>JAOWCC010001210.1:30255021-30381578 GCA_030867875.1 Actinernus sp. WN-2022
CATGGATCGGGGCTGGGAAAAACGTTTCTCAATAAACATGAAATGAATTTTATGCTAGCTTCGTTACGGGCGAGTGAGACACATGTCATGTGTTAATTGACCTGCTGTCAATCAAACATAACTTTTTACTTCCGGTTAAAAACTTCTCTTTTGCGTACTGATTTTTTAAAAACAGTTTTTGGTATGTGAAAAATTGCTGGCAGAGGAGACGGCTGAAATTCAGGTTAGTCAAAACTACATTTCTATGGGAAAGTATTTTCCCCCCATTCGTAATCACTGTATCACCGTATCACTGTATCACCGTATCACTGTATCGATCACCGTATCACCGTATCACCGTATCACCCCTGTATCGCCGTATCACTGTATCACTGTATCTTGGTATCTCCGTATCATTGTATCTTGTAAACACGTTATATACCAAGCCCCAATTACACAGCACTCGCTAGCAACTAAACAAAGGATACGAGACGTTGAATGCAAAAACTGGTACAGCGAGATCCATAATGACTCGAGAAGTAATTCAAATCAGCGAAATAAGTTAAGAACATACAGAATATTCAAGAAATCTTACGAATTAGAAAATTACTTGAAGGAAGTAGGACAATGTGAAGCACAGAATAGCACTAACAAGGCTAAGAATAAGCAACCACAAACTAGAGATCGAAAAAGGAAGGTATGCAAGACCATACAACCAACTCGAGGAAAGATTATGCCATTCTGCCTCTCGGAGATTGAGGATGAAACCCACTTTGTCTTGAAGTGCAAGAAATATGAAAACCTAAGGAAGGAATTCTATGCTTCACTAAAGAATAAATTGTAATATAAATACGGCACACCGATCTGAAAATAGCCTATTATGCACAATCATGAACCCTGACAGTAGAATTTCTAGTCTTTCAGCAAAATTCATTTATAACTGCTTCAACATCAGAGCTGAAGCTCTAACGCAATGATGCCTGTTCCCAACTAACAGAGATATACATAACCTAATTTAATTGAAATTTATTGGACCCATGTCCGAAGTACTTGCATGTACAAAACACCAAATAAAATATGTCTGTCTGTCTGTCTGTTAATGAACCCCCACCCCCACCCCTCCCCCCCCCCCCCCCCCCCCCCCCACTATCATGCGTCATCAAATGTTACGATCTAAAATCAAACTTTGATGTATGTAGCTTTCCTGGGAAGCGTGCAGTCGTGTTTTAAGTTTTCCATATTATTTTGTCTGTAAGAACTAGTCAAAGTCCGCAGGAAAATTAAACAGACAAATGCAAAACCGCGAACTGGTCCATGCAATAGAGACCTTAAGCTTAAGATACCGCAGCCGATTTCGGGATACCGGTGCGGGTGGGACATGCTTACTTCCCACTTTTCAAAAGACGTTATCGAGCTTTAGTCTGCAATTGGGGTGAAAGCGGGAATAATGGTTTAATATAGACAAGCGTAATTATTATTTAGGGCTTAAACTTTGGGAATAACGAAAGGTTCGCTAAAGAATAAAGAGTCTATACATGTATATAGATATATATATATGAACAGTGAGAGGTGGTAAAAAGTAAGACATGTACCTTATCCGTATCCGTATAAGGAATAGATGTATCTTTAGGCCTCTATATAATCCTTGTAATGTCTACAATAGCATGCATTAAAACCAATTTTGTTCAACTTGTTCTAAGAAAAAGTGTCTGTATAAAGAGGGCCTCATTCTCTATTATTTTCATTAGTTTCGATACTTCAGCCAGTGTCTTTTGTTAAATACTTGCTGATCTTGTTCAACCTTGAGAAGGAAACAACTTCATTGTACGTTGTTTCGATTATTTCCAAGGAAATTTCAATCTCCATTGCAGTTAACATGTCAATAACAATCTCGAGGAGAAACATCTCAATTTTCGTCCAGCTGTGCATTTTCACCTCTTCCTTCTCGCGGTCATGTACTCCACCGCCTGTGTATTTCTGATCTTGCAGGGTGTGTTTTCTTCGCTTACGTGGTAATGGCATAGAATTCGTCACTACTTCTTCTTTCTTGTTTTTCCCGTACGGGTTCGCACAGCAGTTACAACCGCAATGACTGCATGACTGAAATGAACGATAGCATTTGCAACCACTGGAGTAACTGCTGCTGAAATCTTTATCATTTTTCTTTTTTGACAGCCCCTTGACCGCATCTGCAAGAAACTGGCGACTGTAAATTTGAGGAATTTGAAGGGAAGGACTCTTTAGGTTGGGTTGGTTGGGGTGGTGAGAGATCTTCAAAATACTACTGCATCATAGTGGCCGGCTCCAATATGTGTAAAGGCAAATACAAGGGCACTTCAGACAACATCGGTGTTGTTGGGATTGCTGTCAAGACCGGAACATTTTCTATGGTGGTGAACAAGACAAAAGGAACTTGAAGAATATTGCTGGCTGCCAAAACTAATAGCATTACCAATTTCACTATCGAAATGACCTGTATTTAAAAATTATCTTGCTTGTTCTTCGTATGACAGGCCAGAAGGAAATCAAGAGGTTAGCCCTATGAACGATTCCCTAACAAAATTAAATCACTGACAAAAACAACCATGGTACGTAAAACAATAATACAAGGCTAAAAAGAAAAGATATATATATAATATATAGTTAAAATCTTAAGTGCTAACAAAGGCTGAAGTGTCTGTTGACCTATTCTAAAAAGATGTAAGTCTTGCCCTAAAATGTTTATGACTTCCTGCTTCAACTATTGTACCAGGTAAGTTATTCCACTCGCTGATAGTTCTAACAAAAAATGAGTATTTGTAACAGTTACATTTGCAGATTTAATGCGTAGCTTATAGCTGTGGTTTGCTCTAGTGCGCTTTGGCGCCAGTTCAAAAAAGTCAGTAAAATCTAGTTTGTCGATATAAAAGACTGTCGTATAGCATCAATTAAAGGGAGATATAGTCTACGTTTTTCAAGGGTTGGCCAACCCAGTATGTTGCATCGTTCCTCGTAGCTCATTTCCCCTTTTTTCTCAGTGTCTAAGGGCGAGTCTGGGGTCTCTCCTTTGCACTTTCTCTAGGACAGTAATGTATTTGACAGTAATGTATTTGACAATGTAGGGACACCAGACTGGTACGCCATACTCCAGTATTGGCCTCACGAGAGAATATAATATCAATTCTCTTTTATGCCTAACCCACCCAGACAATACATTGGAACCGTATGTTAGCCATTATCAGGTAGCGAAACAATGAATTGTTAGTTGAAAACGTTATTTTTCAGTAAAACCCTAATTGCCTTTTAAAAATGTTACTTTTCCGATAGCATCATTAATACTTGGTTAGAAACGCTACTTTTCAGTTAGCGTCCATAAATCTCAACTGAAAACAGTCATTTTGCTTTTACAATCGCGCGTGTTTCGACCGGTTTTTCTTTCTGGGGTCAGGTACACTGCTATACACGCACTATTAGGGCTACGTGGGCCAAAAGCCCTTGAAAAACTTATATTCTCAAAATCAATATGATCAAGTGGTGATAGAATTTCGTATTCTATAATTTTGGCCTTGAATACAAACAGTAATCACTCGTACGATTTCAAACGACGTTCTTTTGCGCCACTATGTCCACTGTTACTCTATACTTAGTGTACAACTGTTCCCCTGTGCCTAGTTTTTCACTGTTCCTCTGTTCCTCTGTCTGTGCCTAGTGTTCCACACTGTTCCTCTGTGCCTAGTGTTCCTCTGTTTCCACTGTTACTCTGTGCCTAGTGTTCCACTGTTCCACTGTTCCTCTGGTTCCACTGTTCCTCTGTACCTAGTGTTCCACTGTTCCTCTGTGCCTAGTGTTCAACTTGTTCCTCTGTGCCTCAGTGTTCCTCTGTTCCACTGTTCCTCTGTGCCTAGTGTTCCACTGTTCCTCTGTGCCTAGTGTTCATCTGTTCCACTGTTCCTCTGTGCCTAGTGTTCCACTGTTCCTCTGTGCCTAGTGTTCCACTGTTCCACTGTTCCACTGTTCCTCTGTGCCTAGTGTTCCACTGTGTCCTCTGTGCCTAGTGTTCCACTGTTCCTCTGTGCCTAGTGTTCCTCTGTTCCACTGTTCCTCTGTGTCCTAGTGTTCCACTGTTCCCACTGTTCCTCTGTGCCTAGTGTTCCACTGTTCCTCTGTGCCTAGTGTTCCACTGTGCCTAGTGTTCCACTGTTCCACTGTTCCTCTGTACCTAGTTTCCTCTGTGCCTAGTGTTCCACTGTTCCACTGTTCCACTGTGCCTAGTGTTCCTCTGTGCCTAGTGTTCCTCTGTTCCACTGTTCCTCTGTGCCTAGTGTTCCACACTGTTCCTCTGTGCCTAGGTGTTCCACTGTTCCACTGTTCCTCTGTGCCTAGTGTTCCACTGTTCCACTGTTCCTCTGTGCCTAGTGTTCCACTGTTCCACTATTCCTCTGTGCCTAGTGTTTCCACTGTTCCACTGTTCCACTGTTCCTCTGTGCCTAGTGTTCCACTGTTCCACTGTTCCTCTGTTCTACTGTTCCTCTGTGCCTAGTGTTCCACTGTTCCTCTGTGCCTAGTGTCCACTGTTCCTCTGTGCCTAGTGTTCCTCTGTTCCACTGTCCTCTGTGCCTAGTGTTCCACTGTTCCTCTGTGCCTAGTGTTCATTGTTCTGTTCCACTGTTCCTCTGTGCCTAGTGTTCCACTGTTCCACTGTTCCTCTGTGCCTAGTGTTCCACTGTTCCACTGTTCCACTGTTCCACTGTTCCTCTGTTCCACTGTTCCTCTGTGCCTAGTGTTCCACTGTTCCTCTGTGCCTAGTGTTCCACTGTTCCTCTCGTTGCCTAGTGTTCCACTGTTCCTCTGTGCCTAGTGTTCCACTGTTCCACTGTTCCTCTGTGCCTAGTGTTCCACTGTTCCTCTGGCCTAGTGTTCCACTGTGCCTAGTGTTCCACTGTTCCACTGTTCCTCTGTGCCTAGTGTTCCTCTGTGCCTAGTGTTCCACTGTTCCACTGTTCCTCTGTGCCTAGTGTTCCTCTGTGCCTAGTGATCCTCTGTTCCACTGTTCCTCTGTGCCTAGTGTTCCACACTGTTCCTCTGTGCCTAGTGTTCCACTGTTCCACTGTTCCTCTGTGACTAGTGTTCCTCTGTTCCACTGTTCCTCTGTGCCTAGTGTTCCACTGTTCCTCTGTGCTAGTGTTCCACTGTTCCTCTGTGATGTAGTAGCACTCTGTGCCTAGTGTTCCACTGTTCCTCTGTGATGTAGTAGCAAAGCTGTGACGTATCTTGTGCGGCGTACACGGGCCATAGTGCTTCTTTACCCGCCGTTTGAGTTCTGAATGAAGCGAAAATAAAAGATTCTAAGTCTTAGTTTCACCGATGAGTTCTTCTTTACCCGCCGTTTGAGTTCTGAATGAAACGAAAATTAAAGATTCTAAAGTTAACAGCGGCATCGGCTACATCTTCACACTAAAGTCAATGATTTCGGCGTGATACAAATCTCAGCGGCCGCGGCCAACTAATTACCGCAGTTGACCGCGGTTTTTACCGATGGTATTACCGCGGTAATACTGCGGTCATTCTGAGGTCAAACCGCGGTATTACCGCGGTCATTGGACGCGGTAAAACCGCGGTAAATGCTTCAATAATTCCAGGCGGTACTGTAACTGACGATTCTCTTTCTGCGATGAAAACAGTTCAATTGCTATAGCATATATCTCTTGCATCCTTTAAGTTCTCTTTAGTAACAGAAACATCAGCTGGTTGGTGCAGCCGCACCATAAGGAGTTTAGAAGTGCAAGAATCAAAGTCATAGTCAAGTATTAGGATTGAGCCTTGTGGACCTGGACATATTGCAATTGGTCGAGGGCATACACCTGCTAGGTTGCTTTTCCAGAATCTGTACTTTTCTGGAACTATTGTGTGGACTACCAGCTCCACTTCCTCTAACACTTTAAGGACACCAGGTCGAGTGATACGAATAATGGGCTCCACTGCCATTCTGTCTTTATTTCTTACGCATTCGAGCGTGAGTAGTTTCCTCATTTTTTCCCTGATATCTAAGTCAGCGAGAGTCGCGTAACGTGCGAAGCAAAACAAGATTACTAAGTTCACCGTCCAGGTCAATGAACCAGTTGGACCAGCTACACTTTATACTTTTTCGAATTCCCAGATGGATAACATCTGGAAGCGGAACGACAAGTTCTAATTCAGGTGGTATACTTTGACTTTCTACCATGTCACTGATTTGAAGGAGTGCCTTCATGGCGAACAATATCGTACATCATGGCCGCCGCGCGTGCGTAGAATGCATTACACGTCGTTCCAAAATTAGTGAAAACAGTGAAGACAAGGCTTACCTTTTCGCAATTTTCCAATTTGCTGCTTTAATATTTATATTTCTTGAGGTGTCCACAAGTTTTAAATTCAGTTAACATGCCTGCTCCTGCCCTCGACTATGATTGCTAACAAGTTGTGGAGATGATTAGACCGGTTCCCGATGCTCTGCTAAAAAACGACCCAATTAGCTAGAGCCGCCATACATCTTCTGTTAAATACTGTAAAGGCCAGTCAGAAAGTTCAATCACAAAGACTTCCAAGTAGTTCATGTTGAAGGTCCACAAAGTTTGAATCTGTTCTGCAGATACCAAAGTAGATTCTAAACGCCAGAAAAACGAGTTGAAATACTTTGCTTGGGTGGTTCCAAACGTCCTGTAAAATAACTGCATTTTAACGCCAAAACTCTCCTTCCCAAACGTATAAAGTTTAAAGGGACAGACCCGACTCGTTCAGCTGTTACATTTCCCTTCGCGCAGGACGTTGAAAACAGCAGCTCGTCCGCCATTTTGACTGTCGATGTCCATGTAACCTCTCCTCATTCTACACACACTCATCAACAGCTTTCTTTTTTTAAATAGATTTTCACGTACGCGCCCGCAATGACAACCGCTGACTGTACGAAATTGTTCGCCATGTTCTTGTTACATGCTTCACAATCAGTTGATACTGCTAAGACAGCTAGTTTATTGCAGGTCTCGCCATCCTCTAAACAAGCGTCACATGCTCTAAGTGATGTAAGGTGCGAGATCTGTCCCTTGTCTTTACACTCCATACACACTGATTTTAAAGACAGACATTCGTCGCACTTACTAACCCAATCTGACGTTTCGCTTGTTACAATGTGCTTGTTGCTGTGCTGTCTTTGCAAGCACCGCTCGCAGGTCTGAATGGTTTTGATTTCGTTTTCCATACTCGAGAAGATGACTTCCCACGTTACAGACTTAGGGCGGTAGTGAACTGCTACTGGCATCGTAACACCGTTATCGAGAGAAATCACACAGGTGACATCTGCACTGGTAATAAGATTAATCTTTATCTCTTCAGGAACTGGTATAGGATGCTCTTTCGCGTACGCCAAATCTACTTTATTGTATCAGTCCAACGACAGTTTTCTGCCTTTGGTCGTATTCAAGACCTGGTTTCAACGCAGTGCCATCATTTGCCAAAGCCACATGGGATAACCTTAACTATATCTGTTTCAATGATCTTGTGCACTTTTGCTTTGGAGTGTTGTGACAGGGAAATGGAGAGATTGTAAATGTGGTTTATGACTCCACTTTCTGTAGTGTATCCAGCCTGACAGCGTTTAAATGCATTTGTGGAGGGGCCACACAGATTGAAATCAGAGAATGACTTAAATTCTTTTACTCCACCTTTCCCAGTCCCGAAAAAGCAAGGTCCTCTTACAAACTTTCGCGTTCTCTCACCTCCAAGGTACTTGATTGTAGCGAAAAATTCACAACACCTCATCGTCCCATTTGAAGTTGGAAGCAGCGGTTTGATCAATCATGGCAAATGAAATGGTGTCATCAATGAACTTGTAGTAGATGCAGTTCTCCGGCATTTTTCCATCTTTAAGAAGTTTGTCTAACTTGAGAGCAAGCGGATGGGCATTATCTACACAGCTGTAGGTAAATAAAAATGTAACAAAAAAATCAAGTAATCCATCACTTCAAGGGTAAAACTGCTAAGTTGCATGGAGACAGCCTCATTTTTGAGAGTATCCAATACAGAATACCGTAGAATCCCAGTTACTAAGCACTGCATATACGGTCCTATATACGATCTATACAATTCGTGGGGCTTATATATAACCGGGATTCTACGGTAATCACACAAAAGAGAGCTCAGTAAATTTGGAATTTTGGCATAAGTACCCCATGCTTTTCACGCTGCAACAATTCCGTGTTACGAATTCCCAAACAATATTTTTGTATTTATCAGAAGGTGAAAGGTTGAAACATGAAACATGCGCATTCGGCATTTTCGCAATCTAAGTCCTTCAAGTCATCCGAGATCACCAACTCTTCATCTTGTATTCACTGCCAAATCAATATATCTCATATCTTATAGTTGAATAATACTCATTATACTATCAAACGCCCCAATATATTTGGCAAATAAACAAATCACAGAATCGTAGCCTGGACACATTCTTATTCCTTCGTCTTTATTATTTAACTGTCTAAAAATTCATTTTAGTGGTTTTGACAAGTGACTAGGAGAACACAACCGTCAGAACTGAACAATTCTTTAAGAATTATAGGTGTGTAGAAATCGTTTTAAAAGTGGTGCCGGACAGCTTCCTTTCAAAAACACATTTCATAAAGCACAATCACAGTGATAACGATTTTTTTTCTATAAAACAATGTGTGAATTTAATGAACAATAATAAATAGCCTGAAAGAAACGTTTCGTATAATCATATATAGTCCTCATTACTTTTCTGAAATCCGGGCATCTGCTCCGTCAAAGTCTTCCTCTTCCTCTAGGGCGTGTACAGGGTTGTCAATGCTCGATGTTCCTGGACTTCGTGCATTGTCTGACCGCATGAAGAAATTAATGCCTCGTTGATTTTTCATTTCTGAATCACGTTTCTCCTTCCTCTGTATACACATCTCGTAAAGTGATCTGCAAAGTAAAAGTAGCAGGGTACCCCGATTAAAACACTTTGATTTCCTTTGTATATATATATGGAGCTCTAGTATTAAGCGACCGTGCTGTGCCTATAGTTAATATGTTTCGTGCTACGTTTTTAAAGCTCACAATGTCCCTATATGTTTTGTTTATTTAACTCTTTCCCGGTAACTTTCTAAACAAAACAGTTCCCATTGTATATGTGTTTTAGTCAAAACCGCATCCCGCCTTTTCACTGCTCACCATCGGCCAGTAATTAGCTCTAAGCCAATCCGATTGCAGCTGGAGGATTCGTACGTATAACATAGTTATTGGATGCTGGTAAGTTTGTACAGCTAATTGTAAGGGATCGAAAGTAGTAATATTTTATAGTACAAAATACTGACATACTTTGAAATATGTCACTTTTCCTTCAAACGGTCCTCTCTGTGTTGCGGCTTGCATAATGCTTTGAACAAAGCCCACACTTTATCTGCACCTCGTTGATGGCCACACTGCCTCCCATTTTATTTAGTTCTAAATAGACACGAACACAAGCAATGTAATTAATATCCTAAATTTTAATAATAATTATCTGAATTCCGTACGTCATTGCGCTTCTCAATAACATTACTTTGCAAATTGAAGTATACCTCTGCTTTTTTAAGCTTTTTATTTGTCTTTTATTTGTCGCAGCATCACACTAGCGCTGTATACGGCCTTTGAGGCGCGGATCCTCACTTGTTACAAGACCAAAAATATAAATACTAAACAATCCGGAACCTAGATTCGGCTGCATTCTGAGCGAGCATACTAGTGCGAGCAATGAGAAAAAATCGATCAAGGCCGTGATTACTTTGTTAGCCGGTGACGGAGATTGTAGTCATAGACACTACAGAATGGGAGACGAACGAAAGGAAAAGTTACCGTTATTTAGCTTCTGGAATTCCTCCTTCTGTCTCACGTTCCTGTCAACATCTTGACGGCCCTCTAGAATGATTTTCTTCACCAAATGACCGTCTTCCTGTATTTCTTTTTTTGATTTCCTTTTCCTCCTGCCTGTAATTTTATCTTCGTTAGAGCTCTCCTGTTCTTGGATTTTCTCTACCTGCTTTCCAGAAACAGCAATCTGTCTAATTAATGACCTCTTTTTGGATGACATGGACTGCAAATATATACTGATATATATTATATATATATAAAATACAGTGTAAATACAAATGATAAAAACACACAAAAAAGCTAGGCTTTCTAAAATACCTAAACTGCTAAAGGTCCTTTTTTTATTGTAAACAGTTCAGTCTATAGTCTTGAGTTGAAGCCGTGCTCTTTTATCTTTGACAACTGAGCTATTCCAAAGGCTACGCTACACCAGTCCGACACCTCTGACATATACAGAACTTTCAATATGTAAATTAAAGGCGATATCCCGCAGGCGGAAACAAGTAAGAATGAAATTTTGCCAAACAAAAATATGGTATAGCACTACTACCCGGGGATAGGGTTTGATCGTCTAGAATGACTCTAGGCTGGGGTATTTGAGCAACCCCGGGAAAGGGGATGTGGAAGCTTCGATTTGATCTGTACATACACGTCGGGCATAAAGAACGTCAAAATCGGCATCAGTGAGCGTGGACAAATAATTAAAATTAACACCATTTCTTTACTTATAGTATCAATTTGAAGAAATGTTGGTGACTCGTTAAGAAAATGAAACTTCATATTTTAGCATATCAAAACAATTTATTGAGAAAAGTGTCGTTCCTGAGAGCTCCCTGTGATATTCCATATATGGTCAATATATTCCATATTTGGAAAGCAGGACGGATTGTCGAATACTAGAACACGTTCAGGAAGTGTAGCGAGCGGCAGAAGAGAGGCGGATACAACGTAGGCTACAGAAAGTGCGATTAAAAAAATCGATAGCGAAATTGAAAAGGATGAGCGTATGCCTCACTAGCATCTAGTCAGGCCCAAATATTACTCTGAACGACAACAATTGTTTGATATGGTGTTTTATGTTAGTATGATGACGTTGTTGTGACGTCATAAGTGATGCCTCCTTTATTGTGAAATTTCCCCTTTAATAAACGTTTCAAACAGACTACACCATCGAAGGGCATTCATGACACATTTATTTGGCGCAAATTTGAACGTTCTCGACTACTACAGCAAAAGTTATAGAGAAATGACTGTTGCTATGACGTCATATTTAGTGACGTCAGGAGTGGTACCTAAACTGAAGGCTGCCTATTGTTAAAAAATCAAGAAAAGAAAAGAATGTGACTTTTGAGTGCCAGACTAGCACATTTCATCATTAAAACTCGAAAATAACTCAAAGGATTTGTTTCTAAGGGCATGTAAAAAAAAGTATGACGTCATAATGACGTTGCCGAAATATGACTTCATTTTAAAAATGTAATGTACTGAATGCAAGGACCAATTCGGACGAAGTGCAGGAACCGGATCACCTTGGATGGGATCTAATCAGCAAAAATATACGAATATCAAGACAAGATGAAAGGCTGATTGTACGGTACTGGGAATATATATAATTACTACCGATATTTCGGTTGGCACGGCCAACCTTCCTCAGGGTACACAAGTATATGGCAAGAAACCGTTAGTTACAAATTTTAAATTTTGAAAACATGAATGTGAGACTAGGAGATAAAATTACAAGTGATGAGTGGGCGTTATAGAGAACTAGGATATATCGGTATATCGAAATATCGGTAGTAATTATATATATTCCCAGTACCGTACAATCAGCCTTTCATCTTGTCTTGATATTCATTTTTAAGCCGGTTATGGACAAAAACAAATCAAACATAACGATTTTAGCCACCAATGTGTTTTATGATTGGACAAAATGTCATGCAACAATATTTACACATCTAAAAAATGAATGAAGCGATATTTTCATAAATGGTTTTCGTGTTGTTTATTTACCGCCAAAGTCAGTTAACCCCATTCAGACCCTCCAATAAAGTAACACTTCACTCGGAATGTTTTATTTTCGTTTCATTCAGAACTCGAACGGCGGGTCGAAACGCACTCGTCAATAAAACTAACATTTTAAAATGTTTTATTTCGTTTCAGTCACACTCGAACGGCGGGTCGAAACGCACTCGTCAATGAAACTAACAGTTTAAAATGTTTTATTTTCGTTTCAGTCACAACTCGAACGGCGGGTCGAAACGCACTCGTCAATAAAACTAACATTTTAAAATGTTTTATTTTCGTTTCAGTCACAACTCGAACGGCGGGTCGAAACGCACTCGTCAATAAAACTAACAGTTTAAAATGTTTTATTCAGTTTCGTTTCATTCAGAACTCGAACGGCGGGTCGAAACGCACTCGTCAATAAAACTAACACTTTAGAATGTTTCGGTTTTCGCTCGTTGATCAGAACTCAAACGGCGGGTCTAAACGCACTGCGTGAATACCATGGGAAATGCTCTAGCTTAATTGCAGCTTCTTTCTTCAAAGAGACCCTGAAAACTATGAAGATGAAGTACCCGACACCGCTTTATGGTTTGCTTTTATTGGATTGATTATAAGAGTGGATAGCGCTGCCAACAGAATAAATCCCTGGGCTTTAATAAACATGGATTGGAAGAAACTTATACCGTACTTCGTTACATGTAAATCGAATATAAGATGAATTACGAAGGCCGCAGTGACCCGAAGTGCCGTCGCTACTTTGTGGCTCGCGTTTCTCTATTTGAAATAAAAGAGCGAGGGCACTGGAGAGTGGATGATAAGGTTACACTTTTTATACTGTATTTCAATTAAGTCACAAAGAGTACAGCAAAAGCCATACGGTGTGACTCTACTGCATGCACATACGGCAAAAGCCATACGTTGCCTCAACTACATACGGTAAAAGCCATACGGTGGCTCAACAACATACGGAAAAGCCATACGGTGGCTCAACAACATACGGTAAAAGCCATACGGTGGCTCAACTATGGCGTACAATCCCCGCCAAAATTCATGGTTTGAATTCGAAGTTCTTCACATGAATTTTACACTCAAGTAGAATATTTCATATTGTTATTTTGTATTTTATAAGCTTTATCAAGGTTTCAACATACGTGTTTTATATTTGTCGTTCAAGTTTTAAATTCGAGATTGTCACTGTTCATTCTAAACTCCACGTCATGCATTCGTCGTTCGAGTTTCACATTACAAAGTCGACGACTTTTATTTTCAACTGGACGTTTTGAATTGAACTTCACGCTTCAGTAACTTCCCGGTTGACCTTGGAACCGCTGACATAAACAACGCAGGCGCAACAGTCAGTCGATCACAAAATGGCGGCAGAGTTTGTATTCTCCGTAGTTCAAGAAACAATTCAACGACTCGATAACTGCCAACAGGAGGATGATTATAGTAGCATAGTGCTTCGTTTAGAGACAATGTTTTGTCAGAACTCGATATTGAAGAACTCGTGGACAAACAAACTACGAGTGCAAAGTACACAGGTAAAGGTTGTGATCGTCAACCCTAACGAGAAGAGTAGAAACGAGAAGCTCAGTCTTTCTCTGAGGAGTCGAAGTCCATTCGCTTCGTGAATGTTTGCCGAAATAAATTGACGACCGTTGCATAAATGTATTGCGGCGGATTTCTGATTATTTCCTCTACTGTACATCGCTACTAAGTTCAACGGCCGTGAAGTCAATAGCCGGATTGCATCTCTGCAATTTGGTCGACAATAGTACTTTTCAGTGGCGAATTAAATCACGGTTTGTTGTCGAGTTCTCTTTACCCTAAATATCATACTATTTCCAAAGCCTGTCGAAAGCACAGCCAGAACATCTTTACCTAGAAGCCTAGGCTCTGTATAGCTTCCTCCTGCTCCGTTTTCAAAGTACCTTTACCCAGCCGCGGAGAAAGAAGCGAGCAGCTGTGTTCTCTCTAGAAAACCTTTGGAACCAAGGTAAAGGCGAAGGAGGGTAAAGGCGAAGGCGAACTTTGAAAACGGAGCAGGAGGAAGCTATAGCGCATAGCAGAGCCTACTTCTAAGTAAAGATCTTCTGGCGCTATGGAAAGAGCATGATATTTACGGTTTACGAACTTGCAAAACTGGAGAACTCGACAACAAACCTCTCGCAGTTCGCCGCTTTCTCCGCTGAAAGCAGGCTATCTGCAACACGACGAAGGGCAGCTTTCGTATTCTTAACGGGTTCCATAGTCAGTAGAACACAGAGATCAAGCACGTGTGTTGTTCCTGTCACATCTGCGCCTGCGTAGCGCCTGCGTTTATTACCAGACCTAACAACTCCAAGGATGACTACCGAGGAGTTCTGGGTACGAGGTTCCCAAGGTCAACCGGGAAGTTACTGAAGCGTGAAGTTCAATTCAAAACGTCGAGTTGAAAATAAAAGTCGTCGACTTTGTAATGTGAAACTCGAACGACGAATGCATGACGTGGAGTTTAGAATGAACAGTGACAATCTCGAATGTAAAACTTGAACGACAAATATAAAACACGTATGTTGAAACCTTGATAAAGCTTATAAAATACAAAATAACAGTATGAAATATTCTACTTGAGTGTAAAATTCATACGGTAAAAGGTATAAGGTGGTAAAAGGTATGGAAGTTAGCACATGTAACCGAATATTCGTTTTACCGAATCACGTACGGTGCCGCATACGGTTGAAAAACTTTTGTCAGGGACTGTAAGTTAACGGCTCGAATAATAAATCTACTCGATCTTATTGCATTCAATGTTTTTTTTTTTATATTAGACTGATACCAGAAACGGGTTTCATTTAGGATCGAAGTTAGCGGTAAAATTTATGTTGCCGAGTCACCGTTTCGGTGTTTCTTTAATACCGCCTGTTTTGGGGTCATTATTTTACGTTTGCTGCATTCTTCAATCATTCAATCAACTTATTTCAGTAACCGAAAACCGAATCCGGAATTATCTCATTCGAATCATGTTGAATCTTTAACTGATCGGTCTGTTTGCCTCGCAATGCCTGCTGGGTCCAAGATTTTCTGGACCCAGCATGCCTTGCAGGATTGTACTGTAACAGACCCTTTGCGTAGGGAAAGTGCAACGGCCGAGCGGGGCACGTCTGTGGAAGAGTCTAATCAGAGGCTGGTATTCTGTAATGCCACTAACAATCAAAAGTAAACAAAATGATCAGTGAATCGTGATATATACAGAAATAAAATCAATGAAAACTTACCTGAAGTCTTTACCTGTTCTTCTTAGGGCTCTCAGTATGCAATTTCAGCGGAGTTTCCTGTGTTGGCATCCAGGCCTGGTTGGCATCAAGATCATTCGTAATCATAATTTCGCACGGCTCAGCTCCACTAAGGTGTTACCACTTACGTGTGAAACTTCAGATTTGCATTATTATTAGCAGAGAAAGTAATGCCCTTAACCTTTGTTTCCTCCTCCAGAACGTCCAGAAAGTCCTGCTACCAAAACTACGACTATCGCTGGATCAAACTCCGATCCGCCGAGTTCAACTGTTTCTTTCGCTGCCGGAGTGTGACTCAATTACCGTGATATGGAGTACGACAATATTTTCTTGTTTCTCGGAGCTTGTCCCCCCCCCCCCCGGAAACATCATCAAAAACAATGCTTCCGCAACAATGTTAACGCGTTTCGGCCTCATTTACCCATGCAGGCCTTTAGTTTTCTGTTGCTAGAAAGAAAATTATCTTTTTCAAAAACCAAATATTTACTACCACGTTTCTTCCTTATTTATGGTTTAATTGTTATATTTTTAGAGAGTACATGAGGGAATATAAAATTTTAGCATAGTGCAGATAGCTTGCGTTTCATCCGAACAAAACCTTGTTATTGTCGTCTGCGAACCAGCGACGGAAAGCTTGTTCTAGACCCCCAGCAGCGTACCGTGATTTGAGTACGCGTTCTGATTGGCTTTTAAAAATGCTTTTTCTCACACGCCTTCTGACTGGCTATTTTGAAATGACTAGGATCATCACGCCATGTGATAGCTCTAACAGCTGGTTACATCAGCACGACATTCCATTCCCCATTTGTCTAGACCAATTACAGCGTAAATGTACAAATTAAATAAGCAACGACTCGCTTTTGTCGGCATTTTACACGAGCTCACTAGTTCAGCCTAAAAATAAATGAGTTCTTCCAAAATATTTGTTATTTCTAGATAAAAGCTAAGAACAGAATATATACGAAGCTATTTGAACCGATTCTACATCCATATTTTTAAGTTTAGCCTCTATTTCCACTAACGATTTCCTGCCAGACGAGTGTTCTGGCGCGAGGACAGGCTGGTGACAGTTGAATGGCAAGTCAGAAGACGTGTAAGAAATGAGCATTTTTAAAAGCCAATCAGAACGTGAGAACACGGTTTGTGTCGCTGCTTCGCAGACGGACTATACCAGAGAAAAGTCCGGATGTGACGCAGGCTAAGTGCAGATTGTCTGGCATACAAATTATAAAAAAATGACAAATCACCAAATATACCATTATAGCACTATCCAAAATCTTGGTCAAATTAGCTGAAAAATTAAGCCCTCCCCCTATTTCAGTGATGTTAATGCATCAGTCAATTCCAGCAATACCCATCCCCCTCCCGGGACATGGTGGGGCATTTGCATACTTTGAATTCCCGGGAGTGGTGCATTTGTAACCTTATTTCGGCCCGGGGGTTGGGCATTATTCTGCCCCGGGGTGTATGGTGGTGCATTTGACACTGCCGAAATAATTCTGGGAAAGAGACTGCAGGTCTCGTGGTAACGAACCCTGCTAGCAGAGGTTCTTTTCTCTTACCCTCTCTCCAGCTCCACTAACGAGGGAGAAAAGAACCTCTGCCACGATCCGAACGGTTCTTTAGATCTCGCCGGCTCCACGTTTTTGGAGGTAAGTCACATGACTTACCGGTTTAAAAACCGGTTTCTCGAAATCGACGTCACACGCACATGACTTGCTGATACTATTAAAACACTGCCCAGTCTGCAGTTTCAAGATCGCATCTGTTTTTGGAGTGAACATGAGCGTGAGCGAGTTCGAAGTAGCGTTAAAAGCAGCTGTGTCAAACCTCAAGGAAAGCAACATCACTGTCGACGAAGGAAATTTATTTTATTTTTCCCACGCCTTCTCTTGCCGTTAACAATAGGAAATCTACAATGTTTACCGTCTCGTTTTTCTCGGCCAATGGAAATCCAGATACCGTGGCGCATGCTCAACAGAAAACCGTTCGGATCGTGGCAGAGGTTCCTTTCTCCCTCGTTTATAGTGGAGCTAGAGAGAGGGTAAGAGAAAAGAACCTCTGCTAGCAGGGTTGTGGTAACGACGCCATACTGTATCAAGTAAAAAAATAAATAAATCTGAGTTGTTGTAATTATTCCGGCTGCCTGTGGATTCTATCTATTTCTCTAAACCTAGAAACCTGCAGTTTATACCGTCTTATCCACGTTATTTGTATACGCTAGGACACGAAAAAGCCGGGAAACTTATGGATGCTTAATTTTTACAATATAGCTAGAAAATAGCAGTTCCCGTACGTTCGCCACCCATCTAACACTCTGATCTGCAATCCTGTATTCTTAACGCTACGCTGCGCTAAAATGTTAATTCAAGAGGCACTCGGGGCCCAAGCTCTGCCGGTCCGAGTTGGAAACGATATCAAGTAGTTTGTTTACAAATATACACTGTTTGCTGCTGTCCACCGGACGAACAGAAGTCACACTAGCTATTATTATAAAAGTCTGTCATGTGGTTTTAATAAGCGTTTATTGCGTAAGTCAAGCCCGACTCGTATTCATTTAACTCTGATTCAAATTGACTCGTAGTCATTCATTTATACGAATTCAAAATCCTTTCAATGCAGGGGAAAGTATATAGATGTTCCCGGGGTAGGAAAATTCCTTACTTCTTTGGCTCCACCGTGGGACATTTGAATACCTTGCTTGTCCCCACCGTGCGCCATTTGAACACCTTGCTTGGAAAATTCCTAAATTATTTGGCTCCACCGTGGGACATTTCAATACGTTGCTTGTCCCTACCGTGCGGCATTTCAGTCAACACCTTGCTTGGCTCCACCGTTGGGAATTTGGAAAACAAACTTAAAAATCATGACTAATGTCTGGGTTTGGCCTGGGGGAGGGATGGGCATTGTTGGAATTTACCGGTGCATAAGAACCTACACTCATCGAGAAAAAAAAAGTTCTGGAAATTGTTTACATATACTCGTTGTACGGAGATTAAATTTAAATTTTAAATTTTCACATTGAACTACAGTACTGCCATTAACTCCATAGTAAAACATAATACCATTGACCTCAGCCTTAATTGTGTGTACTGTACCAGGGTACAGACAAACCGGTTTGTCCAGGATTATAGTAAACCCATAATATCCATCTGTCATCACGCTATCTGTCATAAACGTTGATAAGGAATGGTAGAGCGTAGATGTAGAGTCTATATTCTCTCCTTTGTAAATAGTAAGGTTTACTGTATACTGTGACCTGGGATGTCCGTACAATCTCACACCAGTGAGGTGAACCCGACTACTGACGGTGAACGTGATGCAGTCTGTGTGATCACCACTTAATAGCGATTGGTTTGTAGAACACGAGCGAAACCTCTTACATGAACCAGTAGTTGTCATTCCTTCTCTAGCCTTTGTTTTAAATGTATCCACTGATGTTGGATTTTCGTCTGAGACAAAATATTTAATCAATTCAGTGACTTCTTTAATATCGAGAATTTCGGTGGAAAGGACAATTTCCGAGAATTCCTTCAGTGACATTAGTGGAAACCTTATCAGGTGAATCGCTTTATGACCGAGAACAGCTCTCTTTGATTTTCCATCTTCACTCAGTTCTTGTTCGTCAATCTTCTTACAAGCCCAACTATGTACGGCCTGGAATAACTCCACCTCTGTTATCCCGAGACTGTCCCTCTCTAGAATGTCGCAGAGTGTTTCTTGCGTGACAGTTAGAAACGGCTCAGATGTCACGGCCCGTTGGGTCTCACAATCAACAATCTTCCAACATATTTCTTCCAGCTTTTCATCTTCAAGTTTCACGACCTGTGGTAGAACAGTGAACACATCCTCTGGTCCTAGCTCTTTCTCAAGATACTGTGTGCATTTCTTAACCAGTGAAGGAACAAAGTACTTCTTAGCGAGGTACAAAACCTCCATAACATGGTTTCCGGTCAACTGCATTTCATCGTAGTACATGTAGCGAAACAGTTCCAGTAATCCTTCAGCGGTACAGTCTGGTAGGTCGATAGTACGTCGAGTCTCGGCCAGTTCACCGTAGAACATGGCCTCGAATACAGGACTACTGATAGCCAGTACGTACTTATGGGCAGGAACGGTGACCGTGTCGCCTTTGGAGTCGACAACCGAGAACTGTACATCACTGAACATGCTGTTGTTGTACATGTACTGGTTACGTTCCTTGATAGTGTCGCGTACAGTTTGCCATTTGGTATCCATACCTTAACTGTGTTGATGTTGAGAATATATTTGTAAGCAGGTAGGTTTGTTTCTCAGTTCTAACTCAGTGAGAACAAAAAGCGTGCTTCCTCGTTCACGAAAGTGAAAGTGTAGGAATTATACCCGAATTGCATGCTGGGATAAGTCGTGGTTTGTTAATTATACCCCCTACCCCTCAGGCTGTGTTTGTCAACATGAAGTGTATTAGTCATGATGGTGTCAAAAATCACATCTAGTGAAATCTCGAGAGGTTGCCTGTTTTACCCCAATATAATTCTTAGAAAATCTTAGTTATTTTATCACTTCACAAGAATATCGTCTTCTAATAATTGATTGTCCATCTCTACCGTTTATCAGGAGCCTATTGGCTCCTGCGTTTATGCACTAGTCAATTTTAAAATCGAACCCCGGCCCACCGACCACCGGGACATAGCGGGACATTAGCGGGACATGACCGTGGAATAACGCACATTTAACGCTGTATTTCTCCGGTGGATCGGGGAAAGTAAGGATTTGCAAAATTTGCGGGGATTTTAGCGGTGGTTGTAACGACAGCCACGACAGAGGGAGATTGGGCCCGAGCATCAACAACGCGTATCAAGCATGGCGGAAGGAACACAGTCGCTGGAAAAGGCAAGTTGCATCCTTTGATATCATCCCATGTATAGTAACAGAAAATGTGCTTGAGAAAATGTAATTCTTTCAAATAATGGAACAACAGATTGAAGCTTATGTATATTCAATTTATCAATGCCTCCTCCCAATTGAAAATTCTGAAGTACATACTGGGGCCATAGGGGCGAGCATTGTAACAGCCAACTGTCCCCCAATGGGCGGGGAACATGTCAAAATGTAATACTGTATAAATGATACATTCACCGCTATGTCCCGGGGTCGGGGGGCCGGAGTGTTAATTGATTAGTGCATTATTCACTCCGGTCGTTGTACTGCTGTTGTCCTCCTGATCTTCTGTTGTCCTCCTGATTCTTCTTAAAATAGTTTGGACTGGGTCATAACATTTTGTCTGCCGTTTTTAGTATAGTTCTGATGATGGGGGACTTGCAGTGTTTCCCTTGAGGGGGGCTAGTATACTCTATACTCTAAAAAGCGCCGGCATACGGCCCGTTTGAAGGAATTGTGTGCGCTCTTTTCTATAAAGCGTGCGCTGATAATTGTCTTCCCTTGAAAACCGCTCAGTAACTTGGTTGTATGGAAAATGTAGAGTGCGGAGTATGGAAAGTGCGGAGTGTGGAAATTGGAAAAGGAGGAGTGTGGAAATTGGAAATTGAGAAAATGAAGAGTGTGGAAATTGGAAAATGGAGAGTGTGGAAAATGGAGAGTGTGGAAAATGGGGAGTGTGGAAAATGGGGAGTGTGGAAAATGGGGAGTGTGGAAAATGGGAGTGTGGAAAATGGGGAGTGTGGAAAATGGGGAGTGTGGAAAATGGGGAGTGTGGAAAATGGGGAGTGTGGAAAATGGTGAGTGTGGAAAATGAGGAGTGTGGAAAATTTGAAGGAATTGTGTGCGCTCTTTTCTATAAAGCGTGCGCTGATAATTATCTTCCCTTGAAAACCGCTCAGTAACTTGGTTATATGGAAAATGTGGAGTGCGGAGTATGGAAAGTGCGGAGTATGGAAAGTGCGGAGTGTGGAAATTGAAAAAGGAGGAGTGTGGAAATTGGAAAAGGAGGAGTGTGGAAATTGGAAAAGGACGAGTGTGGAAATTGGAAATTGCCTACTATAAAAGGTTTCTGCATAAATTTTCAAACTTTACGCCTATAACTTTTATTATAACTTTTATTACCCGCACAGCGTAATACCCGCACCCGCTGATTTTAGAAAATCACAGAAAGTATATTAACAGATTACCCGCACCTCTCAATGTAAATTTAGGTAACAATACCGGTACCTCGTAGTATGTTTTAAAGGTTGTGTCTTTGTAGACGTAGGAACATCAACATGTGTACGTTCTTGATAGATAGAAGTCGTAAATCCATTCGTATACAGTGCGATTTCACAGCAATTTAGAAACTAATCGACTCACCTCGGCATTTTAGAGTTCGACTCAAAGCTTTTCCGGCATCAGGCGAAATTGTTCAGACACGAAACGAATATAAATGTTTGGTGCATGCATGTATCGCAAAGCAAACAAACACTGCCGACTAATTGATTATTCAAATCAGTTCGTGGAAAAAATCACGCTTCTGTGTCGTGGAATTCGAGAGACTCGAACCTCCTCTTGTTTCTCGTTACGGCACTGATTTCCTCACTCACAGTGTTTGTTAGATCAGAAACGGTTTCAGTTAATATATGTTTTTGGTTTTATACAAAGCTCAGAAGATTTGGACGAAATAAACACTGACACTAACGGCGATCATTGTTATCATTGCGAAAACATCGTCGGCGGCTTTTCAGTTTGGCAACAATTTTTTCAAAACACAATAGCGATTTTTTTTCACAAGAGAAGCGAAATTTTCGCCAGCGAAAGGCGACCGCTTTTCGTTGTTTTCGAAAAAGGCGATCGCTGTGTGCTGCCGGCGAATAAGGGGCGAAAGGCGATCGCCGTAACTTTGTGTGACAAAGTTTTAGTCTTTAGAATTTACCACATTACCCGCACCACCCTATTACCCGCAGCAGCCGTGGTTTGGTGAAAAATTAACAGATAGCCCTCGGGTAATAGGCTGGACATTACGGGTATTTGCCCATGTTAATACGCTATTTCGAGTTGTAGGATTAGTTTTTGCTTATAGTGAGTTTTCATATCCTGATACACCCTCATTCTTTCATTCGATTGTTTACGCAACCGTGTTCGTGTTCATCCAGGATAATTGTTTGGTTATTTCTCCTCATTTTCTCCCCACTCCTCATTTTCTATACTCCCATTTTCCATACTCTTCATTTTCCATACTCCTCATTTTCCATACTCCGCATTTTCCACGCTCCTCATTTTCCAATTTCCACACTCCGCACTTTCCATACTCCTCATATTCCATACTCCGCACCCCTCATTTTCCATCCAAGATGTCGAATTTAAGAACGTTATCTCATGCTGGTACCCAGGGTAGCTGCTACGTCAACACGAATACGTTAAGTATTGTTTGAAAAGCGCGCAAATTTTTTCATCTCCGTTTCCGAGAAAATGATGTGCGAGGGTCAAGTTGGTCCGGTTGTGTTCAGTAAAAATGTCGGTTATTTGTTAGTGATGTAACAGCGCGATAGAGTGAGCGACGTTCTAGTTGTGGGTGTTTTTCTCACGGTGATTAACTAAAATATCTAAACGTCTGTTCTAGAGCAAACCGTGAGAAAACTACCCACAAACAAAAAACGTGCAACCCTAAATCCCTAACCGCATTTGTATTTGCCGACGATTAACATGTTTGATAGTTCTGCAAAATTCTGCGCATGTCCGGCAATCAGCGGTAGAAATCGCGGGAGCAGTTGTAAATGCCCCTAAATGATTTCTGTTTAAAAAACCTCGCAAAAACACATCGCAAAAAAGACCGGGGGTTAAGGGGAAAATCGCAAGAGTTGAGAGTTGTATTAGTTTGGTCATCAAGCCAATTAAATTTGGGACTGGTCCAAAATAATGCGCACGAGCGTGATTTCCCGGGTGAAATCCACGCATGCGCAAGCGTTCTGCAGACCTGTCTACAGGTTTAAGATATCCGTTTGACTACAGCTTGGTTTGTATATTACACACCGCACAAGGTTTGTGGTAAAACTGATATGGCATTTAAAACAATTATCATCCGCTACTCAGAGCACGTAGCTCTGGGCTTAAAAAGAGCAAACTTGTAGCTAGAAAATCAGTCGAGAAAAAGGTTAGTCCAGAAATCTAGTAGAGGGGTCTAAAAAGTCAGTCTAGAAGGAACCGGTATCTCCTTGTATAAGCGAACCCCTAAAGAAGTCCGAAGACTGAATAAAGTTGTACTGTATAGTGAAAACGCAAAAGCTCCGTAACACTTGTCAGAGCTATGTACTAATAATACCGTTTTAAGGGTAACCTTGGAGAATTAGCATTAATTTGTTAAAGTTCAAAATTGGATCTTCAATTTGTTAGCTGTCAATGAATTCACATTTACGTCGTCAGAGGTCAGTTAAAATTTGTCAGTTGTCGGTTACAACACTGTCATGATCAACTAAAAGTCTATCAAGGTATGCAAACCGCGCCGTGGGGAGCGAGTAGCAGTTGTCGTTTCGAGCGCTAGTTAAAGGCGTTTATCGCTCCAGAGAGGAATGATTCTTTTGAAAACGCAACTGATCCGTGTTCGTTTGGACGGTCAAATTTACGGCTGAAAACGCAAAGTTTTGAAAACAATTCGTCTAGACAAGCGCAGTGTAATATAAGTTGAAAGCATGTTAGTCGCCATTCTCGTTCCCAGTGCCTCCACAACTTACTGAAAAATCGGAGGCTCTGGTACGATACAAATGGGGCAAGATTGTGATTGGCTGTTGAACAACGGCTGCGCGAAGTTCAAAAAGTTAAAACTCTTCACGCACCCTGACGGTTGCCCTGTATCTCGATTTCCATTGGCCGAGAAAAACGAGACGGTAAACATTGTAGATTTCAGATTGTTCATTTCCTATTGTTAACGGCAAGAGACTAGAGGACGCTGCGAAGCGAGGAAAATATAATAAATTTCCTTCTTCGAGGGTAAAGTTAAGATCAAAGCTTTCTTACTATAACTTAAGTTAGATTTATTGAACGGTAATTTCAAGGTATTCTGTGCAGTTAAGCAAAATAAGAAGAAGACAAAGCCGGAGTTTTCAAACCGAAACCGTGTCAATATTTTGAATCAAAATAAATCTTTACTTCGCCAGCACCGACTGAAGGCGGATAGAAGAAGCGAGCGTTCGATACATATCATTTTCTGGAATTTCCGTTCTGTTTTCGTTCGTACAAAGGCCACTGCATAATATTGTTTCAATTCTGTGATTTTTTAATTGCACTGTAACGGGTGGACATGTGCTGGCATGCACAGGTTCTATGACCTAGAATCTAGGACATCCGGTTTATGTCTTACCAGAGCCTCCGATATTTCAGTTAGGTTGAGGAGGCACTGGGAACGAGAATGGTTAGTCGCTTGTATCGTGTTCCTGTTGACGGGCGAAACGACCTGAAAGCGATCCTGTGGAGGCAATACTTTCATTCCGGTTTCATTGAGTTCGTTTGTTTCTCACCCTCACCCCAAGTGTTTTTAATTGCCTCCCGATTTTCCGAATGTTACGTACTAATTTGATCTGACGGCCATAATTGTGCCGGTGTCTGGCCGGCTGTCGGGGAATGGACACTCATACGATAACTGGGTAGGTATGGCCATGGTGCGGCCATATGGTTTCCAGAACCGGGCGACTTTCTACGGTCGTTCGTAGCAAATACATATATATATCCTTAGTGTAATGGTTCCATCGGCGTCTTCATTTCGTCGATATAGCCAAATCAGCGCTTTTAAATTCACTCTGAAATCATAACATAAAGTTCCCTGCTAGCAGAGGTCTCTCTCTGTCTTGGTAAAATGGAAGGCGAGGGAGTGACCTCTGTCGACATTCGACGCTTGCCGTCCACATTCATGGACGAGTCAAACCAGTTTTGAAAACACGTTTTACCGGAAATGCTGTACGCATCAGTTGTTTGTTGCAGTTGTTTCGTGCGCTCAGAAGTACACGTGAGATTGCGTCACTTGTTGCGAAGGAAACTTCACACATGCGCGACAGAGAAAGCGTCGGATGTCGGCACTCCCTCGCCTTCCATTTTACCAAGACAGAGAGAGACCTCTGCTAGCAGGGAAAACATAAAGCCGACTTCAAATTATCTACCATAGATCAAGCATAATTTATGCTAATCATGAAAAATAGAAAAATAGAAAATCACCACCGCGTTTTTGGGCTAGTGACGTCATGGGTAGAAATATTGGCTAACTCAGACAATCGAGAATGGAATGTCCCGTTTAAAAATATCGGCTGAACGCCCGTTCTAGAGAAAACTGTGGGAAAACCACCCACGTGCAAACAAAAAAACGTGCAAACCCCAACCGCATTTGTATTTTACGACGATTCTCGGTAGATATTTGACAGTTGTGCAAAATACTGCGCATGTCCAGTCAGCGGTAGAAATCGCGGGAGCAGCTCTAAATGCTCCTAAATTGACCACTTTGGAAAAGAGTAGGGGATTGGGGCGAGGGTGGTCTCGCACAGGTGCTTGGGATCGTTACAGGGGACACGCATCGTACAGAATACAAACAAACACGGCGAATATCGCAGTTAACTCATCGAATACCAGCAGAGAAAGTGAAATAAGCTTGAAAGAAGACACTGTACCAGAAGTAAAGCTCAACAGAAGTGTCCAGAAATGTGGGTTCATAAAAGCCAACTTACTTAAAGCAGAGCAAAGAAGCGAAAACTACCGTGAAACGGGAGTTAGCAGCGGTAATGAGTAAAGCGAAGCTGTGTGGCCGAAATGCTACAATTCGAACACGTTATTCTTTAGCCGATTCCTACGTTTCCCATCATCATGGATTTATGATTTTAAAGTTGTACTTTGTAACTTTAAACAGGCCCTGTTCTGTTCTTGGGATTATAGGGTGAAGAGATGGAAGGAGTTGGTCCTGGCGGACTTCAAGTGGTTCCACGTTTCCCAACGTAACATCAGTGATTTATTGGAGATTGGAGATAATAACTGGAGATATCAACTGTATATATCTCTGTTATTGCTTAATATTGTGGCTCCGTTAAGGGAAGAATTCCTAGACGATAGTTCGTTTTAATAAATTTAACTCCGCTTCCCGTCCGAGGTGTAAGACACATTTTCTTGTCGGCGAGTCAGACTCACAGCTATTTATCTTGTCAGTAGTTATTTACGGTCTACAATCCCAGGTAGTTTTCACTTCTTTGCTCTGCTTTAATAAGTTGGCTTTTATGAACCCACATTTCTGGACACTTCTGTGGAGCTTTACTTGTGGTACAGTGTCTTCTTTCAAGCTTATTTCACTTTCTCTGCTGGTATTTCTGTACGATGCGTGTCCCCTGTAACGATCCCAAGCGCCTTTGCCCCAATCCCCTACTCAGTTTCCAAAGTGGCGAATTGTTTCTGTTTAAAAAACTCGGTACATCGCAAAAAAATACCGGGGGCTAAGGGGAAAATCGCAAGAGTTAAGACTTTTATTAGTTTAGTCATCAAGCCAATTAAATTTGGGACTGGTGCATGAAAGGCGTTAAAAATCGAAGCTCGTACTTTTCTGTGACAATGCTTTGAAGTCCAAATTTCGAGTGAAAATTCAACCAAAATGATGCGCGCGAGCGTGATTTCCCGGGTGAAATTCACGCATGCGCATGCGTTCTGCAGACCTGTCTACGTGTTTAAGATATCCGTTTGACTACAATTTGGTTTGTATATTACACACCGCACAAGGTTTGTGGTAAACTAACTGATCAGGCGTTTCTAGTTTGGCATTTAAAATATTATCATCCGGTATATCAGAGCACGTAGCACTAGGGTTAAAAAGAGCAAAATCAGTCGAGAAATACAGTCAGTCCAGAAGTCTAGTAGAGGAGTCTAAAAAGTCAGTCTAGAAGGAAAATATAATTTATATTCAGATTATTTTGGCATATTTTGTTACATTTTGTATAAATTTATTTTCATCAATTTATCAGTCACCTAAAATATTTTACATTTTTTTATCTAAAATATTTAAAGTAAAATTATCAGAAAAATACTTTTGCATTAAGGCTGCATTAGAATCGAATTGTCAAGCGTGTATTTCTGAGTAACAGACCCCTTCTTCAGGGATTAGGAAGTCTGTTAGGGCCTAAATCGGTCGCGTGTTTCTTCCTCGGACCCAGACCTAACCCAACACGCAAATACACACGGCCGATTCTATGTGTCTGCAAGTTTGTTTATAAACGGTTGGGTTAGGAACACACTTTCAAAATTGGATCTTCAATTTGTCAGCTGTCAGTGAATTCACATTTACGTCAGATGCCAGTCAAAATTTCGGAGATTTGTCAGTTGTCAGTTACATCACTGGTATAATCAACTAAAAGTCTATAGGCCATTTTGACGATGTTGCGTACGCATTGAAAACAAAAGCATGTGGCCCGCCAAAAAACAGAATGTGGCCCGCCAAAACTCAATGTTGCATGACAATCTTTTGTTTCCTTGATTGCATGTATATTACATACATCCATACATACACTTTATTTATACACGAGTAAACATCAGTAATAGCATAAAACAATTACAAAATACAGAGTTGTAAAAAAATAAAATATGCCTACTGTTTTACATGTGTGTCGTGTGTTGAAGTATGGTAGTTAAAAATAGGGAAGTTAGGTTACAATATAGATAATCTTTTCTTAAAATTACTTATTTTATCGGATGCTCTGACATCTTCGGGCAGTGCATTCCATATCTTTGCCCCGTCAAAACGAAAGCATTTTTTACCGAAGTTTGTGCGCGGACGAGGAAAGGAGATTTTAGTCGACGAGCCTCTGAGATTATATTGGATAGCTTCGGTTCTTCTTTCGAACATTTTAGTCATATACTCGGGTGCAAGGCCGTGCAGTGCTTTATAAACCATGACTGCTTTTTGAATGGCCCTTTGAGATTCTAGTCTTTTCCACCCTAGGTTACTCAGTAGCTCGTCAACATGGGTATGGAATGGTAGACCAGTTAGTATGCGGGCTGCTCTGTTTTGTAGTTTTTGTAACTTGTCAGAGAGTCCTTGGTTTAAGTTTCCCCATATGCAGCTACAATAGTCAAAGTGGGGCTGAATTAATGCCCTATAAACACTTAAGAGAGTCGCAAAAGGAACAAATGGCTTCATGCGTTTAAGCGCACCAAGACCAGATGATATTTTCTTTGTGAGTTTTTCGATATGCATGAGTATTCCATGTTAAACATTCGTCAAGGTGTACTCCGAGGTACTTCACTGACGAAACTCTCTTTACAACTTCACCACCAATTGGAAACGACATATCTTTGGGAAATTCCTGGAGTCTTTGGTTTGAGCCAATGAGTAGTATCTCTGTTTTTGATGCATTTAGTGAAAGTTTATTGGCTGCAAGCCATTTACTCACTTCATTCAGGTTATTCGTGACAGATTCGTTAATTTCCTCTGGATCGTTTCCAGTGGCGGTGAGGGTTGTATCGTCAGCATACATACGTGTAGCTGCATCTGGCAAACAATTCGGTAAGTCATTTATATATATGAGAAATAATAGAGGCCCTAATATAGAGCCGTGAGGTACACCACATATTACATGTTTGAGGGTAGAAGTTTTACCGTTGACACAGCAGCTTTGTTGTCTATTGTTTAGATAAGACCCAAACCATTGCAACGAAACGCCTTCTATACCATACAATGCCAGCTTTTGAATTAGAATTTCGTGATCAACGGTATCGAAGGCCTTTTTTAGGTCTAGAAATGTAATAGCATTAACAAAGCCGTTGTCAATGTTTCTGTACCAGTCATCGGTGGCCTCAAGAAGCGCTGTAGCTGTGGAGTGGAGTTCTCTAAACCCGGACTGAGAATTTGTAAGGATATTATTTCCTTGTAGATATTTGTAAAGCTGTTCAAATACTAGACGTTCAAATACTTTAGATATTACAGGGATAACAGAAATTGGTCTATAGTTGTTTGGATCATTCCGACTATCTTTTTTAAAGATAGGGCACACTCTCGCTAGTTTCCACTCTAAAGGAAATATGCCTGATTTGATTGAAGAATTAAAGATGTCCGTAATTGTATCACAGATAATATCAGCTGCGTCTTTGAGCAGCCTACACGAGATATTATCTAGGCCAGTAGCCTTAGAGATACATAGTTTTTTCAAGAGTTTAAGAACTTCAGTATTGCTTACTTCTTGAAGGTGAAAGGTGCAGCCAATCTTATTCAGGTAATGATTATAAGAGATATCGCTGCGAGGAATAGTATTAGCTAATTTCGGGCTAATACCTGTGAAATACTCGTTCATAGTCTCTGAAATCTCTTCAGAGTTGGTAATAACTTTATCATCGATCCTTAACTCGTTAATAGAGGTCGAGGAGGAATTCCTGGAAGTTAATTCATTAACGATTTTCCACATCTTTGATTGATCACGCTCATTGTTCTTGATAGAAGCATTATAGTAGTCTGCCTTACATTTACGAATTAGATTGTTAACGTTATTACGTGCGTTTTTGAAGATCAGCCAGTCGTCAGAATTATTAGATTTTATGGCTTTTGCCTTAAGTTTGTCCCTGTCAAGCATCTTTTGTCTAAGATCTTTGGTTATCCAGGGACTACGCTTAGGTTTTATTCTTCGACGTTTAGTGGGTGCATGCCTGTCTACGACTTTTAGAAATGTAGCTTTCCATACTTCCCACATTTGGTTGGGGTCATTTGATTCATACATGTTGCCCCAAGATTGATTACGTAGGTCATTGCGAAATGCCAGCCTACTGAAATTTTTAAAACTACGATATTGTTCTCAATGCGCGCGCAACATCGTCAAAATGGCCTATTAAAGGGGCTATGTCATGGTACTGCGCATGTATCGAGTAATCGTTCGGTTGATGGGTTTAATTGGATACAAACAGATAAACTTCTCTCCTTCAATGCTCGATTGAAAGGATTTTCAATATTTTCCCAGGAGACTGTTTATATACACTGTTGCTTGCTCATTTTTACATATTTGTTTTGATTTTAAGCATCCCCATGGCCGAGAGGTTCTGTTCATATCAAACACGGTGGAAATAGAGGCTTTCCAACGTAACAAAGTGAGTTGGAAAGCGTCTTCATTACGGCACGTAGCTATTTGTTTATCACTTAAGTGATAGTTCATTAGTTTCTTTTCTTGTACATATATATTTAATATTCATATTTGAGGTATATAAAGACCAATCAGTTTAGAATTCTTTCTCTCGCTTGCTGGACAGCCACAAGTCAGCCAAACTTTCTGACGGAGATTTTATAGTGGAAGATACGTATGCAACTCTACGCGAAGGTACGTATATATTCGTAATGTTTTTGAACACGTCGTATATTCACGAAATGTTTGAGTCAACGATGCAGTAGAAGATTGAGAACATTTCAAAATGTAGGACATAATTTGTTAGGGCTCGTTTTTTGCTTTACAAGGCATTTGTGACATTAATGATTCTTCTGTCTATTTTTTCTCCTATGAATTCTCGTCTCCACCGCGGGAAAATCGGACAATTTTGGAGGAACTATTATCCAAGAACCTTCAGCGTTGAAACACAACGGAAGATCACTGAGTTTGAGCTAAAGATTCTTTCAAGTCTCCTTGTAAGGTGGCGTACTCTATTCTGTTAAGAGGTAAATTAGAGGATACGTGTGAAACTCTACGTGAAGGTATGTATTCGTACTGTTGCATTGTCGTAAAAGATTTGAGTCAACGAGGCAGTACAAAAAGTTTGAGAATTTCAAAATTCAGTCTTACAACGTAGTACATAACATTTAGTTCTCCTTATGTGTTTTACAAGCCTTCTGACATGATTTTTCTTTGTCTATTTTTTCTCCTATGAATTCTCGTCTCCTCCGCGGGAGAACCGGATATTTTTGGAGGAACTGTTATCTCGGGATCCTTGCCGGCCATGGTCAGCCGCCCAGTCACACGTGCACGTGCAGATCGAACATCTCAACACCAAAGGGTCGTGAGTCCCTACACAAACGCCATCCAGATTGTTATACCAAGAGAAACCTTTAGCTTAATGAGTGCAGTTGTTATACGATCAGACTTTCATTAATTTTAAGATTCTTCAATTTTTGTTTAGGTGACATTGATTTTGAATTATTGCATGCCTGCTGTTTTATATAAACTATAGGCGAAGTTGCTTGAGAGTTAATGATCTATAAGTGTTTAACTGATGTGAAGGATTTATTTCTGTAGTTATAAACATTGATAGTTTGAGGTTTGCGGATATCAGTTGCTTTTATATAGCTTAAGTATAGAGCTCGCTCTTATTCAGTTATTTTTTAACTACAGTAGTTAGGTGTTATTGATTCATCCAGATTTCATTGGGAATGCAATTCATGAATTATTACGTAACAGATTTAGAGTGAATTTTCAGCTAACTCTTTGTAATATGTTTTTTGTAGCTGACAGAAGGCCGTAAATTATTATGTCATTCAAGTTCAAGTATATGAAGTGGTTCATTTTGGCTACTTTATCGATTCTTTAACGAAATGATAAGAGAAGGATTGTTTTTCTCTTGCTAGTAATTTGGATTAGTTGAAATTTATTATCACGTACCATTGCCCGGGTATTAATCCAAATCGTTGAAAGTGTCTGTGTCTCAAGGATTTTGTGGGATATATTGCGATATATTAATATATCGTGTTTAAATATGTTCAGACTTTATTATTACTAGTTGTAGATCTTTGCATTTCGGCGGTATTATGTACATTAATAGATGATAGTAATTTTGCTTGTAAAATTTGTCTTTACGTACTGTTTAAAACACGAACAGCAGTGTTTTATCAAGTTTAAAAATTCGAGGGCGAAGCCCGAGAATTATTATACTTGATAAAACACGTGCTGTTCGTGTTTTAAACTGCTTCAAAAACGCTTTAAGACTGCAATGAAAGATAGACGCACATCTCAAGGGAATGGTTCACTTAATGAACCATTGAACCTTTGTATTCACAACGCCATGCAAAATATTCGAGTAATCACCGCCTGCAATTACGAACATCTCAAAGGAATGACATGAAGAAATTACCATACTATGTTGTTTGAAGCGGCGTTTCGCAATGCAAGAATAACCTGCACTTGAAGGATTTGGTGTCGTGGTTTACCTCGATAAAGTTCAAGACTTGGAAAGCGATGTGACTGACATGACGGCAGACTCAAAATTTTTGGCTCCGGCACAAAATATGTAAGTTTAATGCACGTTTTTATTATTTTACAGCTTTGAGTTTGGTTTAATAATTGGAACTAAAGAGTGGCTCGGTAAACAAGTAATGGTAGTTGGATAACTTCATTTAAAAAAATATTATCTGTGTATCTCGATAGAATGCTGATATTAGTAAATTTAGTGCAAAATTGATTATCTAGGTACCTTATGTTCCGTGTACTTTTTTCTATCTTTGGGTCTTTATCAGTGAATTCTTAATTAGGATGAAACTTTATATAAAATTTCATGTTCATTAGTATTCTTTATATAAAACGTTCATCCTAATTAGCAATTCAATGAGAAAGCTGAAACATCAATAGAAATTCCATTGTCTCAATCATTAACCCGTTTCCCTCTGGGATAGAATTCAAATCCCTCCGCGGGCATTTTAGAATGATGAGATTTTATCAGGTATAAAGGAGCATACACGTGACTGATTTGCTTCATCTGATTGGACAAAATGCTCATTAATTATTCATGAGTTTTTGAAATATATATATGATATAGCTAAGTCTGCTTACTGAAATTCGTTTGTAAAGTCTGATTTAAAATCGGGCTGGAAGTGTAATGATAAAAGTTTAATTAGTTGTAACTATCCTATCGAAGCATTATTTTACTTTATTAGTTTTGTTTCGCATGACCCCATTGTAAACACCTCGAAGATACGTGCACCCTGTCTAAACATAGCAGTTGTTGTTATTAGTATTAGTATTATTGCCTCTTAGACGGGCGAATGATTTGGTATTATTACGTATACCATGTTTGTACGTTGTTTAAGATTGTGAAATTGATCTGTTTGAAGCAGATTTCCCTGCCCTTAGAGTAAGGGATGTGATATAGTGTAGCACGATTTCAGTGCCGTTGTCTTTTTGGCATTACTGCATGGATTGCATTAGGTCCAATTGGACCAGATTATTTATCAGACAAATAATGGATTAGCATAGTATTTTCTGATTTTGCAAAAGAGTATTGAAATATGTATATAATGAAAGCGTTTGATGGTGTATTAAATGAATACATTTTTAAGGATTTTAATTTCATATTGACAGTTTTATCTTGTATAGCAGCTTTGATCTGTGATGCAAGTTTTACAGGTTATGGTGCATTTATTTATTTTGTTGATCGCAAAATTCTGTACTGTATATGAAATAAAGATGTTAGTGTAGAGAGATTACTGTTGAGAGTTGGACTGTTGTTAATTTACATTATTCATGTATTATAGTCATATTGTCATTTTCATGATTTATTTTATTAACCTTTTGTTTTCAGACTCGTTGGATTCCTCGAGACCAGATTTCATTTGTTGGATATATATATATCAATAATGGGTTGTTAACCCTAAGCTGTTCAAAATGATTTTCAGTCTTAGTCCGTTTTGATATAGACATGATGTAGTGACATTCAATTCTTACTTGCCACGGTTAACTATTCCGATCTTGAATCTGCTGTTTTTTTTCAACACAAATGTTGGAGTGATTTGTAACAATTGGGCTGGAAGTGTGATGATAAAAGTTTAACTGAGCCTCTTAGCGGACGAATGATTAGGTATGCTCTTAGGTATACTATATATTAGAATGTTATTTAAGATTCTGAAATATAATTGATCTGTTTTAAACAGATTTCCCAGACCTTAGATAAGGGATGTATTACTAGTGTAGTGTGGTTTCAGTATCGTCTTTTACAGTGTATCGATCGCATTTAAGGTCTGATTTCACCACATTTTTATCAAACGAGTGGATCAGTATTTTCTGATTCTGCAAAGAAGTATTGATATACGTATTTAATTAGCAATACCTGTACCCTTTGTTGTCGATCGTGCTCTGTTTATCGAGTATAAACTAAACGTCAGTGTTAAGGAAGCCTTGTACGGTGTTTGGTGTTGACCACACCGCGGCAAAACGGTATGCTCCGCTGGCCAAAAGAACGAAGGCTCTGCTATCAAATACAAATTACCGAGGGTTTCAACTTTTTTAGTAAATAATTTTATAACTTAGTAAACTCACAGTGAATTACAAATTAAGAAAACTTCAACCTGTTAAAGTCTTAGGCTTAGCTTTTAAGTAGTTTTCTTATTTTTTGACAAAACAGTTCACAAATGGATGCTTTTAAGCAGAAATGTTAAAATCACGGGTATGTGCCTGTTGTTTCATTTCAGTTTTCGCGGGAAACTTGGGGCGGCCGCGCTCAGACAAGAAATAGCAAATACGCATGCGCGTAACGTTTTGCCGCGGTGTGGGTGTTGACGAGCCATAAAGTTGCATGTCTATTTTCAACTGATATTTCGTTACGTTTCGGTAAAACAAACTGAGGCATCCATGAAATTGCTAGAAAAACTAGTACACTGAAAGAAACCCCGTGAATAGAATTGTAATCTCTTGGTGGCCAGAATCAGTTCTATTTTTTCATTTAAGGGCAATGTTTCATCTTGTTTCGTTTGTACCCTTTATAAGATGGTAATGAATTCAAATCGTTAAGAAGCATGTGGCTCATATTTACCTGAGCACATCATTATTATATTTTTTGCTCTAAGCGGTCAGTATTCCTTTTATGCTCTGTTACTTCAGTATTATTTACTTCTGGTGGTGTATTCCAACTTCATGCGGTTTCCAATTCCTTTTCCAGAGACGGGAAGATAGTTAAAACATTTTATGCTGTTGCCATTAGATTACAAGATGATAAGCTAATGGTATCTAGATCTTTCGATCGATCGATTATTTATTTACTTGTCTCTTTCTATGCTTGCTTCCGTTACGGTTCTCGTCTTTGTAGTTTTCTCGTTTGCCGTTTGCTGCTGTCCATCCGGCACTGTCACACTCCACTAGTTGTAGTGTTATTATGATTTTGTACGCGTTGGGCGTGTTGCGTAGTATAGGAATGAATAGAGGCAAGGACGGTGGCTCCTAGTGCGCATATTTTTGCGCATAAGCCTCTGTACGTAGTAGTCACGTAAGCTTGATTGTGGAAATAAAATAAAAATCGCAACATTTTGTCAGTGGCTTGGAAAATGTGTTGACCTCATTTTTTTTCTCATATTATTCTGCCTGGATAACATGAGTATATCTCTCAAAGTAAGAAAAGAGCGGCGGAACGGTAAATTCTCTCGAACTTGGCTGAAGCGACGTATTTTGGGGCCGGAGGCGGAATCAACTTGCGATCTGCGCGCAAATCCTGCGATTTTGAACGAGTTCGCCGCCATATTGAACTTTCCCAGCATGCAACACTCAATAAGACAACTGTTATACTCGCTAGGGAGGGCTTAGTATAAAATTGTCAAGGTCGTCCGAGAAAACTGATTATCATAGTGAAATGAACAAGATCGTTCTAAACGAAAAGAAGACCAAGGCGATAGTCATAGCGTCGTCAAGAAAAGTGTCCGAGTTCTCCGAGGACATTGCCGTCACCATCAACGGATCTCTAATTCAAACGAGAGATTACTTGGTGTGTATCTGGACCAAACTTCATGTAGATAACATATGCAGAAAGATTTCCCAGACACTTGGGATACTTCGTCGCATTCGTCACCATCTCTCACTTGATGCTCGTCTTGCATTTTATCAGTTCTCTCTCTGATGGACTATTGCTGCGTAGTCACGTGGGGCAATACATCCCAGTAAAATTTAGACAGGATTCATCGACTTCAGAAAAGGGAAGTTAGGTTAATTCTGGACACTGACAATAAAGCGACATCATTGCCATTATTTTCATAGCTGGGATGGCTCCCCATCCATGATAGAATTAAGTATATTTTCGTTCTGTATCCGTTTATAAATAATTTATCTCCCTCCTATCTTACTAGTTTAATTTTACCTTTTAATTCTGTTCATAGTTTTAATACCCGTGGGTCTTTAATAATAATGTGAAGCTTCCTAAAGTGACTTCTAAGGCCGGGATGCGCACTTTTGCGTTTCTGGCATCTAATGAATGGAACTCTTTGGACTGTAGTATTAGAAACGCTTCTACACTCTCCTCTTTCCGCAAGAATTACTTAAAGATGGCCTTCTCCAAGCTCAACGAAAAACTGTGATTTTCACTGCCTCCGTCTGTGTAAATATACCTAGTTGTAATGTTTGTGTAGTAATATTCAAGTTTTAGCTTTAGTGTTATTTTAGTTTTACTTAGCTTGTATTATCTATAGTTACATTTAAGCAGATTTTAGTATAGTGTTTTAAACCAGTTATATTATATAGTATTCTAGGGCCTAGATGAAAATTCCTTTTGAAATTCTAGTTACCCTGTTTAAATAAAGTTTAAAAAAAATCATTGAATTTTTAACTAAAAATTGGATACCTGTCAAAGTCGATTATGGCACCGACACAATTAATATTTATTTGAATAACCATTAACGTGGCCTTAGGTAATTAAGCTGTTACTGTAGTGAAGCACCCCCATTTCGAGTCTTCTTACCCATATTTAGATAAATCACGCTTCATTCTTGGAAAATAAAAATAATTTTGATGTATTTTAAAAAGTGCCGAGTCAGCATTTTTTTACGACATTTAAACTTGATTATCTCTGAAAAATGCACAGTTTAATACCCCCCTATTTGGAGGGGGGGGTGGTTGATAGCCCTACATGTGACCTAAAATGTACACTTGGTCATAAAAAGAAAAAATATCCTTGTATTAGGGGCCTCAGTCCTTAAAGTGCATATAAGCCCTGGCCAATTATGCTTTTTTTTGAAAGCTTAGACCTTAAAAGGTAGAGAAAAAAATCCGAAATTTCTAAATAAAAATGTTTTCATTATTTTTTTAGCGACTAAACTTCCAAATGTAGAATAATTTCCGCGCACCTTCGGGGACTGGGACGAGAATAAAACGTGACGTCATCAACAGAACTCGTCGCTTCGCGGCTTTAAAACGTTAGCTTATTTGCAAAATAATTGAATAGATATCCGAGAAAGATGATAATATCGCGCTAAACGTTTCTGAGACCTTTATTCGGCAAGGCCTTTCATGCAATAGCGCATCGAGCGTGTTCTGTTGATGACGTCAAACTAGACCCAGTGCCAATTTTGTAAAGCGCTCTTGCGCGCTTGATTTTCGTCCACAGGCAACCCAAGACACGTTTTTGGGCAACTTTGAACGGCCAATACACCATGATAAATAAATCAAATCAACTTTTTATTCCGGAATCCTTTGTCTATGGCCTCTAGTCTCTTCGTAAGAAATATATTTAGCCAGGGCTTATATGCACTTTAAATAAAAAAACGAGACTGCTAATCTCCACAAAAGAAACCTCGGATTTTAATGAATGTGTACCACCGTGGTCGTTCATTTATACGAATTCAGTCAAACTTCTTTCCATGCAGAAGGTATATAGATATACCCTGGGGTGGGGCATTTTCCTTACTTCTTTAGCTTTGGCTCCACCGTAGAAGAGCTCAGAGGTATGAAAACCACAACTGAAACATTGTAGGGTCATTTGAACACATTACTTGTCTCCACCGTGGGGAATTTGCAACAAAATTCAAAATCATGACTAATGCCCTGGGGTTGGCCTGGGGAAGGGATGGGCATTGCTGGAATTGACTGGTACGTAAAAACCTACATTCGTCGATAAAAAAACAGTTCTGGAAATTGTCCACGGCTATTTGTTGTATGGGGATTTGAATTTCCAATAAATTTAAATTCTACATTTTCACATTGAACTACATCCCTGCCATTCACTCCACATTGAGACACACAGCCACTGATCACAGCCTCGATCGTATGTGACATACCAGGGTCCAGACAAACCGGTTTGTCCAGGTTTATAGTAAACCCATAATACCCATCTGTCTTCTCGCTATCCGTCGTAAATGTTGATGAGGAATGGTAGAGCGTAGATGTAGAGTCTTTATTCACTCCCTTGTAAATGGTAAGATCCACTCTGTACTGTGACCCAGGCCATCCGCACAATCTCACACCAGTGAGGTGAACCTGACTACTGACGGTGAACGTGATGTAGTCTGGACTATTATCGTTTCTCCAATCACCCCATGCAAGAAAATATCCATTTTGGAACCGTTTACACGAACCAGTCTTTGTAATACCGTCTCTATTCTTTGCATTAAATGTTTTGAGTGATTTTGGTTCTTCTCCAACCGATCCAAAATATGTAACTAATTCAGTGACTTCCTTCGTATCTAGAATTTCGGTTCGAAGAACAAATTCCGCGAATTGCTTCAGCGACATTAGTGGAAATCTTATCAGGTGAATCGCTTTATCGCCGAGAACAGCTCTCTTTGATTTTCCATTTTCACTTAGTTCTTGTTCTTCAATTCTCTTACAAGCCCAGGTATGTACGGCCTGGAATAACTCCACCTCTGTTATGCAGAGAGTGTCCCTCTCTAGAATGTCACAGAGTGTTTCTTGCGTGACAGTTAGAAACGGCTCAGATGTCACGGCTCGTTGAGTTTCACAATCAACAATTTTCCAGCAGATTTCCTTCAGGTTTTCGTCTTCTTGGGCCTGTGGTAGAACAGTGAACACATCCTCTGGTCCCAGCTCTTTTTCAAGATACTCTGTGCATTTCTTAACTAGTGAAGGAACAAAGTACTTCTTAGCGAGGTACAAAACCTCCATAACATGACTTCCGGTCAACTGCACTTCATCGTAGTACATGCAGCGAAACAGTTCTAGTAATCCTTCAGCGGTACTGTCTGGTAGGTCGATAGTACGTCGAGTCTCGGCCAGTTTACCGTAAAGCATGGCCTCGAATACAGGACTACTGATAGCCAGTACGTACTTATGGGCAGGAACGGTGACCGTGTCGCCTTTGGAGTCGACAACCGAGAACTGTACATCACTGAACATGCTGTTGTTGTAGATGTACTGGTTACGTTCCTTGACAGTGTTGCGTACAGTTTGACATTTGGTATCCATTGCTTAACTGTGTTGATGTTGACAATGTATTTGTAAGGAGGTAGGTGTCTTTCTTTCAGTGAGAACAGAAGGCGTCCTTACTTATATACCCAAATTGCATGCCGGTATACGAATTGCTTTAATTTGGCATACGCACCCTCCCCCACTTCGGATGTTGTGTGTTATGTTAAAGAAAAAATTAACAACATGGTGTCATAAATTACACTCAGTAAAACAGAAATATTATTGATATCTCAAGAGGATAGCCTATTATTTACACGAATATAATTGTTATAAAACCTTAGTTATATTTTTTCCACTAATACCATCGCGACTGTACTTATGCATCTATGAATTGGCCTTTTGCAGGAATGCAATCAGGTGGTTTTACGTACTGGAGGGCAAAAAAATCTGACTTCATTTTTTACAAGATCGGCAGTGTTATTAACAAAACCTGTTTGTAAATGCTATTTTTTAAATAGAGTTTTTAAAGATAGCTTGCCCTCCATGGGGATCACGAGCTCAGTTCATTCGTCAACGAAGGATTATATGTATTGGCTATATGAATTGATTGTCAATCTAGATCGGGTTTCGATTGAGTATTGTAATTTAACCAAAACAATTACAGAGCCAATTACGGGAGCATTTAGTAGAAACACAATGAGTCTATGATGAAGAATAGCAAATGCAATAGTGGATAAATCTCGCTAAGAGCGGTTTTCAAATTGGGTGTAGAAAAGTAATTAAGTGATAGCTTTCGAATTTGATTGGGTAGTTATCCACGATTGCGTTTACTTTTCCTCGTGATTGGTTGAAGTAAAACCAATCGTAAATTACTGATTGGCTCATTGGGTTTTTATTTGCTCGCCAGTGATTGGTTCATTGGGTTTTACTTGCTCGTGATTGGTTCATTGGTTTTTACTTGCTCGTGATTGGTTCATTCGGTTTTTACTTGCTCGTGATTGGTTCATTCGGTTTTTACTTGCTCGTGATTGGCTCAGGATTTGGTTTCACAACGCTTTTTTCGAAAACCACTCTAAACGAAAATGTATTGCATGACGAACCAAAACGTTTAGTTGAGGACATGATTGGCTGATAATTACAAAACAGTTTTCACAGCCAATAGAAAAGCTTTGCAAACGGAAACTAGCATGTTCACAGGCCCTATATATATACTGGGGAAAATGACTGCCCCAGTCCTCCTCTTCTCTTTGGTCCGATTTTGTTTAGTTTGTTTTAGTATCCAGGGCCTGTGAACTAGCCTGCTATGCAGACTTATTTTTTTCACTCTCATAAATTTGAAGAAAAAAGTAACGTCTGCTTACCCGAGCGCTTAATTAGTTTCCAATATGCACACCTCATTGTGTTATGGACCAATCAGATTTTACCTTCCATATTCTGGAAAGTGACGTAATGTTGCATTTAAAAGGAATTCAGACAATACATTTGCCATTGACCAATCATAGGAGAGTGTTCACTGGCGCGCCAATTCACTAAAATTCTAACAATGGCTTTGATTGGGCAGAAAAGTAAAACAAACGTGCTGACGTCATGCTTGCATGTTGGAAACTAATTAAGCGCTCGGGTAAGCAGACGTTACTTTTTTCTTCGAATTTATGACAGTGAAAAAACACGTCTGCATAGCAGGCTACCTGTGAACAGGCTAACGCAAAACCAAAGTAATCACCGAATTACTGATGCGGTATACCCAATCGAAAATTGCCCTATACTGCTTCAGTCTCATATGTTCAGTCAGTTTAGTTTTAATCAACCAGCGCGCCCTATCGCTGTTTTACTGTTATCCTCTTGATCTTCTGGGCCCTGATGTTCGAAGCCCGATTAGCGCTAATCCTGGATTAAGTCTTAACCCATGGTTTTGGTTCTCTCGATAAAGGCTTTGTTTCCAAATCTAGCAAGACAAGTAGAAACGTTAACCATGTATTCCAATACACACCAACTGAGACGGGTCGTCGTCTAAGAAGTAGTTAGGGTATCAGCTCGTTATTAGGGTACCGGAAGTATTGTTTTAGAGGAAGTGCGGATCTCAGAATGGATGTTGTATAGAATAATATAATCACCGGAAGTCATTTGTCAAAATTCAACACCGGAAGTAACTTATAAAATAATGATGTATATATACAATACATTATGAGTGTAAGATGAGCCGTTTTACCAGAAGGCCTGGCTCGAATCGTACGAGTTCACTCGACCCGTCATGAGGGGTAGACGACCCGTCTTACCGGAAGCCAGGTCGTGAAATTGTGAAACATGGCTGCGTATGGTCGACAAATTGACTCGAATTTTACGAGTCGAATCGACAAGTCATGAGAGGAATTGTGCATGGTACATAAGGACTGATTGTATGTTGATCCATTCTCTTGGCCGGTGCTCTCGTTGGTATGTGACTATCAAGGGAATTGTGTATTGTACATAAGGACTGATTGTATGTTGATTCATTTTATTGGTGCTCTCGTTGGTATGTGACTATCAAGGGAATTGTGCATGTGGTACGTAAGTACTGAGTGTATGTTGTTTCATTCTCTTGGTGCTCTCGTTGGTATGTGACTATCAAGGGAATTGTGTATGGTACATAAGGACTGATTGTATGTTAATTCATTCTCTTGGTGCTCTAGTTGGTATGTGACTATCAAGGGAATTGTGCATGGTACATGAGGACTGATTGTATGTTGATTCATTCTCTTTCTGCTCTCGTTGGTATGTGACTATCAAGGGAATTGTGCATGGTACATAGGGACTGATTGTATGCTGATTCATTCTCTTGAGGCTCTCGTTGGTCATGTGACTATCAAGGGAATTGTGTATGGTACATAAGGACTGATTGTATGTTAATGAATTCATTCTCTTGGTGCTCTCGTTGGTATGTGACTATCAAGGGAATTGTGTATGGTACATAATGACTGATTGTATGTTGATTCATTCTCTTGGTGCTCTCGTTGGTCATATGACTATCAAGGGAATTGTGTAGGGGCGTAACTATATAGCCAGCCCATCGGCCCATAGGCCCGGGCCAACACATTTTACAGCCTACTTGTCTTATTAAAAATGAATGTTGGGCTTGAGGAGCTGTCGAAATATACAAAACATGACCTGAAAGTGCAGCAGAAGGCATTTGCGAAAGTGTAAATCTAAATATTTCCCGGGGGAGCATGCCGGGACCCCTCAAGAAGCGACCCGTATGGAGCGGTTGTTTGGACCTACAAATTTTAAAATCCTGGCTACGCCACTGTTGTGTATGGTACATAAGGACTGATTGTATGTTGTCATTCTCTTGGTGCTCTCGTTGGTCATGTGACTATCAAGGGAATTGTGCATGGTACATAAGGACTTATTGTATGTTGATTTATTCTCTTCGTGCTCTCGTTGGTATGCATGACTATCAAGGGAATTGTGCATGGTACATAAGGACTGATTGTATGCTGATTCATTCTCTTGGTGCTCTCGTTGGTCATGTGACTATCAAGGGAATTGCGCATGGTACATAAGGACTGATTGTATGTTGTCATTCTCTTGGTGCTCTCGTTGGTCATGTGACTATCAAGGGAATTGTGTATGGTACATAAGGACTGATTGTATGCTGATTCATTCTCTTGGTGCTCTCGTTGGTGTGTGCCTATCAAGGGAATTTTGCATGGTACATAAGGACTGATTGTATATTTTATGTTGATTCATTAATTATCTTTGAACTCTTCTTTGGAGGCGCGACTCTAGTCAGGATTGTACTTATATTTTATAATTCTTTATCAAATGTTATTTATTTATTTAGGATTACTTGGGCTATTGTTCTTCACTGGAAGCAGCTAATATATTTTAGTATAGACATAGCTTTATATTTTAGTATAGACTTAATAGATGAACAGCTTCATTGTAAATAAGTGTCAACTTTATGAATTCTGTGCTAAATAAAGTTTCATTCATTCAGTTTTCATTCAATCCTCCAACTGTTGATGAAGTATTATTAGTCATTGCAATTTTATCCAGTATTTTAACATCCATTGCCGTTTATTTTTTCACTTATTTTTTTCATTGATTTGGAAGATTGAATTGATTCTGGATTTTTTCTTAATTGTATTTTTCCAAAATTTTATATTTTTCTCTTATTATTATTTCATAATAATCGACATATTTAACTCATGATGCTATCTATGTCCTTATGCGTTGGGCTTTATTTGTGCCTCTTTGGTGTAGTTTGTTGATTTATGTGCTCGTGCTCCGGTTTATTTATTGGATTATATTGTTTGATGATTTTTGATCCTAAAAATTATGTTAGTTACTCTAAGGGACCATCTGTTCCCTTGCTTTTGTTTATGTCATGAATCGTTTAAGATGATTGGCGGGTCAGGGACAGTCTGACCTTAGGGCTTTTGTTCAAGTTGCTTCTCTTGATTGATGTTTTTATTTGTTTTCCACACCGAATAAAACAGTCAGCTTTTTGTTGTCAGTTAATGGTTTTGTTAGTTGATATTGTCTGTTTCAGATGTTTTCTTGTCAGATGTGGAGCGAGTTTACTGCCGCAGTTCCTCATCAGCTACATTCCGCAGATCACGTTGTCAAGGTAACGTTCCAATGCTGATGACACCGTCCGTACTTACTTAGCCGGTAATGGTCTTAAAGCAGTTTGCAGCATCGACTGGGACCAACAGCTGGCAGGTTTGCCTAAGTTATCAGATCACCCTTTGGTGTCATCGATGATTAGTGCGTCCCAAAGGATCTTGGGGAAACCGAAATCAAAGAAGGAACCTATTACAGCGGAGATATTGAAGGCACTCGTCTGCTCCAAGATGAAAGATAAGTCTATTTTGACAGAGGTTTAGGAAGTATAGCCTTGTACTTTATTGGTTATGCGGGGACTTTTTTCGATCCAGCGAATTGCATGTGATGTTCAGTTCTTTTCGTCTATCCGTCTATTTTTCTTAGAATCGTCCAAGACAGACCAACTCCGTGAAGATGCGTGGATCTCTGTTGCAAGATCTGACCAAGGCCTTTTTTAGACATGTACCCTATTTCATATATAACAAGAGGAACATATGAAACTGATGTGCGGTATCCTACTTCCCTGTCAATATCATACCCTATTCCAGACTAAACATAGCGCCGCAATGGGGAACTCGTGGATTAAAGTGTATTTTAGTGTGTTCTCAAGGAAACACATATGGAAGTGTTCAAAGTTCAAGTTATAATTGACCTATATCACTATGACGTCATATCAAAACAATCTATTATTGTTTAAACGCTAAGGATCACGGTCGTGGGAGGGGAACAAAACAGGGACAAAACAGCAACAACACAATGGAAATCGCTATCAAATGCATTTTGAAGAACGTAGAATAGCGGTAACAGCCACCAAATACGGTAAATATTGTGGGATAAACATTGATACAACTGATATCTGGAAACCAGACAATTCGAAGTTAAATTTTCCTCAGCAGAGCAGATTTAGTTCAAAATTCTATTGTTCAAGTCGATTCTGTCCCCCTCATAAACAAGCCGTGACGTCATAATGATATAGGGTAATTGCTGTTGTGATAGCCCGTGTAGCCTGTAAAATCACGTGACCGATGACGTCATCGTTATGTCACCACCACTAGGTGTTTAATGGGTCTCAATACCATGCCTGTCCAAGTTTGAGCCGCCTGCCATTAGAAATGAGGGAGATATGGGCATGTACTTCATAGTAAAATCGTGTGACCGGTGACGTCTTTGTTACGGCATAACACTAAGTGATTTATGGGGACCCAGTATCATATTTGTCAAAGTTTGAGCCGTCTGGGAGATACGGGTAGGTATTAAAAATCACGTGACCGATGACATGGTTACGACATCGCCACTAAATGACGTCATAGTTACGACATCACCACTAAGTGATTCATGGGTAACCCAATACCATGCCTATCAAAGTTTGAGCTGCCTGACATTAAAATTGAGGAAGATACGGGCACTTAAAATCACGTGACCGATCACATCACCACAAAGATATTGATGGGGATCCAATGCCATGTTTGTGAAAGTTTGAGCCAGCTGCCATTAATATTGAGGGAGTTTCGCATGAAAACGTACAAGGGTTTACGTCATTGTCGGCGGGACCGAAATGCGCATGCCTACTGGTTTATCGCTTGAGCACACCTTCCCACATGGTAAAATATTATTTGGTCGCAAGAGTGTATAAGTAGCTTAAAGTGCCTATAACCCCAAAAAAGTTACGCTTTCAGATCAAACTTAGAAGTATTCTATGCAACTTCCCGAAAAAATTAATTGTTTTAAAGCATTTCTCTTTTTTTTACGGCTTTTCAAAGATGAGAGCCGTGAACTTTTACCGTCATCTTAGCGACTTGGTGGGGTCTGGGACTAGGTACGTCATAGTAGGGAGCCATGTCACGTGATAAAGGCTTCTCTCATGTACTTTTGGTTCGTTCTTTCTTATTTGCGTCGTAAGTTCTGTAATTTTCTGCTGGACTTTTTGACAAAATGTATTCGTCAGGCTCCGAATCTGAAGACAGTTGTTCATCGGAGAATTCCGAGCTAAATTTTATCAACTATGAGCTTGAAGCAGAAGAATCTGCCGGCGCGGATGAGCCACTCGCCGATGAAGAATGGGTTACAAGAGTACAGATGGAGACCTCCAGAATCGGTTCAGTGGAAGGCCTCGAAGCAAGGAAAAGCTGGTGAGTTAAACTGTCCAAAATTAAAATAAGTTATCGCTTCCCGTGGCCGTGGTCTCCCAAAAAAAACGGCATTGCAGCAATGCAGGATGCCAAAAGAATCCAGTGATCCTTCCAATCGCAACAATCATATATAGAGATTATTACGTGTTAAGAGCTTGATATCGTTTTTATTCACGAGGTTTTCGTATCGTATCTCGAACGAGCGAGTCCGCGAGCATTAATAATGCTCAATAATGACCAAGGTATGAATTGAAATCAATGAACACAGTTCCATGTTTAGTCTGACCAGGAAAGTGGAAGGTTTATCAGAGTATTTTGATCTATCGTGCATGTTAATTAAAAATCGTAGCTCTCGTAAGCAACCACACTGGGAATCAGGAAAAGGTGCTCATAACTAGTCAGAACTGGAATCAGGAGTAGTTGCTCGCTTATGAGAGCTTGCACACACTACACCCATGGGGATACATATATAATGCGACTGATATCACAGTATACAATACTGTACTACTCTACTGTAACAGCATGAATGTCAGATATAATAAGAATATTGTTGCAAAATGCTAGTGCATATTTATATTTAGTTGACTCATTGCACAGTCTGAGATCATGTCTCTGGAGTAGTTACTTACAAGAGTTTAAAAACAAAGAAAAATTCCAAAGGTGGTGGTACGCGCGTTGGTCACTTAATTATGAGAGTGGCTGGTTACTACAGAGCACAAGAGTGGTCTCTGAGGGGAGCTGGTCACCTACAACTACACTAGCAGTTTCACAAAGGGCTTCAACTGTATCAAACAATTGGTACTAACATATAAACTTCTTTATTTACAGATTTCTACGAGTTGTCTCATACAGAGAGTACATCCAGTTAGTCTACGGTTATCTGGGCAACAATAGAATTCCTCTACTAGCATGTGCATATGACACAATCAGGACAAAATTCAATGCTGGGAAAGAAACCTTCACTGGATTTGAAGTAGATGAAGATGAAAGTACTTCATAACTTATATAAACTTTAAGGAGAACAACAATGAACAGTCAAACTTTCAGTGCCATTGGCCACTTTTGATATAGGCTTCACTGGTCACATACAAATGATTCAATACACATACAAGGCTCTGGGGAATAATGTGCAGTGATTAATGAAATAACAATAATGAATTTAATTATGCCCCAGAACCTTTGTGTGCGAGAAGTCAAGCATATATCGAATGTGGGCTATTAACCTACATGTATGTCCATATACATGTATGTCCATATGTCCATTCAGGCAACCTGTGAACAGGAATCACTACCCTGACAAGCGAAACTACTAGCCCTGGGCTATTGGAAAGCACTTGCATCGCACCCTGTGTTCCTTTCTATAATTTTACACAAATTTTGAAAATAGGATTATAATATTAAAATTTAAATGTTTGAGTAGTAAATTGGAAAACAGTAAAATTAGATGTCTGGGCCGGACACACACATTATCAGAGATTCTCATATGAACTGACAAACCTCGTGCACGTGTGGGATGGTAAAAATCAAAGCAAATATTCAAAAATGACTAATAAATTGTGTAAATATACATTATTCAAGTAAAATAATGAACATACTTTCAATCCAGCATTGAAGGAGGGGGTTGAACTGTTTTAACCCACCAATCGAACACTGACTCCATACATGCATAGTACCGTGACATAGCCCCTTTAAGCCTCAAATTCAATTGCCCTATTTAATTATGGTGTCACATGATAGACACAGCTGCCATCTTAGGGGGTCAAAACACTCGTCTTTAACAACAGACATACAAAATAAAGCTGTTCTGCCATAGATTGCCTTCCTTCAAATTGGCTAATTTTCCCAATAAAATAAGAATGGCGGCTTTCATCTATTTGTTTTGATGTCATGCCAATGAAATAGGGCAATCGATTTCACTGAGCTGGTCACAGGAGTGATTAGCCTATGGAAGTTGACAGTATAATATATTGCTACCTAGATTGTCCATTGATAAAATATCAAATCACTGAGATAGCTGGTAGACATTTCTGGTTCACTCTGTACTTATAAGGGGACGAGGGTTGTTCTTTGGACAATCAACAACACCTTTAATGCTCTTTAATAGGTTTACACAATACTTTATTTAATGAGGAGGACATACTTAGCTTCAAGCTAGTTTACAGAGTTCCACAAATAAATTCAAAAAAAGAAACAATATATAATTTAGAGATTAAGAATTTAATTAATTTTAATTTAATAGGTTTCTTGCACACTGAGCAATGGGGTTTTGCCTTGGTTTTTGTGGGCCTTACAGCAGGTGGAACTGGAATTTCTGGCCTCACAGCAAGTGGAACTGGAACTTCTGGCACTAAAATAGAAAAATAACAATTATTATTAAGTTAGTTATGGGTATATATATATATTGGTTTATGGTAAATAAAGCACTGGTTTCGTTTTAAATACAAACTTACAGTGTAATATTATACGTTTCCAGCTGGTATTTTAATATTTTGTTTAGTCTCGAAAGACTAAACAAGCAGTATACCTTTATATGACATGTCCAACAGTTTGATACATGTAGGTGTATATGCACTGCTTGAGCAAGAGCTACATGTAGGTGTTATTGGAGGACAAACACAGAAGGTGTGAATAGCACAGACTCGATTTTGTTTGAATATTTTCAGAATTTGAATAGTTTCTTTTGTGCAAAAAAATATTTTATACAAAACAATTTGAATTACCTGGAGCTGAAGGAGGAACATCTATAACAGTCATCCTTTGTTGTCTCTTCTGGGTTGCTTCTGCCCTTGGCTGCTTGTTAAGCATGGTGTCCTGTCCATAGGTGCAGGTGTCATCTAAAGAAAGTTGTCTGATTTATTCACTGTTATTTCCCTCATACTAAAAACATGCACTCTCTTAGTCTAATACACTTGTGGTGAAAACAATGTTCAGTACGTGGAACCCGGTCATAATGAAGTTCTCTTCCTTTCCCTAGGAACTTCTTTATACATGCAGGTTCCACTGTATTGCTAGCCTCCTATAGTAGCCGTTTTGTAGCGCTTCCATTTCACTCCATTCCGGGGCTATAGGACTAGGAGGCTACTGTATAAATCTGTATTGCCATGCAAACTAAATACAAAAGCACTTACCAAAATCGGAGAATGGCTTAAATCGGTTTCGATGGCATGGACTGATGGAATAGGAACAACTCCATATTCAACCGACTTCAGTCTTGGCGTAGAGTCAAGGACTAAAGAAAATCTTATAAAGTCTTCCGGCTTGGAGTGAACCAAACAAACGTTCTTCGTCGGTTCCCACTTCGCTCGCTTTGTTCGCACGAACCTCAACCACTGGCGTCTTCTCTTCTTTGCTTCTGGCCGATCATCGCTTAAAAACGGGACCTTGTGTTAGAGCTATCCTTTTTTAGTCTGGCTCATTCCTACAGCCCCCAAATACACATCTGTTTGGCATTTCAAATCGAGTTATTCGCTCGGTTCGGTCTGTTTTTACTGTCTTTGTTGTTGGTTGTTCGCTCTCTCTCACTACTATGACGTTGCTTTCCGGTTTCGTTCCCAGTCTACTTCCAGACTCCAGCTGACGGCCATTTGGGACAGGGTGCCCAAATCGGGTTGTTTTACAATGTTTGACCCCAGAAATAAGGTCGAACTCTTACTTTTTTCCTTTTTTTCTCTTCGAATTATTGATAAGAAGGATGTAAAGAATTTATTAAAAATAGTTCAAATTTGGGGTTATAGGCACTTTAATGCTCACTTTATAGTTAGTAGCAAGAGGCTAGGGGACCCGACGAGGCCTTGATCAACGTCAATTCCAACAGCAATTAATGTTGCACATAGATCTTCAATTATTAATTAAATGAAATATCGATTACTATTATCTTGTCAATTGACATTCCAATCATTCCATCCTGCTAACATCTTAGTGAGCGAGTGACAAAGAATGCACGATTTCCCCAACCATCCCGATAACTCGTTACTGTGCTTGCGCGCACCCACGAGTTAAAAATGTGACATTTATGATCCTATTTCAGACTAAAACAGCTCGAAAGCTAGACCCTTTGGGGAGGCACATATCCGTACAGCATAGGCATGGGAGTAACCCCCCTGTTCTCGTGTCTCCACAGTGCTTTATAAGACTGTTGGGATCCTTACAAGGAGGAACCACACGTCTTGTTCGGCTTCTGTCCAGCCATGTCCATAACTGGCCATGGGGTACGCGGGCTCGCCATGCTTCGGGATGTCAAGACCTGGTGGGTAAAAAACCGTTTACAAAAAATATTATTTAACGGAACAAACCAATAACATTATCACATGAGTACGCAAATAAGTGACCATGAAGGGAATATAAGCTGCACGTAACTACTATCTTGTCTAACAAACTACAAAAACTGAAAAACCGAGTAGCTCGGATTTTAACTCACTCCAGCTATGATACCAATGCTGATCTTCTATTTGAACGACTCGTCTGGAGAAAACTCGACTCACAGCGTCAATTCCAAAAGGCTAAATTATGGTTTATAAGTCTGTGAACTACCGCCTTGCTCCTGATTACTTTAGTGCAAAATTTACCGATCATAGTGGCGTTACGAACTATTCCCTGAGAGACACCGACGGCAAACTTGCCATTCCTCTTCCCCGCACAAAGTTTATGAAAAATAGGTTTAGCTACAGCGGAGCAGTACTCTGGAATAGTCTTCCAGTGGAGCTGCGGCAGACAAGCACTCTTAGCAGTTTCAGTTACGTTCGATCTGGCTGCAGCAGCTTCTTCTCTTGATTTAAACTCTTCAGTTATAATCTGTAATTCACACGGCATTCATGTAAAGCAGGTAGTTTGTAGTTATATTAGATTAGTTAGTAGTTTTCATAATTTATCATATTTTATTGAGCGATTGTATTATTATAATTATTTATTTTTAGTAATGTATATCCAACTGATGAATGAACCGTATCTAAATAAAGTTAGTACATACATTACTACTTGAATATAAGTAGAGAATAATATATGGGCACACGGAGATTAAACAATTATTCAATGTATTATTTACAACCTATTTCTTCTGGTTACCATGATAAATACCACATCACGGCCGCCCCACTTTTTCGGCCAAGTTTGAAATTTTAGCTGACGTAATCATTTTTAAAATATGTAAAATTTCTCGCGCCTTCGGCGCTCGGCCGCCCCACTTCCAAAATGCTTCCGCCGGCCCTGAACTTAACCTGGCTGGACAACAAAACTTGAAATACCTGACTGTTTCGATCATCAATACAGATGCCAAGGAACTCACCATCTATATCAATGACTTGCCACCAGGGCAGTTCGTTGCGTGTTTGAAAGATGGCTATTAATGTTTTAAATATTCAATGAGGGACCGGACATTATTTTGTGGTGTGCGTTTGTGTTGGTGGGGGGGTTTGGGGCTACTAGATTTGTAGGAGGCGGGGGGGGGTTACGATTTTGTATGCTCCCATTTAGGGGAGGGGGGGGGGGTCACATTTTGATATGCTCCTCTTTTATAGGTTATATATATTTATAAGCTTAAGAAAGCGAGGGTAATTATTTTGTGAGACCAGAGAACTGATTTTTTTGGGCTAGCCACAATGCAAATCTACAACCTTCGCCATTTAAGTACGGACCGCCCGCCAAAATAAGCCTATTCAGAACACTGAACGAACTCCTCTGACACATCGCGGGCATTTTTTATGACTTCGCTTGTCCCCCCTCCCCCTTCACAATGTTGGGATAGAAAGGCAACATTTCAGTCTGCTCGAAAACCAACATTGAAATGGGGGAGGGGGGTTGTGTTAAAAATAGCCGGAAATTGCTGAAGCGGTCCGATTAAATGGCAAGGGTTGTCACAGCGGACGGCACCCACGTCCAGGGCATTTAATTAGCTTCAGTAGATTGTGCCAGCTTTTTTGAGCCGCGTTTGTTTCTAAATGGACACCAAATGAAATTCTTAATATGATCATACATACAGTGACGTCATGTATTTGACGTCATAAAAGTAGGGGGGAGGGGTGGTGTGCATATGAAAAAAATATAGAATTACAGCTTTAAAAAATTAAAGTATAAAATTAAATACATTTTTACTAAATTTATTAATACCGATACACATTTACAATTTCAAAGTCATAATCACTTGTGAATATTCATTTAATGAAGCCGCGCATGGGACAAAATTTGAAACGGCTAACGAACTTTCAATCACGACTCATATCAGCTGTGTTAATAATGGCGGAAGCTCGAGGGCCGAATTCAATTTGAATTCAATTTGAATTGCTCGAATGACTCGCGCGTAATTTTCTGTTTGCTAGCGTCTTTCTCTAAAGATGACTTAAAGTGCAATTAACCCCTTTTGCAATTTTTATACATATGAATCTTTGAAAGGTTTTGAGTACTTCTGCGAAGAAATATTTGGCTTACAGAGGATACTCTATGTTCTAGGCTTGTTTGAAATGGTGAAAATTTGACCTTTCCTGACCCATGACCGCGCAAGAAAAAGCCTGGGTCGATTCTTGATCTTACGTCACCTCATTAATGCATTATTCTCCATGGCGCCTTTCCATCACAACAACATCGATATATAGAGAATATACAGAGTCTGTGAGTTGTTAGTAAAGAAAACAGTTATTTTAGACAAAATGCTAAATATTTATTCAAATTATTGCAAAGTCGAATGAGTTGGAAAAGGGAAAGAGGGGTGAGGAGAGTAGAAGGGGAGAAAAGGAAATTAGTGCCTGCAGGCAGAGAATACCTTTTAGGGTTCTCCGCGTACGTCCACGAACGCAGCTCTCCCATTGGCTAAACGTGACAAATTTCAATCAAGTGATCAATCTTGCATGGATCAGGCGGCCGATAAAGTAAAGTAATAATATGTCTTTAATATATAATTTTCGATGAAATACCAGTGTATATTTCTTTCTAATAAGTGATATCTTCACACGTGAAGATATCATATCATATTTAAAAATATGCCTCGATTTCAAAGATTTCTAGCCTTTTTAGTAAGAGATTGGAACTGGTATTTCATCAATAATTATATATTAAACAGAACATTACATGGCCGCTTGGAGATACGGATTTTATCTTCTCGTGTTGATGAGTATCTTACTCGTTCACTGCGCTCACTCGTAAGATATTTCATCAACACTCGAAGATAAAATCCGTATCTCCGCGCTGCCATGTAATATCCTCTATTTATTATACATTGATATTGTACATATCAGATGTTACAAATGTGTAAATGCGGTAAGAAGGTAATATTAAAAGCTATCATAAAATCATACATGGATATATAAAATATGGCAAAAGGCTTGAATTATGAAACTAGATTATCCTTAAAAAATAATCTATTCACAAAACTAATCTATTTACAAACTATTTTAAAACTTTCTGTATTAACTTTAGGATATACGGCGGTTTGTTTTCTAAGCCTTAGAGAGGACTGCTTAACCGTAGGCTGCAGTGATCGTAATGATGATTAGAAATAGAGTTAACTTTATTAAAAATGTGTCGGTCACTTTTCTCTATAAGATTATAAATGCTAATAAGCTCTGAAGAGTACTTTCTCTTAAGGTTGGATTCACTAGAGCCATAGACAGATAAACCGTAAGTTAAGTAAAGGAAATTTATTTAACGTCGGTAAGTCGTGACAGTCTGGTGAGACTGATTTACTGGAGGCCGACGGGAGTCCTATGATTTTACATCCTTATCCGAGAAGACGTGAAGGTTTCACAAAGGCAGCGCCTTCTCCCCAGTTATTTTAAGACCCTGAGTTTTCGTCCGGCCGGGGTTTGAACCCGCGACCTCCCGCTCAACAGACCGGAGCTTAACTACTGATCTAACCGGGAGGCGGTATGCCTGAAATTGGGATTTTCAGCGGCAGATATTTTCACATCAGCTTGAAATCATAAGAAGAAGAAGCAGTGAACTGTTTAATTAATCATAAAGATGTTTCTTCCCTTCCCCTCCCCCCTCCTTCCCTTTTGACCGTGCGCCACAGGTAGTCCAATTCGAATCAAATTAGCTAGCAGGCTACTTCACTTATGATACTATATTTTTATAATAAACAATCGAAAGCATTTTAGTTCTACTAAAAGCTAGCCTTTTATTAATGCGGCCGTTGATAAAAAAACTAATCAAAACATTGCATATTGGCGAAAAGCACCATGGGCTCGGTCTCTGAGTTTCACTGGTGTTTCTCAAAATGTGTTTTGTCCCTGCGCGCGCAGCATTTGTTGCGATGTTGCTTTCGCACAAATGTTTCCCGTTTACTCGCCGAAGCACTAAAACAATGTTCTTGTTTCTCGGCGCTTGTTTGCTCCCCCATGAAACATTACCAGCAACAATCATGCTTCCGCAACAATAGTTCGGCCTCATTTACCTATGCAGGCCATTAGTTTTCTGTTGCTAGAAAGAAAATGATCTTTTTCTTGAAACGAAATATTTACTAGCACGTTTCTTCCTTATTTATGGTTTAATTGTTATATTTTTAGAGAGTATGCAGTAGAAAAATTAAGAGGGAAATTAAAATTTTAGCATAGCGCAGATTCTCTGGCATACCGAAATTTATAAAATATGAGAATCACCAAATATCCCATTATAATCTTGGTCAAATTAGTTGAAAAATTAAGCCCTCCCTCCTATTTCAGTGAATGGATGTTAAATATGGTCCATTTCAGATTGACTACGCTCTCGTTACTAAAACGGGGAAGGTGGAAGAGGGGATTTCTTCAACTCATTTTGTCCAAGATTGTAGTTTACGGCAAATATTTGGATTACAACGTGATATAGAGCGGATAATGCGCCCTGATCAAGCCCTGCCGTTAATGGTAGTTTTGAACTTTATTTTATAAAGTCAAGCCCGACTCGTATTCATTTAACTCTGATTCACACTGACTCGTTGTCGTTCATTTCTACGAATTCAAAATCGTTTGCAGGGGCAGGGCCGTAGCAAGGGGAAAAGAAGTCGGGGGGCCCTCGGCGGCTCGGGAGCGAGCGCCGTAGGCGCGAGCAGCTAGGCAGGTCTGGGGGCATGCCCCCCCTGTCTATAATTTATTTTGAAATCTAGCGGCTCGGAAATGCTATTTCCAGCGTTCTCCAATTAAGAGCTATTTGTGATTTACGCGTATCGCGAATTACTCCTACACTGTTTCCGGGGAAGGAAAATGCCTTACTTGAGGATCTTCGTTTTCTCGCCTTTTTATTTGTTCGAGCTTCTGTCACCCAGGGTAGATGCCGAGAGATATAGTGGTAGAAGTGTTTGAAGTCAAAACCAGACTTTCATCTACAACCACAATTCATTTCGGTCTTAGCACATTAGAATATTTACCGTCCTGCCATACAAGCAAACTTCAATATTTTAGTCTGAGTGAAGTGAAAGGAAAATATTGTGGCTTGTCGTCCTCCATATGCAGTGTTACGTCACGTGTGACGTCACATACGACCTAGTGGAAACAGGAGACCAAAGAGCCAAAAGTGCAGTGACAGCCACTCAAGTGGTTATGGGTAACTGGCCCATGTATGTTTAATTGGTAAATGCCTTAAAGACCTCTGTCCGAGCCCTGGGTGCTTTGCGCGTGCAAATGAAAGATTGTTGTTATTGTGTGACAATCGTGTAATGATTTTAGATTATTTTTTTTTATGTTTACAGTCGTTCTCAATAACACGTGCAGGTTCGAAACGAAACTCCTGACTTCGAAGTCGTTTCTGGTGGATGTCAATCAAACGGTTTCCATGGAGTTTGAAGTGAACCGTTGTGTGAGTAAATTCGGGAAACTAGCATTTTATAAACATGGCAAAGTCTTTCCCAAAGTCGCTTAGATGGAGAGTAATCATGCTTAGAGCCAAGGGTTTTCAAAATAGGGAAATCACATAAACTTTATGTGTGAGCGAGCGGTTTGTGTATAAGATCAAAATAGGGAAATCCCATAAACTTTATGTGTGAGCGAGCGGTTTGTGTATAAGATCAAAATAGGGAAATCGCATAAACTTTATGTGTGATCATGAGCGAGCGGTTTGTGTATAAGATCAAAATAGGGAAATCGCATAAACTTTATGTTTGAGCGAGCGCTTTGTGTATAGAAATCTGATTGTTTATATAGCTTCAAAGGTCTTGGAAAAAGAATTATAGTTATTTTTATTCATCCAGTTGCAGATATGCTCCTTATAAGAGGTTTTATCGAGCAATACCCTCGAGCTCTACCTCGACGAGCTCCAGGCATGGATACAACATTCGACAGGGCAAATATTTTTTTAAACGGATTATCGGCAATGGCTCATCGGCAATGCTCTCCACTCTCGACTGACATTTCGGTGAGGAATTCAAGCAAATAACAATCGTTTTTCGGCTTAGTATCCGCCATATCTCTACCTATGTCGCCTCAAATTACTTACGATTTCGTTGACCTCCTACACTATGCACTATTTTTCTTTATGTTTCCTCCACATCTGTGTATGGCGACGTTTTATTTAGCATGCAGACCAGTGTTGCCATAGAAATATAGTTGAGTGACATCCACCAAATTGACGTTTTCCGTTGGAAATTCAATTTCGAAACTGCACGTGTTATTGAGAACGAGTGTAAGTGCCTTTTTTTTTTTGCTCTGACGAATGGCTAGTTATCGAAACGTCAGCTGCTACTCGCTTCCCACGGCGGTTAGCATACCTTAATCGACTTTAGTGTTGTTTATAGCAGTGTGAATAATCCTCCAGCAGACCACATTTTGCTTTATCTAGACTTGCGTTCAAAACGAGTACTACGCGAGTTTTCTGGGGATTTGCTGCACTTAGGACTGGCGGGCTTTGTTGGAAAGACAAAGTAACCAAGGCGCTGCGAAGGGTTTATTAGATTACAGGTAGCCCAAACTTCATAACCTTTTTCCCACCCTTAAAACCAAATTTTGCTGAAATTCGCTGTAACCTGGCACAGATATACTTCAGGAACACAAACAGCCACTGTATAATTATGTTTTTGTCGATTTTTATTCAAGATTTACGTTGTACGTGGAAAAGTAAAACAATCCCATACGAATGCTGTTAAATATTATACAGATTCCAAGCTTGAGCTACCTGTGGTTACAATTAACACTTCTGGCATCACAGGAAACCCAAGCTCTGTGTTTTAGATTGTAAAGGTTTGTATGAGATTTTTAACGAGGATTTGGTTAGGCCAGAAATACTGAAATAAAATCAATGCAAACTTACCTGAAGTCTTTATCTGTTCTTTATAGGCTCTGTATGCAATTTCAGCGGAGTTTCCTGTGCTGGCATCAAGATAGGGGACCATTTATGTGTGAAACTTCAGATTTGCATTTTTATTAGCAGAGAATGGAATGCCCTTAACCTTTTTTCCTCCTCCAGTACTCCAGAAAGTCCTGCTACCAAAACTACGACCGCGGGATACGAAACTCTGAACCGTAATATGGAGTACGCCATTTGCACTTAAAAGGAAAGTATATATCTTCAAATACAGCTAAACAATGCTGGAGACATGAAAACAAGCTATCAAGAGTATGCATCTGCTTGTGGATTGTGAAAATTCGCACTCGCCAAAACCGACATTTGAATCTATTTATAAAGGCATATAACTGGTTTCCTGCCGAATCATATTCGTAGCATATCCTGGGAAAATTCATTAGCTCTATTGGGTTTTTAATTTGGTAGAAATTATGAAATTCGTTACCCAAAGCGTTACATGTACAGCTCGGGCACGCTGGCGCCGCTTCGCGGCTTAACCGTCGCTCGCAGAAAATAACATAGAGGAAACCTCTGAACCAGGGTACCTAAGTATATGTCTACTTCTTTTATAGCTCTTCTGGATGTTTTTTTTGCTAATTTGATTCGGATTGAGCTGCCTGTGGCGCGCGTCAAAATGGGGCGAGGAGAAAAGGGAAGGAGGAGTGAGGGGAGTGGAGGAGAGAAAAGGAAATAAGAACCTGCAGGCAAGGGATACCTTTTAGGGTTCTCCGCGTACGTCCACGAACGCAGCTCTCCCATTGGCTAAACGTGAGAAATTTCAATCAAGTCATCAATCTTGCATGGATCAGGCGTAATGTACTGAATGCAAGGACCAATTCGGACGAAGTGCAGGAACCGGATCACCTTGGATGGGATCTAATCAGGAAAAATATACGAATATCAAGACAAGATGAAAGGCTGATTGTACGGTACTGGGAATATATATAATTACTACCGATATTTCGGTTGGCCCTCAGGCCGATAAAGTAAAGTAAAGTAATAATATGTCTTTATTATACATTGATATTGTAGTCATATCAGATGTTACAAATGTGTAAATGAGGTAAGAAGGTAATATTAAAAGCTATCATAAAATCATGCATGGATATATAAAATATGGCAAAACTTGAATTAAGAAACTAGATTATACTTAAAAATTAATCTACTACCTTTAAAACGCTCTATATTAACTTGAGGATATACGGCGGTTTGTTTTCTAAGCCTTCGACTCAAGTATGTTAAGGCCTGGTTCATTTAACGGAAAATAGATTTACGTTAAAAAATGTTTTCGGACAGAAATAACTGCTTAACCGTAGGCAGCAGTGATCGTAATGGATGATTAGAAATAGAGTTAACTTTATTAAAAATGTGTCGGTCACTTTTATCTAAAAGATGATGAATGCTATAATATGCTCTGAAGAGTACTTTCTCTTATGGCACCTTTTAAGAAAGCGCTGTACTGTGGTAAGGTCGGATTGACTAGAGCCATAGACAGATAAACCGTAAGTTAACTTAGGTAGGATGAGTAAAGTAAAGCAACTTTATTTAAAGTGACTATGAACCATTTTTTATTTTATTTTAGATATCAATTCTACATCAAGTCAGAATAGTAGAATGGTACAATATATCTTGCTTGGAAGGTTGTGCTGCTGAGTTAAGGAGGTTTTAATATCCAAAATGCTAATTACATGACGTCAGGAGAGGCATCAATTATTATACAATTTTTTTGTTAGAATTAAACAAATTTTTCAAATTATCAGTGTTATACCAATGGTTGAAATAAAATGATGTTAGAAATTTGTTTTCCTATATCAGTAGAAACGCCCATTCACAACCACTAAGAAGTGAGACCTCCTCAACTCGGCGGCAAAACATTCAAAGCAAAATATATTGTACCATTCTACTATATTCACTTGATTTAGAATTGATATCTGAATTTTAAACAATATTGTTCATAGGCACTTTATAATTAACGTCGGTAACTCGTGACAGTTTGGTGAAACTGATAAACTTGAGGCCGACGGGAGACCTACGATTTTACGTCCTTATCCGAGAAGACGTGAAGGTCTAACCATTTATCCTCAGTTATTTTAAGACCCTGAGTGTTGGTCCGGCTGGGGCCAGTTTGAACCCGCGACCTCCCGCTCAACAGACCGGAGCTTAGCTACTGATCTAACCGGGAGGCGGTATGCCTGAAATTGGGATTTTCAGCGCCAGATATTTTCACATCAGCTTGAAATCATAAAAAGAAGAAGCGGTAAACTGTTGAATCATAAAGATGTTTCTTCCCTTCCCCTCCCCCTCCTTCCATTTTGACCGTGCGCCACAGGTAGCCCAATCCGAATCAAATTAGCTAGCAGGCTAATTCTATTATGATACTATATTTTTATAATAAACAATCGAAAGCATTTTAGTTCTACTAAAAGCTAGCCTTTTATTTATGCGGCCGTTGATAAAAAAAAACTAATCAAAACATTGCATATTGGCGCAAAGCACTATGGGCTCGGTCTCTGAGTTTCAGTGTTTCTCAAAATGTGTTTTGTCCCTGCGCGCGCAGTATTTAATTGATTACCTCGAATTCCATATTTGTTTAGTTTAGAAATGAGGATCTGGTGATTGACAGTATTAAAGGCCTTAGAAAAATCTAAAAATAGTCCACATGTTAAAAGTTTATTATCAATATCATTGCTTAGGCTGTCAGTTATCTCAAGAATTGCCTGCTCAGTAGAATAATTTTTCCTAAAGCCGAATTGGTAATCAAAAAGGATGTTATTTTTTTCCAAAAATCTTGTAAGCTGGTCATATACAAGACGCTCGAGGATTTTACTAAAGGGAGACAAAGTTGATATAGGTCTATAATTATTAGGATCAGTTACAACGCCAGTTTTGTAGATGGGAGTAACTCTTGATATTTTGAACATATCAGGTACAATACCTGTTCTAATAGATTCGTTATAAATATAAGTGAAAGGAATTGAAAGCTGTTCACTAGCTATTTTAATCAGTTTATTAGGAATATCTAATGATGCTTTATTTTCTTTCAGACCAGCAAACAGTTTCTGCACCTCAAGCAGATGAACTGGAGACATTACAAAGCTCGAAACAGGGGGATTATGTATGTAACTAATTGGATTGTCGTCTACGTTTTTAATTTCACTTGCCAACCTTGGACCTACGTTGACGAAATGATGGTTAAACTGATTCGCAATATCAAATGAATTTGTAAATGTCCGATTATTTCTCACAAGTCCTGTTCAGGAGCCCATTACCAGGAGCGTCCATCTTCCCCACTGTGTCTGTACCCCAGCACAGAGGTAGATGAGGCTATTTTTAGCATTGCGTTTCGCGCGAAAAAGAACAAAGGTAGGCTATTCTTAGCCAATCAGATAGCTAACGTTACTTCTCATTATCATTCTTCTCACTTTCAACGCGGGAATTCGAATTGCTGGTTTTCACTCAGTCCAGTCCCCAGAGATTCAAATGTTGGTGCCCCAACAAAAGAAGCTAACGAGGGATCTATTGTTTAAGGGCACCAACATGGCGGCGACCTCTTTTCGCGGGAATTTCGAATCTAAAAATAGCCTCATCTACCTCTGTGCTGGGGACCCAACCCATAACAGAGGAACGCTCCTGGTAATGGGCTCCTGTCCTGTTGGATGTGATTGACCTTTTGATTTCCTTTTAATCAATGTTCCAATTAGTTTCCATGTGGCTTTCAAATTGTCTTTATATCGTTCAAAGTTAATCCTATAGTACTGATTTTTGCTTTGACTCTTTATTTGATTCAATTTGTTCGCATATGATTTATAGTAATTAACCTTTTTCTTGTCATTAGAGTGAAAATGTGTGTAGTACAACTTCTGTTTAGTCTTAATTGATTTTAAAATTCCATTTGTTATCCATGGTTTGGTCCATTGTTTTACTTTATTACGAGGCGTTAACTTAATAGGAGCATGTTTGTTTACAATTGTAGTTATAACATTCATTACATTAGCTGATGATTCATTACGATCAGAACTAGCATTGTATGTAACATCGTTCCAGTTTACTGAATTAATATCATTTAAATAAGCATCTTTGTCAAATTTACTGTGGTCTCTAAAAAAACGGCGTTCTTTATTTCGCTTTATTGACATATTAGTTATACAAAAAATTGGTAGATGGTCCGAAATATCGAAAAGTCCAATCCCAGAAGTAATATTATCAATCGAGCTATTAGTGTAAATATGGTCAATCAGAGTCTTACTATGGTCTGTTAATCTAGTCGGTTTGGTTATTATCGGTAGGAAATTATTAGTATAGAGCATATCTAGATATATTTCCGTTGGCAAGTAATTTGTGTATTTAAAAAAGTCAATATTAATATCACCTAGTATATACACTTGGTATTTGCAGTGGTTTAAATGTTTAAGCAACTCATCTAGTTTTTCGGTAAATTGTTCTATGTTTGCTTTAGGGTGTCTATAAACAGAACCAATTATAATATTTTTACCTTGACCAGTATCGATCTCGACCCAGCAGGTTTCTACTTGATCGATATCAATTCGTATATCAGGCCTAGGAATGGGTTTCAGGTCGCTTGATACATATATTCCAGCCCCACCGGCAGAAGTTGGCGAATCATTATGAAAAAAATTATAGCCTAATATTTCAATATTAGAGACTGAATTAGCATTCAGTCTAGTTTCCAATCGGTGAGTGCTACAATATCAGGTCTTTTTACGAGTGTGTATAGCATATCATTCAAAAGGCCTACATTCTTTGAGAGACTTCTAATGTTGCAGTGGAATAACGAAAGAGATGTTGAACCTATATTTACAAAAGTCCTGTTAATTTTATCAGCTGTATAATAGCTAGATGTTGGAGTGCTTAGCATAATATCCGAGTCACTTTCATCGAATTTATCAGGGTTAGACATTAACTGGTAGAGATCCATATCGGAATCTAATTCACGGTATCAGGTACCGTTAACAGCATTAAATTCGTAATCCGAATTCGTAGAACCTACACTCATCGAGAAAAAAACAGTTCTGGAAATTGTCCACAACTATTCCTTGTACGGAGACTAAATTTAAATTCTACATTTTCACATTGAACTACAGCACTGCCATTCTCTCCATAGTAATTCACAGGACCACTGATCTCAGCCATAATTGTGTGTACTGTACCAGGGTACAGACAAACCGGTTTGTCCAGGATTATAGTAAACCCATAATATCCATCTGCAATCACCCTATCTGTCGTAAACGTTGACGAGGAATGGTAGAGCGTAGATGTAGTGTCATTATTCTCTCCTTTGTAAATAGTAAGGTCTACTGTATACTGTGACCCGGGATGTCCGTACAATCTCACACCAGTGAGGTGAACCCGACTACTGACGGTGAACGTGATGGAGTCTGTGTTACTACGGTATCCCATTCCAGGAAATCCTGTAGAAAACGATTCAAACCTCTTACATGAACCAGTAGTTATCATTCCTTCTCTAGCCTTTGTTTTAAATGTATCCACTGATGTTGGATTTCCATCTGAGCCAAAATATTTAACCAATTCAGTGACTTCTTTAAAATCGAGAATTTCGGTAGAAAGGACAATTTCCGAGAATTCCTTCAGTGACATTAGTGGAAACCTTATCAGGTGAATCGCTTTATGACCAAGAACAGCTCTCTTTGATTTTCCATTTTCACTGAGTTCTTTTTCTTCAATCTTCTTACAAGCCCAGCGATGTACGGCCTGGAATAACTCCACCTCTGTTATCCTGAGACTGTCCCTCTCTAGAATGTCACAGAGTGTTTCTTGCGTGACAGTTAGAAACGGCTCAGATGTCACGGCTTGCTGGGTCTCACAATCAACAATCTTCCAACAGATTTCTTCCAGCTTTTCATCCTCAAGTTTCGCGACCTGTGGTAGAACAGTGAACACATCCTCTGGTCCCAGCTCTTTCTCAAGATACTGTGTGCATTTCTTAACCAGTGAAGGAACAAAGTACTTCTTAGCGAGGTACAAAACCTCCATAACATGGCTTCCGGTCAACTGCACTTCATCATAGTACATGTAACGAAACAGTTCCAGTAATCCTTCAGCGGTACAGTCTGATAGGTCGATAGTACGTCCAGTCTCGGCCAGTTCACCGTAGAACATGGCCTCAAATACAGGACTACTGATAGCCAGTACGTACTTATGGGCAGGAACGGTGATCGTGTCGCCTTTGGAGTCGACAACCGAGAACTTTACATCACTGAACATGCTGTTGTTGTACATGTACTGGTTACGTTCCTTGATAGTGTCGCGTACGGTTTGCCATTTGGTATCCATACCTTAACTGTGTTGATGTTCAGAATGTGTTCGTAAGGAGGTAGGTTCCTTTCTTTCAAATTCAGTGAGAACAACAAGCGTGCTTCCTCATACACGAAAGTGAAAGTGGATTTATACCCGAATTGCATGCTGGTATAAAATCATGGTTTGTTATGTGTACCCCCTACCCCTCAGTCTGTGTTTGTCAACATGAAGTTTATTCAGGTCATAATGGTGTCATAAATCACATTTGGTGAAACTAAAATTTGGTTTGTTGCACCAGAGGATTGCTACCCTGGTTACCAAAGACTCGAAAGTTGCGAGTCGCGAATTTCCTTTTTAAGCGCGAATAAGATCGTTGATATTAGCCTCGGGGAGTTTCAAAATACAAAATAGCGCTGAAAAAAAAATGTTTTTCTAAATCGGGAAAATATTGTTTTTAGTTCCTGCCAGTTTCGGAGTAGACTGCTAGCTAGCAAGTCCCTTCTATTCCGAATCGCTTAGAATGGCTAAACATGGTTCCAGATGGCTAAACATGGTTAGACATGGTCTGTACCCAGCCAACTATGCGCACCATGTCCCGCCATGTCCAGTCATGTCTAGCCATCGTTAGCCATCTGGAACCATGTTTAGCCATTCTAAAAAAAATACGCAGTAGAAGAGAATTGCTAGCAGTCTAGTTTCGGAGTATTTGGAGGTCTCGGGGAAATAAATTACGTGAAATAGGAAGTAAAATCACGAATATCAGATGTTTATTGGGCTTCTTCACGCGTCACGCGAAATCCGTCGAGCACGGCTCACGAAGAATAATTTTTAAAAATCACGCGACATGGACGTCCGATCACGCGGAACCTCCTGTACGCCCCTCCTTTTACGAAGTGTGAACAGTGCGCACTGGTGTCATAAATTACATTTAGTGAAACTGAAATGTTGTTTCTATCTGAAGAGGATTGCCTTTAACCCGAATATAATTATTAGAAAACTTGACTTTCCTTGAAATTTTATATTCGTCTATGCTGATTGATTGTCAATATATACTGCTTCAGACTCTGGTTTTAATTAACAGTCTATCACTGTCGTTCTTTTGATTAAGCAACATTCGCCAGTTTGTCATGGTACGTTTCATTTTTCTTTCACTCATTTCTCGTCTCGTTAACATAGATGAAAGGTTCAGCTATTAAGCGGTTTAGTCCAGCTATAAGCGTTTAGAAGGGCGAGCTCGTTTTCAGTGAGTCGCGTCGAATATACATGAAGCAAGCGGGAAAATACAACCTCGATTCCCTGCGTCAGCAGACAAAAGGACCTTACGGGAAGATCGGAGGGGGAGGGGGAAGGGGTTCGTTCGAACCTCTAACCTCCCCTGTCGACGGGCCTGTAGTGGACTGTGAGTGCTTTCCCTTGAGTGGAGGGAGAGGAGGAGGGGAGGGGGAGGGGGGACTCTAAACGCTCAACCGGGTGACTTTTTCAAATGTTTAATAACAATTTTAGACAAAGATTTCACTCAGTTGTGACTTTTCTCAGTTACAGTGTACAGAAGGTCTCAATATTTGCTTTTAATTAATTATTATATAAACGGGCACTTCATTCCCAGTCAGATGATCAAATTCAGCACCAAGGTAAATAAACGATACCTGCATGATAACTGAGAGGATGCGCCCGAGGAATTAAATTCCACATCACTGCACCCCTATAGGAAAATCTCCTTTTCCCTGCCTCGCTCTTTGGTCTCTGTACAAACAGAGCTGAATCCGAATTTCTAAGATTGTATTGATGGATATAATTTGTTTGTGTAAAAATGTTTCTAAGATAGTCTGGCACGCTACTGATGCATAGGTGCATTTGTAAACCATTGAAGCAAGTTTAGACTGCCGTCTCTCATATAGCTTCTTCCCACACAGTTCAGCTAAAATTTGATCAGACCTGATATCGTAATTTGAACTGGTGATGATCCTGGCAGCTCTATTTTGAAATGTTTGGAGTTTAACTGACAGTGTTTTCCATAGACTACCCAAAACCTCACTACTAACAGTAACTAATCCAATGGAGGTAAAATTAACGATTTGTATCTTGTTATTAGGATAGCTTCAGGGAGGTTTGATTTCAGTCTGCGTATAGTACACCAAGCACCTTGACAATTTACTTAGATATATATAGTTTACATGAACCTCCGATGTAAGGTGCTCATCAATATTAACGCTGAGGCACTTGAATGAACTCTTTCTTTCAATTTGCATTCCATCTAGATTTATATTAAGATTACTTGGCAATGATGCTATTTTTTTGTCGAGTCCCTAATATCATGTATTTAGTTTTAGTTACATTTAAACTAAGCTTATTGGCATTTAACCATTCATGAACTGTTTCAAGATCACGGTTCCTTGGTAGTTATCCAGTGGGGGGGGGGGGGGGGGGACTAAAAAGTCGGAGATGCTCGTCGGGAAAAATGAATTTAACCCCTAATTTAACCCACTAGACTTGCTAGCGCTCCAAGTAAGCTATTTCCATGGTGATAACGTAAAGTATATTCACTATACGCATATCAATTTAATATTTAATTTGGTATCCGGTGTCAACAAGTGCAATGATTAGAACAAGATTAAGGCCACCCTTGGCGAGAGACCCTAAGTGATAGCAGACTCGTAGAAAAATATCCGCTTTAACCCTTTAACACCTAAGAGATAGCGTAGCAGATTATTTTGACCCCTAAACGGATTGGACGAGCATCCCCGACTTTTTTATACCCCCCCCCCCCCCCCTTCCAGGATAGTTATGGCGTCCAATGCCCGCCAAAATCGAACTTTGTATTCTACATCGTACTTCTTATTTTTATGCCTATATTTCGTGTTTGACTTTCAACATTGCATATTGTACATTGTCAGGAGCCCATAACCAGGAGTGTCCATATCTCCTATATAGCTGTCACGGCGTTTTCACAAGTTGGGCTATTTTTAGATTATTTTTCCAGCCAATTGGTGGTTGCAGCAGTGACGGAACAAAAGATGCCTCATTAGCTACTTTTGTTATACAAATAACATGGCTGCTAGATTTTATTCCCTTACTAAGGAATGAGGAATGACTGAGGAATGACTGGAACTCAAGAATAGCGGGAAACCGTTCTAAAAATAACCTGACTTGTGAAAACGCTGTGACATAGGCCTAGTATGCGGTATGGACGCTGTGGCACAGGCCTAGTATGCGGTATGGACGCTGTGGCATAGGCCTAGTATGCGGTATGGACGCTCCTGGTTATGCGCTCCTGACATTGTAGTTTATCGATTTGACATTCAATATTCCACATTTGACCTTCTACTTACTCTATTGTGCAATGTTTTCGATTTCACATGCAAGTATTCGTATTTGACATCCAAGTTTTTGTATTCGACATGCACGTTTTCGTATTTGACATGCACGTTTTCGTATTTGACATCCAACCGCAATCCAACTGAAGTCCGACATCGAGGGCTCAGTGACTGTACTGCTACCTCGCCCACCCCTCCCCCAGAATAGACCACAAAAAGGCTTTCAGGGGAGTGGGCTTGGGAGCTGAGGACCACCCCTACCAAGTTCGGCTTGCCCGGAAGGGGATGGGCATGGTATGGCATACAGGCTTGGAATCATTGATAGAGACATAGCCATTTAGGCAGTTGCTAATGTTTAAGCTTTATATCAAACGTTTTCATGTTGAGTTTTTGTATATATACTATATGTGTTACAGTCCGGGCAAAAGGTTAATCTGAAGTAAAACATGATACACTACATGTTAAACATGCAACGAAAGAACAATAGCTTTCAATGTTATACAAAGTCTGTCAATCCTCGAGGCACGTTTTATGCGCGTTCAGGATTTAGTCAAATGTGAAGCAAAGCACAAGACTAAATAAATATATTTCAAAATTTACTTACTTAAAGGGGCAAATGAACTTAGAGATGAAAGGCGTTCTGCTGCTCTCAATAGCGTGGCTCTAACTTCATCGATGCTTCGTTTGTTTGTTGTTCTATAACACACACACAAGACAATAACAGCAGATAGAAGAAATAGACATTAGCACACCTAAACCACTTACTGATTTAAATTACATTTCAGAGGGTGGAGGGCATCTAATAGAAACCTAATAGTGATGCCCTTATACCTTAGTTGACGTTGAAATCGATCTATCTTTATGAAGCAAAAGTATTCGATACGGTAGTATTTATTTAATATTGAGAAATATAGTAACGAAAAAGAGCGTTCTTTAATTGAGTTTTGGTTGAAATGTTTTTTTATATGCAAAGGCAAGTCGTTCCAATAATAACATCCTATAACAGAAGGTCAACATTTTCTCAGGTTTATTCGAAAAGGTTCAATATAATAAAGATGTTGGTTTACCGAGCTCCTGGTTAAGTAGGTCTGTCTGCTGTTGAATGTTCAGTCAGACACGTATTTCAAGTTAGAGCTATTTTTATTGCCAGTTTGGCAATCATTTCTATAGACTGAGGCAGGGATGCGGCATTTTAATGATGTCATGTATTTTAAGGAGATTTAATTGAATATAATAAGGAGTAATATATGTTCTCGCATGTTCGTCGATGCTAGGTACAGATTGAGATGCAGGCATGTGTTCTCGTTCCGCCATCTTGAAAGAGAACGCCGGTGTGTTGGATATGCAAAGCCGAACTTGGTGACACCGCGGAAATACGTTTTTGCCGATGCTATCACTTATTTTGCTAGTCAGCGGTCATTCGCAATAAATTATAAACGCCGGCAAATTCAAAATAAAACTTTCGTATTTTGTACATGCCTAGGAAAACCCGAAGACTTAGCCAAGAAACACAATACTTAGCCTCCATACTTCATTACGACTTAGTTCAATGACTGTTGCGTAAAATAAATTGTGCACAAGAAAAATGGAGCTTGCACACGATATAAACCCGACGAAGCAAAAGGCACATTCGTCGTGAAAGCGAGTGCGAGTTACGGTCAAGTTTTTTTTTTCATTTCGTAACATGCTGTGTGCTCGATCAAAGACACGGCATTATTCTCCTACTTGCCATGGAAGTTTAAGCACTATAGATACCTGTATATATGGAAGATTAGCTTCAACACTATTCCTCTGTCAGTGCCATTTTGACAGACTTCGTCGGGAAAATGAAAAACGATGCTCGTCTCAATTCAATTTATTAACAAATACTACAAGGAGGAACATACAGAAGAAAGGCTAAAGCCAGAGGCTTAAATGGCCCCAAGTCTCCGTCAACTTGGGGCCATTCCCGGTGTCTTCATCCCGGGGGAGGGACTTCCATATATAAGGGGCGGGGATGCTTGCTGGAAATTTTCGTTTAGACCAGAACGAGGCACTAAAATGGGCGTGGCTCAAGCCAAATTTGACCCCTAAAAGGTACCAATAAAAACACACCAAGATTGGACAAATTCGGAGCACATTCCCTCAGCTACAACCCTGGAACTCGCTGGTGCAACAAATGCCAGAAAGAAGCACCCAAGAGGCTTCAGCAGTAAATGAAGATGAAGGTGGTGTGAAAAGACAAGGTAAACATCCGAAAACTGCAATTTGGCCAACTAATATCACAGACAGTCCAAGCTCACGATTTGTGGCTCTTACAAATCCTACGTAGATTACGTGTTGCTCGCACAAGATCGATTGCGTGATAGCGCGCGCTAGAGTCACCGTTTTCTCCACAAATTTTCCTTGTCATCTCACTAATAGAGTTTGTATGTGTTGATTTCTTATCGTGGTAAAAATAAAGGTAATGAAATAACATTTTGCAATAAATGTACCTCGATTATCCTTTTGTTATGTCCTTGGGTATTCTCTGCTATTTTGGGCTAGTTTGGATCGGTTTTAGAGAGTTTTTGATTTTTGATATCTCTCTCTATAATGAAATGACAAGGCTGCACAGTCCGTTGAGCACATCAAATCACTCGAAGGGCAAAAACATACTCTAACACCACTTCAATCGTCGCCAGACTCCACAAAAGGACGCACCGAATATCTGTCTACGTTTATTTTGGGGTGGAATTCCAAAATTTTACATTTTAGTCCTCGTAAACCACATATTTTTGGTATCAAAAACCGCTATTTGAAAACCAGCAGATGCTGGTAACTTAGTCCCGAGACAGCGGGACGTCCCGCGGATGGGAAATGCGCTCTGAGTGGTTGGTCGTAGTCACGTGGGATTTGTCGTCGTCACATGGTGGAGTCGGACAAACCCCACTTGACGACGACTAACCAATCAGAGCGCATTTCCCATCTGGTATTGTTCTTATTTAGAAAATAAACTCCAGACCCCCCTTAACTATAATTATTATTGAACAGTCCCTAAGTAATTGGGTGCATTTGTTGAACATATTAATTGTCAGACTACACTCCTTCACATGGATGGAAATAATCCAATTTAGGCTAACAAAATAATTTCAGGTAGAAAATCAAGCTTATTGGAAAATTACAGAAGGACAGTTTGGGCCAATGAGGCACCCACTTGGGAAATATTGAACAACAACAGAAACAATGAATACCGTTATGCCATCAGAGACAAATAAGTATACAGTATTATTGGTACATGGGGACAACCTATTTTTAATAGTTTGTATCGAAAAACCTACACAAAATAGTAATTTTAAGTTTACACTACGCGCAACAATAAATTCCTAAATTTCAACTCGAGCAATGCCTTAGGAAGCTCATCCAATGTTTTCAAGGATCTCTTTAGAAAAATGACTAATAATACTAAATAAATTCAAATTTTCACAGAGCCCTCTTTGAAGCAAAGCCTGGAATCTTTAAGTCAAGCAGTGGAAAAGTGTCCTAAGAGACAAAATCTAGTAGACCACCAAAACATGAAAGACTTTAGTCTGCAGATCAGGCGCTTTGAGAAGAGACCCCAGAAAGTAGGTCTTGCGAGCGAAGCAAGTTCGTTGTGATGCGAGCGGAGCAAGTTGTTCTCCTCTCTCGTGCCAGTCTCCTTTTTCCATTTTCGCGCGGCCAAATTATTTTATCACTTCCTGTGCATTGAAATAACACTGAGGGCCTGTTTCGCAGGCTAGAAAGACTTTGTCATCCACCATTCACCAACACTGTACCATGAGCACCAGAGTATTAAAACAAAAAAGTATAGAGAAAGGAAATTAAAGCAAAAAAATTCAGTAAAAAGTAAAAGTACAAGCCAGGATATGTTAGAAAGTCAGTGTTTTACAGGTGGTTACAAGAATAGATTCAAATGCCATACATGAATGAAAATTTGGGCAAAACAGTCAGCTAGTTTTAACCTGACAGCTATATAGCGGAAAACGACAATCTAGCAAAGTACATAAATAATTCAAATTAATTTTATTGTTAGTTTAAGACTTCAGAAAGGAATCAGAAACATGTTGTGGAGTATTAAAATAACAGATATGAGTATCACGATTCACTGATCAATTTGTTTACTTTTGAGACGCGTGAAACCGTTGCCATAGATATACTAGGCGCCTTTTGAGAATTGAAATTACGATCAGCATAAGTTCGGTGCTTCATTCTCTTCTTTCTTTTAGCAATTCCCGACTTAACTGTTGAATCGCGATACAAAACTAATTGCGATTTTGAGACGCCGATACCGAATTATATTGCCGGCGTTGGAAGAAAATATATTGTTCGTATTGGGCTTCGTCGCTGCGCGACTACGCCCAATACGAAATATATTTTCTCCCAATTTTCTCGCAATTAGTTTATATAATCATTGTAGGTTTGGCCTCTGAAGGAATCCTTTGTATGTTTGAGCAAGTCGCTGTAAACTTTGGCAAATCTCACCACAGGCAGCCCAAGCTCTGTATTTGCACTGTGTGACTATTATTTCACAAAATTCTCAGATAAAGAAAATAAACTTACCTTAAGAGTTTGTTGTTGTCCTGTTGTTTCTCTGGGGTCTAGAAATGGCGGTTCTGGGGCATTTCTCTCACTTTGGGTTTTTCTCTCTTCTCTGTCTAAAAGAAAGGAAAGGCTGCACACTCAAATTCAAACCACGAGGCACTTGAGGCCGATTTTTCGCACGAAAACCCATCCGATAGGCGTAATTTCCTCCGTCAGGTGAAAGGTAGATAGTTTTTCTTACCCGAGAAGTTTTTAGATTTGAGAAATCATTATCCTAACTCTTCCAAATGAACTCATTTCTTTGAAAAAGCTCTCTCATTCTTCGTCAGAAACTACGTGTTAGCATCGAATCGAGCATGCTGTTAAAATTCCGGCTCTTTTCGGCAGAGGGACAGTCAATGGGTAGCCAATCGCGTGGCTACAATTTCAAACAAGTTGACAACGCTTGACGACGGCAAGTTCCCAAAGTTCACGGGCTCAGAACTTATACATATACCTTATTTTGAAACTGGTCTACAAGTGAATCGGCTCTATGGTAAAGTGGTTTAGAGCGCGCGCCTCGAATCCAACGATTTGGAGTTCGATTCCCACACCAGCCAATAATAAAAAAAATTAATTCTACTTTCTCAGTTTTATTTAATATTTTCCTCTATTTTAAGCTATTAGAGTCGCCTTCCACACTAAAACTTTGTTTTGCATTGGCTCTCAAGCTCCAATACGGTCATGACCTCGATTTTTATTTATATTATTATAGTGCAATGATATAAAATCCTGTGAAAGTATCGAACACTACAGTTTTAATAGATTAACGTACTTTGCATGCGATCATTTGAATCAATAAAAACCCGTGAAAATTAACTGATACATCAATTTGCTTAATTATAAACTCAAACAAAGTTTTAGTGTGGAAGGCGGCTGTAATAGCTTAAAATAGAGGTAAAGATTAAATAAAACGGAGAAAGGAGAATTTTTTTTGTTTTTAATGTTACTGGCTTGTATGGAATCGGACTCCTAATCGTTGGATTCGAGGCGCGCGCTCTAAACCACGATTCACTTGTAGACAAGTTTCAAAATAAGATATATAATGTATAAGTTCTGAGCCCGTGATCTTTGGGAACTAGCCGTCGTCAAGCGTTGTCAACTTGTTTGAAATTGTAGCCACGCGATTGGCTACTCAGTACAATAGGCGGCACATTAGACCCCGTGGAGAGAGAGTAACGTATCTGGCAATTTATTCCTATATTCGGCTGGTAGGGGTGTTCGTCGTATTTTGTAGGGTAGTATTTTTAGGGGTTGGCCAAGCAAAATCTATTTCCAGGGTGATTTTTAGACCATGAGGTTCATTTCAGGGTGGGCAATTTTTCACGGTTTGGCATTTTTTAGGGTATTTTTCGAGGTTTTCCGACGGTCACCCCTGCCCTTTTTACCTTGAAGAACCCCACCCCCGGGAAAATAACCCGACCAAGAAATCACCGTTCAGTACGAAAAGTGAATACGCACTTTGGATCGATCTCGTTATTACATGTATATGCATGATCGTAGTAAATGTCTACAGTAATTATAGATTTTGGAAAAGGTCACTGGCGTCAACAAAAACTAAAGTTCGAAAGATAGTGGTCGCCTTCAGTTTTACGTGCGTGAACTAAATTTAAATTTCCAGCTAGCGCGAAACTGAAACAGTCGTGAAGCTGCTAGACGTAATCATATGCAACCGAGTCAAGCTGACTTAATGTGGGTACTGATAGTACAATTGGTATATATTACTTCGAAAATTACGGAATAAGTATACTACACGGACTACACATGTATTAAATTATAAATCCATTTTCGTAACTCACCTCGCATGTGACAGCGGCGAACATCAACTGATTTCCACAGCAAATCTTTATACCACGACCACGAATAGTACCTGACTTATTTCGGCTGACTTGTTACTTCATAAGATGCAAGACTCCTGGTGCAATATTTCGAGCTCCATTTTGCACATTGAAGTTCTCAAATCAAAGTTGCCCGTTCAGTTTTACGCAGATGCCGTGAACGCATGCTGTGTTCTAAGAAGACTGCTGATCAACGGAAGTGACGTCACAAAACGTATTTCTGCGGTGTCGAACTTGGTAGGGGTGGTCCTCAGCTCCCAAGCCTACTCCCCTGAAAGCCTTTTGTGGTCTATATTTTGGGGGAAGGGTGGACGAGGTAACAGTACAGTCATCGAGCCCGCGATGTCGGACATCAGCTCGATTGCGGATGGATGTCAAATTACTAAAACTTGCATGTCGAATACAAAAATTCAGTTGGATGCTTGCATGTCAAATCGAAAACATTGCACAATAGAGTAAGTAGAAGTTCAAATGTGGAATATTGAGTGTTAAATTGATAAAATACAATGTACAATATCAACGTTGAAAGTTAAACACAAGAAGAAATACGACGTAGAATACGAAGTTCGATTTTTGGCGGGCATTGGACGCCATAGATAGTAGAATCTCTTCTTGCGGGTATATATGTAAAACTCGTGTCATCTGCATACATAGTACATACGCTAGCTGATAAATTACGGTTGGCCAAGTCATTAATAAAAAAACAGGACTAAGAATAGATCCTTGTAGATTAGCACACTTGACAGCTGCAAGAATCTGACAAAATTCCGTGTGCTCGTGTTATTTGTGTACGATGTGAACCATACCAGTGCTTACGGTTGAACCACGTAGAAATTTAATTTTGTTATGAGAATATCGTTATCAATAGTATCAAAAGCCTTTTTAAGTCGAGAAACAAGACTGCGTTTATTAAGCCATTGTCAATATTTAGAAACCATTCATTCGTGGCGTCTAAAAGAGCTGTTACAGTTGAGTGCAAAGGCCTACAACCTGACTGAAACTTTGCCAATATATTGTTTTGAGTTAGGAAATCATAGAACTGATTAAATATAGCTGTCTCAAATACCTTGATTACAACTGAAAAAAGGTCTGTCTTGGAATCATCGTTAACAATTGGAGATACTCTAGCATTTTTTCCAGTCAGTAGTTAAAACGCCAGTACAAGAGACAGATAAAAAATAAGCGTTAAATATTTAGAGGTAAAGCTAGCTAGCGGGAATACTGAGCACCAAGGCCACTTGCCTTGTTAGTCTGCAATTTACTCAAGACATTGTTTCAAGTCAGTCGGTCTGAGATAGATTTCTTAACTCAAAAGTGGAACTCATGCGCTCGATTAATATAATTTCTAAAATCAGAATTTGGAGATGGAACTGCAGAGGCCAACGTAGGCCCAATATTGATAAAATGATTATTTAAAGCATTGCTAATATCAACAGGGTTTTGTATATCAGCATCCAGTTCACTACCAATTTGTTAGGCTCAACATAGGACATATTTATTCTTCTTAGACAATATTGAATTAATTCCACTACAAGTACTGCGCGTATCACTGGTGTTTGTGGAAAAAAAATTATTGTAGTAGTGAGCCTTGCTACATTTTATAGCCATTTTTACTTGATTCCTAGCATGTCTGTAAGCCGTCCAGTTGCATTCAGTATTTTTAATTACAGCTATTCGTTTCAGTCTGTCCCTCTCGTGAATTAGGCTTTTGATGTTAGCTGCATGTTAGCCAGGGAGCAGCCGAATTACTAACCCGTTTGGACTTCTTAAAGTCAATAGGGTCTCGTATATACCTTAATATAGGAAATTAACGAAGCCTTATATTAACGCGACAAAAATTAACACGCCATAAAATTAACGCGAATTTCTGAAAAGTTACATTTACGTGCATTAAATTAACGCGATTTTCCGTCCGAAATATTTTTACGTGCATTTAATTAACGAATGAAAAGTCCGAAGACCACAGCGAAGCCGATACACAACGCAAAATTCCAACACAAAGCACTACGGCTAGCCAGGCCTGACACGAAAAGCGCTCGGACTAGATTGCAGCCATAGACAGCTGTTTCGCCCCCACCAGAACTCGTCAGCATGGCATAGCAAACAGAACACAGGCTTCGGTGCCACTGCACTACCGACCCGGGACTGAGCTAAGGAGCATCTAGTTTCGAGCCCACAGAAATGTTTGGTTATCGGGTCACACGCCATTACGTGTGGCGAAAAGCCAAAAACCAAACAAATCTGAACCCAACATGTCAGTGCCTTGTGATAAATTTAATTAACGCGAATTTTATGTCTTAGGTATAATAAGCTATAGCAAACTGCGCATTTTACAAGACATAACAACAACTTCCAACAGAACTCAAAGTTTAATATCAATCACATTTGATTACCTATATGTATCTTAAGCAAGTAGGTATATGTAAGCATGGTTTAAGCCTGTAAAATACAGCAGATTATCTATACGTTCGAATCGAAAGGTATATTACGGTATTGCTCAAAAGGGTCCAGGGATGAGAAGCATCCCGTCTCTCGAGCGCTTTCTATAGCGTCTGTTATACCTGCAGCGCGCCAACCACTGAGGATTATTTTCCTCCCCGTCTTGCCTTGCCGGAATTCGTAAATACTCATCAGTAGCTTGGCATGAATTGGCTTCAGTGTTGAAAGCTTCAGGTCCACCTCGATTGTGGCGACATCTCTGTTTGGGCCTTTCTCCAACGCTTCAGTGATAGTGGATGTAAAATAGTCACTGAAACCGCGCTTCTCCATCTTCTTCACAGAGGCTTTTGGTGTAAGATCAAGAGGCTGCAACAGGTGCGTCATGTTCTTTGGTACCATGACAGCCTTTATGTTCAGCTTTTCAAGTTCGCACATAACTTTTTCCGTACTTTGTGCTTTGAATGCATCCCATATAAGCAATGTCTGCTGAGTTTCAGGGAGGGCCAAATCTTCTTTGACTTTGGTGATATACGGATAAATGACATTTTTTAACAGACTAATTGTCTTAGCTTCGTTACTGCAGTGCTTCTCATGCATTGTAACTCAAAGAAAACCCTGCTGGAAACTCGACATTCGGCAGTGACCGGCTCGTCTTACCAGTGTATATTAGCTGAAATGGTAATATATGCATGTCCACTTGGTGTTTCCGCAAAAGTGACAGTTATCCCACGTTTGTCGCTGCCACCTTTCTTGGACACATGCGTTGAATTCTTCTCTGCCATCGTGACATTTTCAGTCGGTACAAACTTCGACGGTGTTTGATCAACATTTATAATCAATTCATCCGGAATTTCATCCTCATGCAATTGTGACCGACACTATATCGTGCAAAAACTTCGCATTCACTTCCAACCATGCTGCTTTGGTGATAGCAGGCCTTGCTGTGGTAACAATTCTACGAGTCAAGTTCATCCTTTGATAAAGGGACTGTAACCAGCCTTTGCAAATGACAAAATCCAAATAGCGCCCGTAGCTTCTTAGATCGCTCTTTATAAGGCCATTAAAATGCCATAAATCACATGCTTGTTGATTGTCCCTCCTGCAGTCCTGGTACTGGTGATGAAAGTGCGGAGCTTTCTATCAAGCTCGTTAGGCAGGAGTAAGGGCCTTCCTCGTGTCTGAGAGATTTGAATGCACTCACTGTCCTCACTTGAAGTCGTGTTTAATTGTGATCGGTACTTAGCCAACCAGGGACGTATTGTACTTTCAGTCAGTTTTGGGAAGTCTTGTTTGAAATGCCTCAGAGCGCTTACTGAACCATAAATGTTGGCATATTTAGCGATCTTCATTTTCTCGTCTTCGCGGTAGGTCGTTCATTTTCGCTTGGCTGGCGGTCGGTTCTGCACTTCTTTGACTATGCAGTCATATTATGTTGACAAAACTCCAGACTCTTCTCTGCTAGGAAGAACGATGCTTTCAGCGCTTTGCCCCGCTGCGGTTCTAGTGAAATAAGTTAAGATAGACATTTCTCTGTTTGTGCTAAAGAGTTTGCGAAGTTGTGAAATAAGATTGCGGCTGAAAACCGATACCGATAGCGCAGTTGGAGACACTACGGCGTGCTTTCTCTTGTCCAATAAGATTATAGCATGCTCTTTTAATTGACAGTTCATGATATTTTTACAGTGCGACGCGCCCTACCGTTTCCACCAGACTAAGAATTTTGACACTTTTTTGACACTTTTAACAAAGCATGTCGCGCCTTGTCGCGCCACTATCCATCAAAGTGATCGTCGACCGTTTTGAAGTATGCGACTTCTTTGTTTGTCTCTTTGTTAAATTACCTCCTTGCTGTTAGGTAGATGGATTACCTTCAGTACCATTGATCCGATAAGCTCTAGAATTACAAGGTAACACACTAAAACCCTGTTCAAAGTCCCGATCAAGGGAAGCATAACTATCGCTTCTCTTCCTTACAATTGCGTCCTACCATTAATACCTACCTTTTGTCTGTACTTGTAAAGACAGATTAGTGGATCATGATGAGTGCAAGTACGAGTGAAGCTGTCGGCACTATCAAATTCATCACTGGTTTGAGAGGTTATCACGTGTATCGCTCAGACTGGAAACCATTTGTAAAGCAGCCGCTCTCGTTTAAACAAGAGAAAGACAACAAACACGATCGGTTTGCAGTTGCTGGGAAGGCAATCTTGTCAGGAACTCTATTTCCTTCTATTGTGGGGCACATTCCGATAGAGCTCAGTCGATATAACTGGCATGCGCTGGAGAGAGGAGCTGATATAAGAGCCGAGGTAAAATCCGCTAAATACAAGCCATCCCCACTTGTCCAAGGCGGCCTTGAAATACCATTGAGGTAACTGTGAAATGGAAAGACTTAAAAGCCATTGACATTCTAAACAAGAGAGTAGAAGAAGTGAGCTACCCTGTGGGAGAGGACGATCACTATATCGACGAATCAAAAGACATTTTAAAGTCCCTGTTACTTGAAGAGGTGTCAAGTGAGTCTGAAAGTGAAGCCGACTATATACAGTGGAACCTCGATTTAACGAACCTCTATTTAACGAAGTCCTCGGTATATATAACGAACGATATTCTTCAGCCCGGCAAAATTACAAGTAAAATGTATATAACAGAACCTCGATATAACAAACCTCGATATAACGAAATTCTCGTTATAACGAACACAATCCCACAGCCCAAACGTAAAATCTACCCCGATATAACGAATAAACGTCAACACGCGACAAAAGATGAATTCGGAACAGACCAACAGCGATGCAAATCCTTTAATCCTCTCAGTCAACAGCTCATTAGATGTGTATATACAGTACAGACACTGGCACTATCGAGACATCTACAGATCCGCTTTATCCTCTTAGTGCGACGTAACACCGATATAACCTCGATATAACGAACATTTTGGTTGTTTTTACGCAAATTCGTTACGAGGTTTTCGATATAACGAACCCTCGATATAACGAACCAATTTCCCCAGTCCCTTGGCACTTCGTTAAATTGAGGTTCCACTGTAATATGATTTGGCATGAAATAAAGGTGTCTTCAAATAACGATGCTGTAAATTAGTGGTATTTTAATTAACGATGCTATAAATTAAGGGGCATTTAATTAACGCGAATTTTTGAAATTCGTGTTAATATAAACATGCTTCGCTAATTTCCTATATTAAGGTAGATCGCTACCATACCACCCTGTCTATTTCTATTTCTACTGTAACCACAGAGTAGCCATTAAAATGAAACTGGGATTGACTACAATTGTCATCTAATAGAGTTTTATTAATTACTAATTAATATATCTAATGTTTTATTGGCTATTTGGATACGAAGCTCGTCTATGTGCTTGAGTAGACTATTTATATTAAGGGCAGCAATTTTAAAACCCTTAAGCTTAGGTATAGATTGAAGTCGAGTTTTGTACGGGAAAGGCAGGATCTTGAGTGGAGCTACCAGGATCACTAGGGATAACAAGGCAAAGTTTGTTTAAGGGATGCAGTGGTTTGGGAACTCGTGACTGATGACGTCACACCACCCATAGGGACGGGCGATGTTTGCTTTGTGTCTGTAACTATTTGATAGTGGTTTGGTTGTTGTTTTGCTAAACAGAGGCAAGAAATAAAGCAATTTGCTAAAAGTCACGTGACTGATGACGTCTCACCACTCAAAGAGACGGGTGATGTTTGTTTTGTGTCTGTGACTAGCTATGTGACGGCAGTTTGGTTGTAGTTTCGCTAAACCGAGGCAAGATATAAACGATTTTGCTAATAGTCACGCGACTGATTACGTCTCACCACTCAAGGGAGGGTGATGTTTGTTTTGTGTCTGTGACTATGTGACAGCAGTTTGGTTGTTGTTTTGCTAAACCGAGGCAAGATATAAAGCGATTTGCTAAAAGTCACGTGACTGAAGACGTCACACCACTCAAAGGGACAGGTGATGTTTGTTTTGTGTCTGTGACTATGTCACCTGTTTGGTTGTTGTTTTGCTTTAAAGAAAAGGTAGGAACCAAAACCCCAGAGAGGAACCACATCCCTAGCTGAAATAGGCCTCATTAATGCAAAATTCTAGGAATACGGTTCGGCCCTGAACGAAAACCCTAGGGATTTGGTACCTCCAGGAACCAAATCGGGTAAACCCTGTTACACCGGCAAGCAGGCTATTTATGCAGCCGTTGATAAACAAACTAATCAAAACATTGCATATTGGCGCAAAGCACCATGGGCTCGGTCTCTAGAGTTTCAGTGTTTCCCAAAATGTGTTTTGTCCCTGCGCGCGCAGCATTTGGTGCGATGTTGATTCCGCACAAATGTTTCCCGTTTGCTCGCCGAAGCACCAAAACAATGTTCTTGTTTCCCGGCGCTTGTTTGCTCCCCCACGAAACATTATCTGCAACAATCGTGCTTCGGCCTCATTTACCTATGCAGGCCTTTAGTTTTCTGTTGCTAGAAAGAAAATGATCTTTTTCGAGAAACAAAATATTTACTACCACGTTTCTTCCTTATTTATGGTTTAATTGTTATATTTTAGAGAGTATTCAGTAGAAAAATTAAGAGGGAAAATAAAATTTTAGCATAGTGCAGATTCTCTGGCACACTGAAATTTATAAAATATGAGAATCACCAAATATTCCATTATAGCACTATCCACAATCTTGGTCAAATTACTTCAAAAATTAAGCCCTTCCCTCCCTCCTATTTCAGTGATGTTTTAAACTCTGATTCAAACTGACTCGCAGTCGTTCATATATACGAATTCAAAATCCTTTGCAGGGAAAGGTACATAGATGTTCCCGGGGAAGGAAAATTCCTTACTGACTTCTTTGGCTCCACCGTGGGACATTTGAACACCTTGCTTGTCCCCACCGTGCGCTATTTGAACACCTTGCTTGGAAAATTCCTTAATTCTTTGGCTCCACCAAGGGGCATTTGAACACCTTGCTTGTTCCTATCGTGCGGCATTTCAACACCTTGCTTTGCTCCACCGTGGGGAATTTGGAAAACAAAATTAAAAATTCATGACTAATGCCCGGGGTTTGGCCTGGGGGAAGGATTGGGCATTGTTGGAATTGACTGGTGCATAAGAAGCTACACTCATCGAGAAAAAAACAGTTCTGGAAATTGTCCACAACTATTACTTGTAAGGAAAATAAATTTAAATTCTACATTTTCACATTGAACTACAGCACTGCCATTATTTCCATAGAAATACACATAACCACTGATCACAGCTTCGATCGTATGTGAGATACCGGGGTCCAGACAAACCGGTTCGTCCAGGTTTATAGTAAACCCATAATATCCATCTGTCTTCTCGCTATCTGTCGTAAACGTTGATGAGCAATGGTAGAGCGTAGATGTAGAGTCTTTATTCTCTCCTTTGTAAATGGTAAGCTGTACTGTGTGCTGTGACCCACGACTTCCACACAATCTCACACCAGTGAGGTGAACCTGACTACTGACGGTGAACGTAAGGGAGCGGTCTGTGTTACTACCGTATCCCCCCCATACTCTAGAAAACGAGCGAAACCTCTTACATGAACCAGTAGTTGTCATTCCTTCTCTAGCCTTTGTTTTAAATGTATCCACTGATGTTGGATTTCCGTCTGAGCCAAAATATTTAACCAATTCAATGACTTCTTTAATATCGAGAATGTCGGTGGAAAGGACAATTTCGGAGAATTCCTTCAGTGACATTAGTGGAAACCTTATCAGGTGAATCGCTTTATGACCAAGAACAACTCTCTTTGATTTTCCATCTTCACTCAGTTCTTGTTCTTCAATCTTCTTACAAGCCCAGCGATGTACGGCCTGAAATAACTCCACCTCTGTTATCCTGAGACTGTCCCTCTCTAGAATATCACAGAGTGTTTCTTGCGTGACAGTTAGAAACGGCTCAGATGTCACGGATTGCTGGGTCTCACAATCAACAATCTTCCAACAAATTTCTTCCAGCTTTTTATCCTCAAGTTTCGCGACCTGTGGTAAAACAGTGAACACATCCTCTGGTCCCAGCTCTTTCTCAAGATACTGTGTGCATTTCTTAACCAGTGAAGGAACAAAGTACTTCTTAGCGAGGTACAAAATCTCCATAACATGGCTTCCGGTCAACTGCACTTCATCATAGTACATGTAACGAAACAGTTCCAGTAATCCTTCAGCGGTACAGTCTGGTAGGTCGATAGTACGTCCAGTCTCGGCCAGTTCACCGTAGAACATGGCCTCAAATACAGGACTACTGATAGCCAGTACGTACTTATGGGCAGGAACGGTGACCGTGTCGCCTTTGGAGTCTACAACCGAGAACTTTACATCACTGAACATGCTGTTGTTGTACATGTACTGGTTACGTTCCTTGATAGTGTCGCGTACGGTTTGCCATTTGGTATCCATGCCTTAACTGTGTTGATGTTCAGAATGTGTTCGTAAGGAGGTAGGTTCCTCTGTTTCAAATTCAGTGAGAACAACCAGAACAACAAGCGTGCTTCCTCGTACACGAAAGTGAAAGTGGATTTATACCCGAATTGCATGCTGGTATAAAATCATGGTTTGTTATGTGAACTTGAAGTTTATTCAGGTCATGATGGTGTCATAAATCACATTGGTGAAAGTAAAATTTGGTTTGTAGCTCCAGAGGATTGCTGGTTACCAGAGACTCGAAAGTTGCGAGTCGCGAATTTCCTTTTTAAGCGCGAATAAGATCGTTGATAATTAGCCTCAGGGAGTTTCAAAATACAAAATAGCGCTGATTTTCTAAATCGGGAAAGTATTGTTTTTAGTTCCTGCCAGTTTCGGAGTAGACTGCTAGCAAGTCCCTTCTATTCCGAATGTCTTAGAATGGCTAAACATGGTTAGACATATGCTGTACCCAGCCAACTATGCGCACCATGTCACGCCCTGTCTAGCCAACGTTAGCCATCTGGAACCATGTTTAGCCAATCTGAAAAAAAATCGCAGTTGAAGAGACTTGCTAGCAGCCTAGTTTCGGAGTATTTGGAGGTCTCGGGGAAATAAATTACGTGAAATAGGAAGTAAAATCACGAATATCAGATGTTTATTGGACTTCTTCACGCGTCACGCGAAATCCGTCGAGCACGGGTCACGAAGGATAATTTCTAAAAATCACGCGACATGGACGTCCGATCACGCATCACGAGGAACCTCCTGTACGCTCCTCCTTATACGAAATGTGAACAGTGCGCACTGGTGTCATCACATTTAGTGAAACTGAAATGTTGTTTCTATCTCATGTCAAACAATTTATCGAGAAAAGTGTCGTTCCTGAGAGCTCCCTGGATATTCCATATATGGTCAATATATTCCATATTTGGAAAGCAGGACAGATCGTCGAATACTAGAACACGTTCAGGATGTGTAGCGAGCCGGCAGAAGGGAGGTGGATACAACGTAGGCTACAGGAAGTGCGATTAAATAAATCGAATCGTTTTTTGAAGATTCGATAGCGAAATTTGAAAATGATGAGCGTATGCCTCACTAGCATCTAGTCAGGCCCAAATATTACTCTGAACGACAACAATTGTTTGATATGGAAGAGGATTGCCTTTATTAACCCGAATATGATTATTAGAAAACTTGACTTTCCTTAAAATTTTATAACAGTCTATCACTGTCGTTCTTTTGATTAAGCAACATTCGCCAGTTTGTCATGGTACGTTTCATTTTTCTTTCACTCATTTCTCGTCTCGTTAACATAGATGAAAGGTTCAGCTATTAAGCGGTTTAGTCCAGCTATAAGCGTTTGGCCTGAAGGGCGAGCTCGTTTTCAGTGAGTCGCGTCGAATATACATGAAGCAAGCGGGAAAATACAACCTCGATTCCCTGCGTCAGCAGACAAAAGGACCTTACGGGAGGATCGGAGGGGGAGAGGGGAAGGGAGTTCGTTCGAACCTCTAACCTCCCCTGTCGACGGGCCTGTAGTACACTGTGAGTGCTTTCCCTTGAGTGGAGGGAGAGGGGGAGGGGAGGGGAGTGGAGGGGAGGGGAGGAACTTTAACGCTCAACCGGGTGACTTTTTCAACTGTTTAATAACAATTTTAGACAAAGATTTCACACAATTGTGACTTTTCTCAGTTACAGTGTACAGAAGGTCTCAATATTTGCTTTTAATTAATTATTATATAAACGGGCACTTCATTCCCAGTCAGATGATCAAATTCAGCACCAAGGTAAATAAACGATACCTGCATGATAACTTAGAGGATGCGCCCTTTAACACCTAAGAGATAGCGTAGCCGACTATTTTGACCCCTAATAAAAGGTAGGACGAGCATCCCAGACTTTTTTATAGATGAGTCCCCCCCCCCCTCTCCAGGATAGTTATGGCGTCCAATGGCCGCCAAAATCGAACTTTGTATTCTACATCGTACTTTTATTTTTATGCCTATATTTCGTGTTTGACTTTCAACATTGCATATTGTACATTGTCAGGAGCCCATAACCAGGAGTGTCCATATCTCCTATATAGCTGTCACGGCGTTTTCACAAGTTGGGCTATTTTTAGATTATTTTTCCAGCCAATTGGTGGTTGCACCAGTGACGGAACAAAAGATGCCTCATTAGCTACTTTTGTTATACAAATAACATGGCTGCTAGATTTTATTCCCTTAGGAATGACTGGAACTCAAGAATAGCGGGAAACCGTTCTAAAAATAACCTGACTTGTGAAAACGCTGTGACATAGGCCTAGTATGCGGTATGGACGCTGTGACATAGGCCTAGTATGCGGTATGGACGCTCCAAGTTTTTGTATTTGACATGCACGTTTTCGTATTTGACATGCACGTTTTCGTATTTGACATCCAACCGCAATCCAACTGAAGTCCGACATGAGGGCTCATGCAGTGACTGTACTGCTACCTCGCACACCCCTCTCCCAGAATAGACCACAAAAAGGCTTTCAGGGGAGTGGGCTTGGGAGCTGAGGACCACCCCTACCAAGTTCGGCTTTCCCGGAAGGGGATGGGCATGGTATGGCCTACAGGCTTGGAATCATTGATAGAGACATAGCCATTTAGGCAGTTGCTAATGTTTAAGCTTTATATCAAACGTTTTCATGTTGAGTTTTTGTATATATACTATATGTGTTACACTCCGGGCAAAAGGTTAATCTGAAGTAAAACATGATACAATACATGTTAAACATGCAACGAAAGAACAATAGCTTTCAATGTTATACAAAGTCTGTCAATCCTCAACACGTTTTATGCGCGTTCAGGATTTAGTCAAGTGTGAAGCAAAGCACAAGACTAAATAAATATATTTCAAAATTTACTTACTTAAATGGGCAAATGAACTTAGAGATGAAAGGCGTTCTGCTGCTCTCAATAGCGTGGCTCTAACTTCATCGATGCTTCGTTTGTGTGTTGATCTATAACACACACACAAGACAATAACAGCAGATAGAAGAAATACACATTAGCACACCTAGACCACTGACATTTAAATTACATTTCAGAGGGTGGAGGGCATCTAATAGAAACCTAATAGTGATGCCCTTATACCTTAGATGACGTTGAAATCGATCTATCTTTATGAAGCAAAAGTATTCGATACGGTAGTATTTATTTAATATTGAGAAATATAGTAACGAAAAAGAGCGTTCTTTAATTGAGTATTGGTTGAAATGTTTTTGATATGCAAAGGCAAGTCGTTCCAATAATAACATCCTATAACAGAAGTTCAACTTTCATTCTCCCTCCCAACTCGTCCGAATGAAAATAATTTTCCTAGTCCCGCTAAACACTGAATAAACCACAATACACAACTACAATGGTAGGTTGTATCATGAGCAATATACAAACCACGTTTATTTAGTATTACATACCAATATAATAACCTGAATTATACGAGCTACAATCCTAAACTTTTTGACACTTTCAATCGCACCTCTAATTTTTCTTTAATATACATATCCTTTGCTTGGTCCGTTTTCCAACGGCCGTATAATTTAAGCAGGCGCTCTTTCGAAGGATCATTATGCAGACCTTCGTTAATACAGGATGCCCCTCCTGATCTGAGGCTGTGTAAACCGTACAACTTTTCGTTATAACCTAAAGATGAAATACTAGGATATGATAATTTCCGATTGCCTAAGCAATATGCCTGGTTAGACTTAACAAACATGACATTTCTAAATATAAATTCGTCACTGCCATCGAGGACTATTTCCGCATCTTTCAAATATCTTAATAATAATGTACAAGGACACGTGGGAAGACCGGATTTATAAATGAACACTTGTTGTCCTTGCCTGTATATATCCGTTTTACTATTTTGCACGTGGATGATGATATGCTCTTCGGCTAACGAGATATCTCTAACTCTTATGTTCAATAACTCTTGAGACCTAAATAATCCAGCAAAAGCTATAACACACATTGTTGAAACTCGAAGGTCTTGTAAATTACAAGTACTATGCGCATATCGATGTACTATCGACTTAATCAACTCTAGATTAACGGGCTCCTTCTTATTTATGGGCGGGTGTGGTAACCTCTTCTCAGTCTCCACTAGATTTTTGCAGATCGTCGAATCTAAAGGATTAATACTTATTGGCAAAATTCCGTGAATCCATTTGAGTGCTGCGTACGCCACATGGGCTGATGTTTTTGAGTTTTTCTCTAATAATTTAGACAAATAAATAGCTATTTGCGTTACCTTAGCTGGGAGATAAACCGGTCCACCTATATTTCTTTGAAAAGCAAAGAAATGTTTAACTTCATTTTTATATCTAATCACTGTAGAGGCCGCTCTTGACTTCAGACAGTCCTGGATCACTTTCCTTTTAGGTGAAACGGGGAGATCGTCCCAGTACTTAGATCCCATTAGGACCTATACAAAGAAACGACGAGATAGATCATGTTTCACCTGTACTCTATGCCGACTTATTCGACTAGACTAACTATAACTTGGCTCTTGGTTAGCCCATATCGGTGACCTGAGAAACGCCGGCCTGCTCTCGGTGAGCTCAATGGCCGCGTAACCAACTTCGCTCACACGCAGCCTCGGTGCTCGTATCGTGTGAAAACGTAGTCCTACTCTTGGACCGCTATACGCCGACCTGCTCTCGGTGAGCCCAATGGCCTCGCATTATCTTCGTAACTCTGTAAACTCTGAACAGACAGTCTAATCACATAAACGTGCCCTTCTCACCAAGGGGAACCCAAGATCAGTAGAGTTCAAATTCCGTCCAAGCGCGAGTACTCTTTTCCCTTCGTATAACGTCGATAATCTAGTATTGCATAACTATAGCGATGCCATAATAATGGCCAAAATGACGCCGAAGGCCAATCAGGGACTATCAGAGTTCCTTTTGCTCTTTCTCTTTCCATATGGTTAAGTACCCTTGCAACTAAGTCTATTGGAGGAACGACTAAGCAATTTTCATTTTTCCAAGATTGGAAAAATGCATCTACTCCAAAAGTCCCTGGATTCCAAAACCGGGAAAAGAATTTGGCAACTTTCTTGTTGTAATAGGTCGCAAAGCAATCGACAGTGTATGGGCCCCACAATTTCTGAAGAATTTCAACAAATTCGTCCCGAACCTGCCAATCGTCTAGATCGAAAATTTTACTAAGAGCATCTGCTTTCTTATTCAAGGATCTGGGAATCCATTCAATAAACAATTCGATACCTCTTTCTAAACAAAAAGAGAATATGTCGACGGCTAACTTCTGTAGCTCGAACTTCATACTGCCGACTTCCACTATTTTAACAGTTGATTGATTATCCGTGTACCATTTAACCTTTGAATTATCTAAGAAAGGTACGAAGGACTTAAGACTGTAGGATACGGCTAAAAGTTCCCTATGTGTCGAACTGTAAGTTCTCTCCTGTTCTGTAAACATGCGATGACATGACATTTCTTCTGCCCCCCTGCACGATAGCCCCACAGGCTTGCCTACTTGCGTCGGAATAAACCATTTTATTGTGAACCTTACCGGAAAAGCAGTCTCTATATAGAATTAAACCTTCTGACGTTGGTTAACCAAAATTCTAATTCCGCAACGCAGTATTGATCTAAAAATACTTTTTCCTCCCATTCTGTTGCTATAACGATATTAATTTGACAATGACGTGTCATGATTCTTGTTAAATGACCGAAAACTGGACTTAACGAAATGACTGACCCTGTGAAGAACGCTAGCCATCTTGCCGATACAAAAGGTGAGTCTAATATCTCCCTTATTTTCTTTTCGATTTTTATAATTCTCGCTTCTCGTATAGTTATGCTACCGCTCGCACAATTCCAAATTATTCCTAACCATTCAATATTCACTACTGGAGACCACACGCTTTTCTCCTCATTGATGACGAAACCGGCCGCATGTAGATCTCCTCTAATATGATGAGAAGCCTCTTCGGCTTTTTCAAATGACTCTTCAAAACCAATGCAATCATCTAAATATATTACGCACTGAAAACCTCTGGCTCGCCATAATTTGACCAAGGGTCTCATCACCTTCGTGAAAATGTATGGGGCTGATGAAAGACCAAACGGAAGGACTGCACTAACTCCTCGTCTTACACTGTATTATCACTGTCTTTATTGAAGGACTTAGATGGCTCCGGTGTTTGATGTCGAAGGGGTTCCATAACCAAATCTTTTGCCGCTCGAATCGCTCCTAATTTTTAAGCTTGAAAGTTCGCACGCGGCATGTGGCGCTCCAGTGCCCTCTATAACCGCACGTGAAGCAGACGTCGTCCGCACGAGGTTGCCTACGGCCTAAAAATAAAATAAAGGAAAAGCAGAAACACAGAAAAAGAATAAAAGAAAGGTTAACTGAGACCTAACCACAAACGTAAATAAATATTTATGCGATAAACAGTCGTTTGAACCTTGCTCCGTACTGATACCTGGATGAAAAACTCCTTAACAGGAGTCTTTTATAACAACTAACAAAGAACAGCTATTACGTAACATACACGCCTATTATGTCATTGTTTGTATGAATTTTCATACAAACGCAGGAATTCAGCTAATTAGCCTCCCATAGGAAAATACATTTTCATTCTCCCTCCCAACTCGTCCGAATGAAAATAATTTTCCTAGTCCCGCTAAACACTGAATAAACCACAATACACAACTACAATGGTAGGTTGTATCATGAGCAATATACAACCTGGAGCATCACAAAGAAAGAATGCGATTACGAACCTTGAAAAAGCTGTTTGTCGTCAGCTCTTATCCGAAAACTACTAACATTAGTACCAGTAGCACGACTTCCCGGTCCATGCTGACCCTGCTTCTTTTTTCGAGATGCTTTTTCTTGGGCCTTTTTAATGCGTCTCTCGTCGGCCGAATCTTCCGCCAACTCGTCACTCTCATATTCTTCTCCTGCGAGCCAACCCGCTTCGCTTTTGTCTGCTAATTTTATTAGCTTCTGTCTTTTTTCGACGAGCTTGCAAGCACGTTTCGCAGTTTTCAATGCAGATTTAACTTTGCTTGATGCCAAATCTTCCGTTATCGCAGTTAACTCATCGTGCACCTCAGCATTAAACAGAAACTGCTTTATGTTGCCTTTCTTTTTGAGTTTATTTGCTGCTGTCTCTCTTTCCAGCTTTCTTGTGTCGGTGGAAACTTCCCGTACACTTGTAGCTGAAAATGCCGACAGTCTTGCGTCTAAGTAGGATTTAACTTCTTCGAACACCGACTTAACCGTACTGGATGACTCTTTGGAAACTCCTACTGACTCTCCGACATTATCTTCACCCTTATTTTCTTGATCGCTATCACTCATTTCACAATATTTATGCGATAAACCGTCGTTTGAACCTTGCTCCGTACTGATACCTGGATGAAAAACTCCTTAACAGGAGTCTTTTATAACAACTAACAAAGAACAGCTATTACGTAACATACACGCCTATTATGTCATTGTTTGTATGAATTTTCATACAAACGCAGGAATTCAGCTAATTAGCCTCCCATAGGAAAATACATATTTTCTCAGGTTTATTCGAAAAGGTTCAATATATAATAAAGATGTTGGTTTACCGAGCTCCTGGTTAAATAGGTCTATCTGCTGTTGAATGTTGTTCAGACACGTATTTCAAGGTAGAGCTATTTTTATTGCCAGTTTGGCAATCATTTCTATAGACTGAGGCAGGTATGCGGCATTTTAATGATGTCATGTACTTTAAGGAGATTTAATTGAATAAAATAAGGAGTAATATGTTCTCGCATGTTCGTCGATGCTAGGTACAGGTCGAGATGTAGGCATCTGTTCTCGTTCCACCACCTTAATTGAAAGAGAACGCCGGTACGGTGTGTTGGATATGCAAAGCTGAACTTGGTAGGGGTGGTCCCCAGCTTCCAAGCCTACTCCCCTGAAAGCCTATTTGTGGTCTATTTTGGGGGAGGGGTGGACGAGGTAGCAGTACCGTCATCGAGTCCGCGATGTCGGACATCAGTTCGATTGTGGTTGGATGTCAAATTACTAAAACTTGCATGTCGAATACAAAAATTCAGTTGGATGCTTGCATGCCAAATCGAAAACATTGCACAATAGAGTAAGTAGAAGGTCAAATGTGGAATATTGAGTGTTAAATTGATAAAATACAATGTACGATATCAATGTTGAAAGTTAAACACGATTTTTGGCGGGCATTGGACGCCATAGATAGTAGAATCTCTTCTTGCGGGTGTATATGTAAAACTCAGCCGTGTCATCTGCATACATATAGTACATACGCTAGCTGATAAATTACGGTTGGCCAAGTCATTAATAAAAAACAGAGGACTAAGAATAGATCCTTGTAGATTAGCACACTTAACAGCTGCAAGAATCTGACAAAATTCCGTGTGCTCGTGTCATTTGTGTGCGATGTGAACCATACCAGTGCTTACGGTTGAACCACGTTTGATACACATGAGCTGGATATGGAGATAGATGGGATGACAATCAAGGCAACGGACGAACTAAAGTTGCTTGGTGTTATATACTATCGATCGGAATCTAACTTTCTCCGAGCACATCTCAATTATGTGCAAGAAGGCAAGTTCGCGGGTAGGAGTGCTGATGCGCCTGCGCAAGTTAATCCCGGTTAAGGCAAAACTAAGGATCTACACAGCTGCCATCCTCCCTTATCTTACATACTGCGGACTAACATGGCATTTTTGTAGGAAGTCTGATAGTAACAAACTTGAAAAAATCAACGAGAGAGGCCTCAGGGCGGTATATAATGACTGGAGCACCACATATAGCGAACTATTAGTTAGAGCTAAAATGTCTAATTTATATAATAGACGTCTACATGACATTGCTATTTTTATGTTCAAGGTCAAAAACAAGCTGTTACCAAACAACATTTTAGAAATATTTATTACCAGTAGTAGTAGTTACAATTTAAGGAATGCGGACTTTGTACTACCTAGGATCAGCACTATAAAGTTTGGTAAACACTCCTTGCGATACTATGGACCTTTTTTATGGGGTAAACTCCCTTCTGCATCCAGAAACTATACAACGCTTACCTCTTTTAAGAAAAACATAAGAAAGCAGAATCTGGCAGTACTTGTAGAGAAGGTATGCCCACCTAGTTGCTTCCTCTGCAATATGTGAATTATTTATTATTTATGACACGGATCTATCCATTATTATAATTACTATTATTATCTTTTAACAGTAGGATATCATAAGGAGTATTCTCCTATTTTAGCAATTTCATGTTTAAAGTATTTACATAACATATCCAATCATATTCTATGTCAGTATTTGTATTGTGCAGATTTTTTATATATACATATATATTATATTTAGGTGTCCCCGATTAGTACACCACCTGTGGTGCGCTAGAAGTTTTTAGACACGTTAATAAAGTTGTTGATTGATTGATTGATTGTAGAAATTTATTTTTGTTATGAGAATATCGTTATCAATAGTATCAAAAGCCTTTTTAAGTCGAGAAACAAGACTGCGTTTATTACGCCATTGTCAATATTTAGAAACCATTCATTCGTGGCGTCTAAAAGAGCTGTTACAGTTGAGTGCAAATGCCTACAACCTGACTGAAACTTTGCCAATATATTGTTTTGAGTTAGGAAATCATAGAACTGATTCAATATAGCTCTCTCAAATACCTTGATTACAACTGAAAAAAGGTCTGTCTTGGAATCATCTTTAAAAATTGGAGATACTCTAGCATTTTTTCCAGTCAGTAGTTAAAACGCCAGTACAAGAGACAGATAAAAAATAAGCGTTAAATATTTAGAGGTAAAGCTAGCGCTAGCCTTTAAGAGGCTAGCGGGAATAGCACCAAGACCACTTGCCTTGTTAGTCTGCAATTTACTCAAGACATTGTTTCAAGTCAGTCGGTCTGAGATAGATTTCTTAACTCAAAAGTGGAACTCATGCACTCGATTAATATAATTTCTAAAATCAGAATTTGGAGATGGAACTGCAGAGGCCAACGTAGGCCCAATATTGATAAAATGATTATTAAAAGCATTGCTAATATCAACAGGGTTTTGTATATCAGCATCCAGTTCACTACCAATTTGTTAGGCTCAACATAGGACATATTCTTCTTAGACAAGATTGAATTAATTCCACTGCAAGTACTGCGCGTATCACTGGTGTTTGTGGAAAATAAATTATTGTAGTAGTGAGCCTTGCTACATTTTATAGCCATATTTACTTGATTCCTAGCATGTCTGTAAGCCGTCCAGTTGCATTCAGTATTTTTAATTACAGCTATTCATTTCATTCTGTCCCTCTCGTGAATTAGGCTTTTGATGTTAGCTGCCTGTTAGCCAGGGAGCAGCCGAATTACTAACCCGTTTGGACTTAATAGGGGCGTGCCAGTTTCTAAGAACATGTTTTTCCACAGCTCCCACGCATGTATGACGTCATAATAAGACTCAATTTGATCCCAGGAAGCTTGGGAAATGTTATCTAGGAAATGTTGCATGTCAAAATGCTCATAACTCCTAAACGTGGTAACTTTTGGCTTCACTGAGGGAGATACAAGCTTTCTGGCCCCGTATATCAGACTATGATCGTTCATACCAACATGTGACACACCTGAGGTTTTAAACTTACTGGGTTCATTTGTGAGAAAAAGATATATTAGAGTAGCTGAGTTCTTAGTCACACTTAGCTGCGAATACTGATATAGTTCACAGAGCTCGAGTAACTTAGAAGTCATTGCCCGTCAATATTTAGAGCTTCAATTTTCTCTAAGATAGACTCATAATTAAGAAAAAGGTCAAGTGAAGAGTTAGGTGGCCTATACTAGGTACTAACCAGGAAAGGCTTTATCTTCGGTTTCCTATAATTTCAACTCACAGGAACTCTAAGTCATAAACCTGGAGAGCGATTAGAACTGTTCTTAAAGTCAATAGGGTCTCCTATATAGATCGCTACCATACCACCCTGTCAATTTCTATTTCTACTGTAACCACAGAGTAGCCATTAATATGAAACTGGGATTGACTACAATTGTCATCTAATCGAGTTTTATTAATTACTAATTAATATATCTAATGTTTTATTGGCTATTTGGATACGAAGCTCGTCTATGTGCTTGAGTAGACTATTTATATTAAGGGCAGCAATTTTAAAACCCTTAAGCTTAGGTATAGATTGAAGTCGAGTTTTGTACGGGAAAGGCAGGATCTTGAGTTGAGCTATCAGGATCACTAGGGATAACAAGGCAAAGTTTGTTTAAGGGATGCAGTGGTTTGGGAACTCATGTAATATGTCAGGAGCCCATTACCAGGAGCGTCCATATATACTATACCCGTGAGTCAACGTATGCCCGGTTTGAGCTATTTTTAGAACATGTTTCCCGGGTAACTGCCTTCTGACTCTGCTGCGATCGTGCATATCCTTGCCGTAATTATCGAGATTAAGAATGATCTATTGTTCTTTGAGGTGATTTTACTAACGCTGAATTGTCCTGACTATGGTTTGATTGGATTCCCAAAGTGTGGGCACGTGAACTCCCATGAGATCTGTTCTAAATATAGCTCAATCCGGTCATACGTTGACTGACAGACCTAGTATGGGAGATGGACGCTCCTGGTAATGGGCTCCTGAATATGTTTAATACAATTACTGGACATGGCTGAACTCCGGTGTACCAGAAGGAAACAGATGGACAAGAGCGTATCAATGGGAGGGTTCCAGGGGTTCCGGTAAAAAAGCTCTATAAGATGATACTGAAATCACCAGACTCGAAACCCGACCTCCCCTCGGACCCCCCCCCCCCCCCCCCCCCCCTTCCCCCTCCCCCTCGGAACCTCCACTCGCGGAACTCCTGGCTACGCCCCGATGATATCCTCCTCTGTTGAGGTCTTTAACCGTAATGTTAGTCTGTTAGTATGACTAGTGCTTATTCCACGAACGGGAATAATTTTTCAATCTGATTGGTCGAATCTGGAAGGGCGCGCGCACTTTGTTCGAAAATGGCGTGTATTATGGTGCAAGCAGCGCGCGCGAGCTAAAATTGAAAACGTTTCACTCAAATCGCAGTCATTTTTCTGCTGTTCTCTCTCTTGTTCTCAGGCTTTTAGCATGAAACATGCAGTAGAAATACAAAGGGTTCAATGTTAGGGTACATTTACAACAGAATCTCGGCGAAAACATTGATTTTAAAATACTTTGTGTAAACTTGCAACTGGATGTGACGTCATGGGGGCGAATTAAAAAAAAACACAGGGTCTTGTCGCAGGCTCTCCTTTCTCTTTCTCCTCCTTCCTCCTCCTCTCTCCCACCACAGGAACTCCAAATCAACCAGAGCCCCAAATCAACTAGAGCGTGCAAGCAGGCTACCGGGGAATGGTTTCAGTAATTTCGTATAAGAACTGGAGCAAGATCTATTGTTCCGCGGCAATGAATGTGATTTCACTAATTCCACATAGAAAATGGTTCGATTTTTTCTAAAGATATCTCTTGGCTAGTGGTGTTAATGTTCTCAAATTAAAATGCATGAAATCGCTCGTTGTGTATATGTTTTTGATTCCAAAACAAATTCAGCCAATAGAAAGACACTAAAACAAAAGCGTAGATATTATAAACTAATTGAGATTTTGAGACGCGATACCGAATTATATTGCCGGCCAGTTGGGAGAAAATATATTCCGTATTGGGCGGAGTCGCGTAGCGACGAAGCCCAATACGAAGAATATATTTTCTTCCAACGCAAGGGCTCGCGCAAGAGCCAATCAGAGGCTGGTATTCTGAGACGCAATACCATGTTATATTGGCGTCTCAAAAGTAAACAAAGTGATCAGTGAATCGTGATACTATAAAATATTTCAATGTTCCCCACATATAGGATTTATTTCTCTCTTCTTGTGTGCGTGCGTACGCGTGTGTGTGGTAACGCTCTTTCCCAGATTCCCTCGATCGATATCCTAATATGGAGAACGCGCGCGTCCGAAAATGGCGCCAAAAAGTGACGACCACAGGGCTCTCTGTCTTAAAATAAATGATACACTTAGTTGGGAGAGCCAGCCATCGAGTTTACGGGAATCTGTTTTAGGAAAAATCTGGACGAGCAAGCCATCGAGTCAGTTTACGGGAATCTGTTTTAGGGGAAACCTAGGCGAACAAGCCATCGAGTTTACGGGAATGTTTTAGGGAAAACCTATCGCCAGGCGAAGCGGCCGAAGTCAAACGACCGAATGAGGTAAGACCAGGTATTCAAACACAGATAGAAATTGGAATGTTGTCCGTGGAAAAGGCTGTTTATTTTTTTATCTTACAACTCTATGATGTGTCTAAGAGTAAGATATTTTGTCCATGTCCGGTTCTCTTTAGTTTCCTGAGTGTGTTCTTAGATATAAAATTCAACTGTTTCTTCGCCCAACTATCGTAGGCTCTTCAGACCATAAACTCACTACAACAAGACATTCAAATAACTTGGCTTTTGATAATTGTTTTTATTCCGTTTTCCTGCTTCGATCAATGCTCTTTCGGCGACCATATTTGTTTTCTTCACTCGAATTCATGACTCGACCTGCCTGCGACCGTCAGTTTTGGCACTTTTTCGACAATACATGTATTGTAGGTATAATTGTGTTCATCGGTTTGAGAAATTGACTGAGATCCGTAAGATATTATTGCCTATTTTTATCAAAATACAACTTTGAAGACATCAACACGCTAAAACCTCCAGGAGCCGGTCAGCTGGCAAGACTAATATGTTACTATGTATATTATCGTATTTGTTGATTTCATGTAAGTTCCGCGGGTCCCTGCTAGTATTAATATTAATGTAATATCAGCTACTGACGTTGCTCAAGTCCTCATCGCCGGTTGCTACTAACTGTAAAGTTACTACTACCGTATTAATGCGTGAGCGAGCTGGAGGACGATGTCGAGCCACTGTGGGCTGAAAAAAGATGAATACAATAAATAAGTGAATAAGTTGATAATGTGTTACTTACTGTGCCAAGACTTGTCTGCGTATCCTCCAAACACGTAGCTACTCCACACGTACTATGGTTACCGTGGTTACCATCAGGCCATGGACATGGCTGAATTACCAGAAGGTAACAGATGGACAAGGGCGTGGCAATGGGAGGGTTTCAGGGGTTCCGGATTCATGATTCATGATTCATGATTTCCAAAATGTAAAAAAGCTCAATTGCTACTAACTGTAAAGATACCGCTACCGTATTTATACATGAGCGAGCAGCTGTGTTATCCATGTGGGAAATGTGTGTACTCATTCATGTAGGAGATGTGTTTGCTCATGCGCCGATAGTGACGTAAAACCCTTGTACGTTTTCATGTCTAACTGGTTTAATAGAACAAGTCCGATTAATGAACTTTTTTTACAATATTCTTGCCTTCTTCAGGTAAAAGATGGAAATACAATTCAGACTTTCCAAGATGTAGCAGAAGCGCTGGTAACAGCATTTTCAAACAGGCATTCAAGTCTTGATACACGAGAAGTACGCGTATGACGTCATTGATTATATTTACAGTCAGACTTATTAAAATGGTCTATACGAAGCAGTTTCATAAAACATTAAAATTAAAGTTCACAAGGCGATTTGTTTAGATATAGAGATTTAACTCCTGGGTAACGCTTACCCTTGATTCGAACAACCGTGCCCAGGGTTAAATCACTAACCCGTGGTTAACGTGCTTAGAACAACCGGGTCCAGGGTTAAATCACTAACCCGTGGTTAACGTGCTTAGAACAACCGGGTCCAGGGTTAAATCACTAACCCGAGGTTCAACTGTACAGATTACAACTACAAATTTAGCGCTATCCTAGGGATAAAGTTACCTTTGCTTAGAACAACCGGGTCCAGCGTTAAATCACTAACCCGTGGTTCAACTGTACAGATTACAATTACAAATTTAGCGCTATCCTAGGGATAAAGTTACCTTTGCTTAGAACAACCGGGCCCAGGGTTAAATCACTAACCCGAGGTTCAACTGTACAGATTACAATTACAAATTTAGCGCTATCCTAGGGATAAAGTTACCTTTGCTTAGAACAACCGGGTCCAGGGTTAAATCACTAACCCGTGGCTCAACTGTACAGATTACAATTACAGATTTAGCGCTATCCTAGGGATAAAGTTACCTTTGCTTAGAACAACCGGGCCCAGGGTTAAATCACTAACCCGTGGCTCAACTGTACAGATTACAATTACAGATTTAGCGCTATCCTAGGGATAAAGTTACCTTTGCTTAGAACAACCGGGCCCAGGGTTAAATCACTAACCCGTGGCTCAACTGTACAGATTACAATTACAGATTTAGCGCTATCCTAGGGATAAAGTTACCTTTGTTAGAACAACCGGGTCCAGGGTTAAATCACTAACCCGTAGCTCAACTGTACAGATTACAATTACAGATTTAGCGCTATCCTAGGGATAAAGTTACCTTTGCTTAGAACAACCGGGCCCAGGGTTAAATCACTAACCCGTGGCTCAACTGTACAGATTACAATTACAGATTTAGCGCTATCCTAGGGATAAAGTTACCTTTGCTTAGAACAACCGGGCCCAGGGTTAAATCACTAACCCGAGGTTCAACTGTACAGATTACAATTACAGATTTAGCGCTATCCTAGGGATAAAGTTACCTTTGTTAGAACAACCGGGTCCAGGGTTAAATCACTAACCCGTGGTTCAACTGTACAGATTACAATTACAGATTTAGCGCTATCCTAGGGATAAAGTTACCTTTGCTTAGAACAACCGGGCCCAGGGTTAAATCACTAACCCGTGGCTCAACTGTACAGATTACAATTACAGATTTAGCGCTATCCTAGGGATAAAGTTACCTTTGCTTAGAACAACCGGGTCCAGGGTTAAATCACTAACCCGTGGCTCAACTGTACAGATTACAATTACAGATTTAGCGCTATCCTAGGGATAAAGTTACCTTTGCTTAGAACAACCGGGCCCAGGGTTAAATCACTAACCCGTGGCTCAACTGTACAGATTACAATTACAGATTTAGCGCTATCCTAGGGATAAAGTTACCTTTGCTTAGAACAACCGGGCCCAGGGTTAAATCACTAACCCGAGGTTCAACTGTACAGATTACAATTACAAATTTAGCGCTATCCTAGGGATAAAGTTACCTTTGCTTAGAACAACCGGGTCCAGGGTTAAATCACTAACCCGTGGCTCAACTGTACAGATTACAATTACAGATTTAGCGCTATCCTAGGGATAAAGTTACCTTTGCTTAGAACAACCGGGCCCAGGGTTAAATCACTAACCCGTGGCTCAACTGTACAGATTACAATTACAGATTTAGCGCTATCCTAGGGATAAAGTTACCTTTGCTTAGAACAACCGGGCCCAGGGTTAAATCACTAACCCGAGGTTCAACTGTACAGATTACAATTACAGATTTAGCGCTATCCTAGGGATAAAGTTACCTTTGCTTAGAACAACCGGGTCCAGGGTTAAATCACTAACCCGTGGCTCAACTGTACAGATTACAATTACAGATTTAGCGCTATCCTAGGGATAAAGTTACCTTTGCTTAGAACAACCGGGCCCAGGGTTAAATCACTAACCCGTGGCTCAACTGTACAGATTACAATTACAGATTTAGCGCTATCCTAGGGATAAAGTTACCTTTGCTTAGAACAACCGGGCCCAGGGTTAAATCACTAACCCGTGGCTCAACTGTACAGATTACAATTACAGATTTAGCGCTATCCTAGGGATAAAGTTACCTTTGCTTAGAACAACCGGGCCCAGGGTTAAATCACTAACCCGAGGTTCAACTGTACAGATTACAATTACAAATTTAGCGCTATCCTAGGGATAAAGTTACCATGCTTAGAACAACCGGGTCCAGGGTTAACTCTTTGTCGTCCGATCGTGTGTGAGCTCAATTGGTGAAATCCTGAGTGCTAACTAAACCCTCCCCCCTCAGTTCCAGTTTGGCTAGCCTGGGGTAATTAAATACTGCTGACTTGTTAAGCCAAGGGCTCAAACTTGCCCCACAATGCCATTCGGGTGAATTCTACGTACTGGTCGACGGTAGGTATGGCTGCTTCGGTAGGGTTTCCAATGAAATGTGCTCTAATTTTGGAGAAAAATGCCACTGTCAGAGAGCTTGAAGACATCATTAAGTCTGAGGATGGCTGAAAAGTACTTGGTTTGCTTTTAGTAGGCCTTGTGAGGGGATTTCACAGGGTTTTTCCGTTGTGTTTGTGATTTCAGACACAGGAAACAATTCTTCAATGAAAGCCTTGAAATCCTGCAGTTGGCATTCTTTTACCCCTGCTCAACCTATTAGGATGTGTTTTTGTCACTTTAAAGCAACGGCTTGAGTCCAAATCACCGCTCTTGGCTGTAGGGGTAAAAGACTTCTAAAAAAAAACCTACCGGAGTCCCAGAGGGGGGTCCCTCTTGTGATTTTTTTTTGATTACCCAGCATGCAATTGGAGGTGGGTACAGGAGAACGTGGTGGAGAGAAATGCAGTGTAAACATCGGCGTGGTTCACAGTCGCTTGGTGTATTTTGTGCAAAAAACCTACTGGTTGGAAAGATTAAACAAGGTACTGTAACGACTGAGTGCTGATTTTGTGTTTGCTCTTGATTTCAAGTGCGAATGGAAAGGATGTTTTGAGCCGATTTTCAGCTCCTTAGAATTCGTGAAAATCGAAGAAACAAAAACGAACGCCAAAACAAATGAGCTTTTCTCCATAGTGAAAGAGTCAAGCGATCCCTGTTATAGCTTTGACTTTGAAACTATTCATCCCTTCATATAATATCGCAACATCGTCTTTCCGGCATGTCTAGATGTGATGCAATATTTTTTTCTCATATAGGTCTCAGGGCACCTATATTTACAGGCTCGGACGGTAAAGAGTTAAATCACTAACCCGTGGTTCAACTGTACAGATTACAATTACAAATGTAGCGCTATCCTAGGGATAAAGTTACCTTTGCTTAGAACAACCGGGTCCAGGGTTAAATCACTAACCCGTGGTTCAACTGTACAGATTACAATTACAAATGTAGCGCTATCCTAGGGATAAAGTTACCTTTGCTTAGAACAACCGGGCCCAGGGTTAAATCACTAACCCATGGTTAAAGTGTACAGATTACAATTACAGATTTAGCGCTATCCTAGGGATAAAGTTACCCTTGCTTAGAACAAACGGGCCCTGGTAATGATTCATCTAATATTACCCCTAAGTTCTTAATTCAGAGACTTGTTCTATGTTCTGGCCTTGAAGCCTTGTTTCAAAATCTGTATAAAAAATAGCCTTTTCAATTTTTTGCATTGTGCCGAAGAGCATTCCCTTATAGTTTTAGTTTGATTTAATACAAGCCTAGAGCAGATTTCATACGACAAACTACAGCACTGACTACAGCATGGTTACCGTACGGCAGGCCGTGACGTTGAAATGGTTTCCTATCGTTTTTACCTTGCTGATCCAATCATATTACAGAAACACGGCACAGCACGGCTACGGCAAGGCTACGGACATGCCGTAGTTTGTCCCACTCATACGAAATCTGCTCTACTACTGCTCTCCATCCACTGCCTACAACACGGCCTAGATCATCTTGAACTGCATTTATTTTCTCCATATGGTGGAATAACCTGAAAAGTATATTACAGTGTCATTTGCACACGTGCTGATGGAACAGTTTACAAGGCACTGGGGCAGACCGTTTATGTGCAGGAAAACAGAAAAGTAATGGCCCATGTGCTCAAGGATATACAACTGCAGTTTCCGTGGAGTGTTTCTTTCAGAAACCCGACTGATAAAGAGAGAGAAATCTGTTATCTGCGAGGAATGCCTTAAAGTTGTATTTGAATACAGAACGTTCCATGATCTTGGAGATGAGAGGGAGAACTACAATTGAGCGAGTTATTTTCGTCATTTGTTGTAGCCGATTTAAAGATGGGCGTCACTCTGGTCACTTTCCAGCCCGTCGAGATTGTTTGGTTTATGAGATATGCAACTGGCCTCGCTATTACTAGGGCTGCATCACTTACAGTTCCTGGTATAAGTTATTAGCTTTAAAATAAATCAATCAGTAGACGCGAGTGGAGAATTAGAAACGGTGTTTAATTAATTGACATCGCGTTGTCCACGCAGTAGTCGAGACCTGGTCGGCCGGAATACCCTCTAAATACCAGTCTATCGTACAGAAAAGGCTTTCTGGCTGGGTAATTTTGATTGGGTTAATGGGATCCCTGTGGTTTGTATTGGTTTGTCAGTGACTGTGTCAGTACAAACCACAGGGGTACCATTTAACCCATCAGGAAAAAATACCCAGTAAGAACGCCTTGGACTAGATTGTTTGCGAGCCTAACACTGTCCAAATATCTACTCTCTTGAATATGACTGAGTGCCTTGCCAACAGCTCTTTTACTAATTGCACTTTCAAGTTTCAAAATCTCTCTTTTCGGTCGTTTGTCTTCGGCCGCTTCGCCTAGCGATAGGTTTTCCCCAAAACATTCCCGTAAACTCGATGGCTTGCTCGCCCAGGTTTTCCCTAAAATAGATTCCCTTAAACTCGATGGCTTTCCTCAAATGCAACCAAGACCACTTTTCACATGATTCGTCGTCTTCGTTGGGATACCTGTGGCTGTCACTTTTTGGCGCGTCCTCCAAATTAGGATATCGAGGGAGCCTGGGAAAGAGCGTTACACACACACACACACACTAGTACTTAGCGTATTATTATATATAAGTAATATAACACGCTTTCCATGTCTTTGTTCTCTTATATAAACACGCGGCATATGTCAAGGGCACTTTTTGAAATTCGTTTGAAACCAGTTCTCTGCAGCTTATCTAGCCATTTAAAGGCGCCTACTATGTCTTTTGACGTATTCTAGAAAGCTATTAGCTGTTCGGATTTTCTAGGTGGAAATCGCGTCAACCGAAAATACTATGGCAAAATATTCCCGGCCTACGAATTTGTTAGTAGTCTAGAACATAACAAGAATTTTCTAGCCCAAGTAACTTCATGTTGCAAAGTTTTGTGGAGGTACGAATATTTTAGGCATTCTTTTTTCCTGTTCTGACTCTATTGATCAGACGAATTGGGACGTACGAATATTTTAGGGGAAACGTTTTAGTCTCCCTTTTCTTCTATAATTTTCTAGGGATTTCAAACAAATTTTCTAGCCAGTATTTCAGAAAACAATTTTCTAGGGACTTACTCTCCCGAACAGCTTTTTAACCGAAAACTTCGTTGGGTGCCCTTAGCTTGATATGTTGGGAGAACAAAGAAAAACTTGAAAATCACGAGCCGCTAGGCGAGTGATTTTCAAGTTTTCATAACGAACCAGAGATCATCGGAAGTTCGGAAATGCGTGCGGGCCGGTTGCTATGGAGTGGCGTCATAGTCGTGGCAAATATCAATCATTATTGTGATTTGCGGTTTTCGCTTGATCGCTTTGGTAATTACTTTATGTCAGCAAACAAAACACGTTTGAGGATCTTCGATCTTGCGGATCCTGCGTTATTTCAGGGGCTGTACTTCAGTGCCAGTGGCATTTTGACATGAGCGGGAAATACAGTATTATGAAATTAAGGTAAAGGTTTGCTTCGCATACTGGACTCGTGCTTCGACTTATGGACGTATCCGCTTTGCGCCGTGTTTTTCTCGCTGAATCGAGGGGCAAATTCTCCGCAGCACTGCATCTTCTGAATTCGGAAATGTGCGGCGTGAAATTTGTAAGTTCCTGTCAAACAGTCTGGTTGCACGATCCCTTCGCAGTTTTCTTCGCCACTAGCCGACAGTGTCCAAATAGAAAATAGCGGGCTTTGGGATTTGGATGAATGGCTGCAGGATTGTCGATGGAAAGGTGGGTGTCTCGCTACGACATTCGGCGTTTTAGCGGCAATTATGCGCCAAAATCAGAAGAATTTCATCTTAGAGAATTACCAGTGGCTAATAAACAATTGAAAAGAACAAACTACTCGCAATCGCTTCTCGGACAGGACGAAACACCAACCCGCCACCGACTCCGCCAGGCTCTTATGAGGAGATCCAAAGCTTAAAAGTGTTTCTGGCGAGAGCAAACGAGGAAATTACATCCCTGAAAACAGAACGAAGGAAATCGAGTAACGAACACGTATGTATATATAAAGTAGAAGGACATTATATGGGTGCAAAAATGGCGGGAAGTTCCCCAAAGTTCAAGGTCCAGAAGAGCTTCAAAGGCACGACATTTGGAGTATATTGATTAATCCCTCTGGTGTCCAGAATTCTGATGTGCAGTCAATGCTAAACCAAATCGGCGAAGAAGTGACCAAGAATAAAGGGGAAAGTAAAGCCGTGATGCTTGGGGAAAGTGCCCCAAAATATCTACAGTCCCAGGTTGAAGTCTGAGCACTTAGGGATATTGAACAAAAGCATATAAAAAGAAATATGCCAAACAAAATTTATTTTTGAGTTGTTCGGTATCCCAGCTGGTTTACCCAGGTTGAAGTCCATGGCACTACAGTATGCCTGAGCACTTCGGGATATTGAACACAAGCTCAAAAGAGATATGCTATACAACATTTATGTTTTAGTTGTTCTATATCCCAGCTGGTTTACCCAGGTTGAAGTCCATGGCAACACAGTATGCCTGAGCACTTCGGGATATTGAACACAAGCCTAAAAGAGGTGTACACCAAAAAATATATGTTTTCAGGTTCTTCGGTATCCCAGCTGGTTTACCCAGGTTGAAGTCCATGGTACGACTAAGATCGACTAACAGTATGCCTGAGCACTTCGGGATATAAATCTTACGCGCACGATCAGAAGATAAACTGTAACAGTCGTCAGAAATCGACCGACGGTGAGTTTGCACAGCGCGGGAAATCCCCAAAGGCAGAACTGAGAGAAACGAAGGAATGCTCTGTGTCCTCTGTGTCAGTTTGTGGCTCTATTTTGAAAATATCTGCTTCAACATTCCCCGAAAAGAATAACTCGGAATTCAAGACATGTTTTCCCTGAAATTTAAGGCATAAGGCATTCAAAGAGTAGAGGACTTGAAGTCGGTATTTTTGTCGCTGAATATACACGAGGAAACACGATTCCCATGTTGAACCTTGAAATTGAAGCAGGTTTTAGTTGAATGAACTTTTATTTTCGCCAAACTCAATGGAAATATTTAGCTGTTGGAACCTTCCTTCCAATGAGATGAGGCTAAGAGTGCAAGGTAAGAGGGTAAAGCTCATTTTGTTCTGTGAAAAATCAACAAATTATCAACTTCACAATAGTTGAGTCATAAAATGGAGAAAGCTAAAAACCTTATCCGGCTGAATTATCTAAGACCAAGCAGGGTGAATGATAAAATTGGCCTTATATTGTTATATGTCCTTTTAGTTTTAGTTTGGGATAAAAAAAGAGTGTTGCCTTGCTTTTCCCTCTCGTGTTCTCTAGTCTCTATAGCTCGATTCCTCACTCTATTCGAGGTTGTTTTAAAACTAGACTTGTTAGCAGTTTATGTGTTTTCGTTGTACCGTACAAAATAAGTTAAACGAAAAGTAGTTTTGACTTTTGTTTGTTGGATCCGCGAATAAAAATATATTGGACGGGATTGTTAGCAAATTTGATAACTTCGTCGGTTGGCTGTATTTTTGTTTAATATATCTGTCGGTTTTGATGATTACAATCATATTGAAAGTCAACGTTTAGTGAAGACATTCTTCCTTGTCGTTTGCCATTTTGATTTCAATTTCCATGTGTATGGACTCTCATATAAACACGGCTTTCAGCCAATCAGCGCGTGAGTTTCCTCTGGATTATTTTTGCTACCGCAGCGAGCGAGCCTGAAGCGAGCGAGCAAGGCAGCAGTTCTAATCTGTAAGCGGGTCCAAATCTCGATTTCTTTTTTTTACCACAATGCAGCACTTCTATTGTCTTTTTTTACCACACTGGTTTGCACGGATCTGATCGTTACGTGACATTACACGAGGTGGAATCTGCATTGTTTGAGCTAACTACGTTCAACCGTTCTTTAATGCATTTCTGTGTATGCAATCCTTGTGTAATCATGAATTTGTTGAAGTGTAGACGTGTAGGCGAACTCTTTCTAACTCTGTGTGAACTATCAGTCTCCTGTTATCAAGATGGTGAGCAGCAAATAATTTTCTTCTATTGGCTTCGATAAAGTCAAGCAGCCGGTTCAAAATACAATTAGCATTTACAATTACATTCTCAATTACAGTTGATTTCCAGTGTTTAAACTTCACCGGGGAGAACAGCAGTTTGTTGTGCCGGGAATCTTAAGAACATGTTGGGAATTGGTAGGCTCAGGGAATTTACCGGGAGATCGTTGATATGTCGGGACAAAATGAAAATAAATCGCGACAACTTTTGAGTTACACACCACAGCTCAAACAGGATTCAGTCGTACGATAGCGCCAAAACTCCAAAATATATTCATCTAACACCTTGGCATTTTTATCACCCAGTAATCTATTTTTTTCCTGCCAAAGTGCTACTGTAGGTTCTCTTCTAATACACTTCCTTAACTTAGTGGAGCAGCATTCACTACCTGTTAGGTTTACTAGTATAAAAGATAATATAATATCAGCTAGGCTTTAACACATTATTCCCGAAAAATGGCCTAAAATTCTTTCCGGAACTTCTCCAAAAAAGCTCTAAAATTCTTCCAAGAAAGTCTAAAATTCTCGACTTTTCCCCTAAAATTCCCAAAAATTCTCAAAAAATTGCATAGTAAATAAAGGCCCCTTTTTGCTTTGGACATGACCCTTTATTACAGATTTCTTGACAGATATTTCCTCTTTGCAAGCGTTACAGAAGAGAACGGTATTGCTCATGGCTTTGAGTGATTCATCCTTGAACTCTTCTAGCCGTGTTGTGGCTGACACCTGTGGCTCATAATCTTTCTCCGACTTTTTCTTCGCATTCCGACGATTCCCTCCTTTGTTTGTAGCTACTTTTCGTTTTCTCGACAAGTCACTGCTGTCAGGTGCCTTCAGACGATCTAACAACGAAACAACACGGGTCTCTCTGCCTTCTGGCTCTGCCTGTGAGCTGGTTGATGGCTCAGCCATGGCTTCCAACAACCGAAAACACTGCAGATGTCAGATGTGAACCACGAACTCGGGCAACCGCTGACTAATTGTACTGCAGTATCTTTTGTAGTAATAACCGCTGACTAGTTGTACAGTAGACTCACGTGTTGTAGCAAACAACAGATTTATTGGAGATTTATTGTATTGTACTGGCTGCTGTTGTGTTTTGAGGCCAAATTTAGATATTTATATGTAAAAGTGACGCCTGAAAAGTCAAAATTCCTCTAAAAAAAAATTTATTTTCTTCTAAATTCCTGAGATTTTCTAAAATTCTTTTTGGTCTCTAAAATTCCCAAAATTATTCCGGAATAATGTGTTAAAGCCTAATATCAGCTATGCTCTCATCGCCGGTTCCCTTCTTGCTACTAAATGTAACGTTACCGTTATGTTGTGTTATCCATGTGGGAGATGTGTGTGCTCATGCGCCGATAGTGACGTAAACCCTTGTACGTTTCATGTTTAACTGGCTTAACTCTTTCTCGTCTGATCGTGTGTGAGCTCAATTGGTGACATTCTGAGTGCTAACTCAACCCTCCCTCCTCAGTTCAAGTTTGGCTAGCCCCACACAGCGGTCAAACGTCTGAGACCTGTCCGGCCGGAATACCCTCCAAATACCAGTCTATCGACAGAAAAAGTCTAAGGCTTTCTGGCTGGATTAATAGGATCCCTGTGGTTTGTACTGGTTTGTCAGTGTGCAAGTACAAACCACAGGGGTATATACCATTTAACCCATCAGAAAAATACCCAGTAAGAACGCCTTGGACTAGATTGTTTGCGAGCCTAACACTTTCCAAATATCCGGACTCTCTTGAATATGACTGAGTGCCTTGCCAACAGCTCTTTTACTAATTGTACTTTCAAGTTTCAAAATCTCTCTATACTACATTACTGCACGAGACAGAAAAACCTACAATCGGTGATAAAATAGCAATTCTGGAAACTGTCCAAGGCTATCCGTTGTAAAGTTTGGACTATCTATTTTGGCAAACTTAAATTCTACATTTTCACACAAAGGTTTTTGTCGGCAATTTTGGATATGTTGACGTCAGGTCTCTATGGAGCTGGAGGGAAGTTTGTTTGGGGGAATACAGAATTTAAGACTTTTTAAGGTTTCGATAAAGGTTAAAAATGGAAAAGTTTCGAAAATACGTTTTTTCGCAAATTCTAAATCTAAAAGCCCTAATCTAGCATCACAAAAAACTCAAACTCAAAAAAAAATTATTTAAAGCCTTGAAAATGCGACTTTCTGATTTCCCGCTAAAAAAAGGCGCGAAAAATGATTGACAGCTGTTGTCATTCATGGTACATAAGAACTGATTGTATGTTGATTCATTCTCTTGGTGCTCTCGTTGGTATGTGACTATCAAGGGAATTGTGTATGGTACATAAGGACTGATTGTATGTTGATTCATTCTCTTGGTGATCTCGTTGGTATGTGACTATCAAGGGAATTGTGTATGGTACATAAGGACTGATTGTATGTTGATTCATTCTCTTGGTGCTCTAGTTGGTATGTGACTATCAAGGGAATTGTGTATGGTACATAAGGACTGATTGTATGTTGATTCATTCTCTTGGTGCTCTCGTTGGTATGTGGCTATCAAGTGAATCGTGTATTGTACATAAGGAATGATTGTATGTCGATTCATTTTCTTGGTGCTCTTCTCTGGAGGCGCGTCTCACTCTAGTCACGATTATACTTATGTTTTTGTATAATTCTTTATCAAATGTTGTTTACTTATTTAGGATTACTTGGGCTATTGTTCTTCGCTGGGCTTTATTTGTGCCCGTTTGGTGTAGATTTTTGTGCTCGTGCTCCGGTTTATTTATTGGATAATATTGTTTGATGATTTTTGATCCTAAAAATTATGTTAGTTTCTCTAAGGGACCATTTGTTCCCGCAGAGCGAAGGGACCATCTGTGCCCATGCTTTTGTTTATGTCGTGAATATAATTGTTTTAGAAGATTGGCGAGTCAGGGACAGTCTGACCTTAGGGCTTTTGTCCAAGTTGCTTCTTTTGATTAATGTCAGCCTTTTCAGTGTTGTCAGTTAATGGTTTTGTTTCTTGATATTGTCTGTTTTAGATGTTTTCTTGTCAGATGTAGAGCGAGTTTACTGCCGCAGTTCCTCATCAGCTGCATTCCGCAGATCACGTTGTCAATGTGACGTTTACATGGCCGGTATTGGTCGTAAATCGACTGGGACCAACAGCTGGCAGGTTTGCCTAAGTTATCAGATCACCCTTTGGTGTCATCGATGATTAGTGCGTCCCAAAGGATCTTGGGGAAACCGAAATCAAAGAAGGAATCTATTACAGCGGAGATATTGAAGGCACTCGTCTGCTCCAAGATGAAAGATAAGTCTTTTTTGACAGATGTTTAGGAAGTATAGCCTTGTACTTTATTGGTTATGCGGGGATTTGTTTCGATTCAGCGAATTGCGTGTGACGTTCAGTTCTTTTCATCTATCCGTCTATTTTTCTTAGAATCGCATAGCGAAAGCTGAATCGCACTGTGCATTTGTGAAATCAGACGCTGATTGGCTGAGACGGAGTGGTGATTCAGAGTGGAATCACTACTGTAGGCTATGCGCGCTATTTATAACTCAGCAAAATATCAACAAAAGTACTAAATCTTCAAGTAATCCATCGGACTATGCGATTCAAAGAAAATCACATGCCTGACTCGGTAATTCCACGTTAAATTGCACTCCGATATCGCCCTCGTCGCTTTTTATATCGGTTTTCTCGTGTAATTTAACGTGGAAATACCTCGTCAGGCATGTGATTTTCCTATATAATCGCATAGCACGACTCAAACTTCCGCGCTGATTGGCTAACGAGGCGTTTAATATTTTGTGGAATTAAACGGTTTGAAAAGCTGTATTCAACGATGTACAGGAAGCCCGCGCGTAAATATTTTGTTTATTTTTATTATCGCGAACAGAGACACAAGTCATGTTAAAATTACAAACCAGGATATTCACAAAGTTAACAGTTGTCAAAGAACGTGAAAATGATATATCTTTTATTCCTTTTTTCACGAGAAATGATATGCTCTCGACTGAACAAGAGCAACTCTAGCTAATCCGAGGAATCGACAAAAACAACTGCAGCAAGAATGTGTGAATTTGAACGGAAAAGCTGGTACTTCCTGGATTTGCTGATTAAATTCATGTAATATTCACACAGAGAAGCTAAATGACTTAAAACAGGACGAAAAGCACGGCTACATGCAGAACGGTACTAAAATCGTTGTACAAGGAACATTTTGTAAACGAGTGGACTGAACACAAGTATTAAGAGCGGATGTCAGGAAAAATCAAACATATCGCGGTTAGGTTCGGAAATTCGATTTCTTTCATATTTCAAAGTCAGATAGGCTAAGGTATAACCAAAAGCACTGTGCACTTTTTTAGGGAAAATATCTTTTTATTTCCAAGAAAAATGCAATTAACTAAATTCAATCGAAATGACTGTTTGAGACGCCAAATTCCGACACGAGTTTGACGGTCTCGCGTACCAAAACAAACAGTCATCTAGTCTTAAAAACACTCAAATCGTGTTCTACAATATCTAAATATTTAGTATTATACCTTTGAGAAATATTGTATTATTCTTTACATGAAAAATAATTTTAGTCAGAAGGCATACATTTCACGTTGATAAAAGTATCTCGTAAATAAAATTAATTTTCACCATGTGATAAACCTTTGAATGGATCAAGCTTCAGGTTTTTTGAATTATCGAAAGATTATCCCTCGATTACTGTAAATATTTCTTTGGGCAAATAATTGTGCGTGACGCTAGAGCTGTTCAAAGTCTGTTGAAAAACGTACATATTTGACCTTGAGAGGTCAACTGTCTATCTACGGGTCCAGCTCATTTATGCCTAATTTCACTCTTCTTAACAAATTAGAGGTTCAGAAAATACGCTAAAAAGGCCATTTAAAAACGTTCTAACCTTATTTGTTGTAGAAATCAGATCAGGAGACTGTTTCTGTGTGATTCTTTTGTCGTTCTCTTCAGTTGCCTATTTATACTAAAAGCTGTCAACGATTGAATTGGAACAACAATCTTTGTCTGACTTTCGACGTATTTCAACATCTTAATAACCAATTCACAGGTTGCTAAATGTTCTTCGATTTGGAGTGCACTCTCGTTGTAGTTTTGAGACCTTTAAACCAGTTAAACTGCCACAATACGACCAACGTGTCGGCGTTTCTTCCCGATCTCATGATCTCAAGTTGCATGGCAATTATGCTAATTACTTAGCGTGTTCTGTTTTCGCGGAGGAGGGGTTTTACGTCAATCATCAGAAAATTCAGATATGTTCGAGTTAGAATGTTTAATAGAAAAGGAGCCCGATAATCGTTTTAAAAATATATTGTTGATAAAATTCTGGTTGCTGTGAATTCCGGGTATATATTAATTATATCGCGAAATGCCGTAGAAACAAAGCATGCACCTGAGGGTGGGAGTTGGGTGGTCCCATACTTCTCCGGTACTATCATGAGACTATCGATTGATCATTCTAGGTATTCATTTAATCGTTCGTTGTTCTGAAGTGCTATAAAATGGACACTAACAAATCAAACATCGTTTCCATTCTTTGGGCCGTTTATAAAAATTAATGTCGTAACATGCCTAACGTCATAATAATAATAATAATAATAATAATAATAATAATAATAATAATAATAATAATGGCATTAATCAGTGGCATATCCACGAGGTGGCTCTTCATCCACTGATGGGCCTACGATTTAACGTCCTTATCCGAGAAGACTTGGAGATCTAACCATTTGCAGCTCGTGAACGAAATTGTTTCACAAAGGCAGCACCTTCTACTCGGTTATTTTAAGACCCTGAGTGTTGGTCCGGCCGGGGTTGAACCCGCGACCTCCCGCACAACAGACCGGCGCTTAATAACTGAGCTAACCAGGAGGCGTCATTACCAGGTAGCAAGCTGATCTACATGTTTGTTGTTATATGACAGAAGCGAGCAAACGAGGAACATATTTTACTGATATAATCCTAATGAGTAACTAGTACGGTGCGTATAACGTGAGTTATCCACTTTCAGGAGTGAACCTCGAACCCGAATCACGAGTTAGTCTCAATAATCGTCCCTAATATTCTTTTAAACAGACAAACCCACATAAGAGGATCTGGATTGGTGAGGGGTCACGTGACCTTTTTAGCCTGTCAATCAAAGGGAAAAAAATTGGCGCTAGAACAACATGAATCCCAGAAATGGAAAGGGCAAGCCAAAATTAATAAAAAGCCCAAGTTGTAGGTTCTGTAATTTAACACCACAGCTCCCCTGATTGTTGTGAATCCACAACCATTCTGACCACGAGATGACGAAAAATATGGGCAATAAGAAGTTATACCACCGTAAACTATCGTAATCGTTTTTGCAACAACAAACGAGAAATAGTCAAGCGGTAGAGCCTTGAAAATGTGGGAGATTTTGGGTGGAAATCGTCCTTGCATGAGCGATGACGCGCAATCCGTTGTATGTCCTCTTATTTCCAATGGTAATAAGCCAATCGGAAAGCGAGAAACTGAGCAGTTGTAAAATTAACAAATTTACGATAGTTCACCGTGGCGTGTCCTCTTATTTACAACGTTCTGCGTCATCGCATGCTCAATATTGTTGAATATTTCACGAATGAGACAAGGAGACTTGCGGGAGAAAGTGATCGCGCGAGCAGTCAGGTAATCTGCCCTCTTATTTCCAATGGCAATCAGCCAATCAGAAAATTAAACAAGAAACTGCGCAGTTGTTGTGAAATATCTGTTCCCCGAAATTTATGTTACATTTTCATTCTCCCCTTCCCCGCCCTCCTCAATATCCCAACTAAACATCCCCCTCCATTCTCAATACACAAATACGTATCTCTGCTCATTCACGGCGGGATGCCGGTATATTATTGAACTATAAAATATCACCAAAAGAAGACCTACATGTTCAGTTAGGTTAAATTATATAAATGTTAAACAATGAGAAACCAAACAGCTGTGGTAATATTATTGGTGGGAAAGAGAATTTGACGCATTACCGGCTAGGGGCCCCGGAAAATCTTGTGTTAGGAGCGTCAGAAAGATTGGGATATCTACAATTCATCCAGAATCAAACAAGTCTTCGATCGATATATTACTTGCTTCATAAATTGTGCTCCCCCTCTAACGTATACTGCTTTGAATGATCCGGGCCCCTTTCGCATGGTTGAAATAAAGAATGACCTGTCTCTTAATGGCAAAAAAAAAGAAAACCATGTACGACACATGCAATCGTAAAAGTTGCTACCTAGCCCAGCATATATTATATATGATGTTAAGCACCGTTTTTATAAACGGCCCAAGAAATTTGAAAACCATGTTTGATTTGTTAATGCCTATTTTTTTAGCACCTCAGATTAAAATAAATACCTAAAGTGCTCAATTGATAGTTTGACCAGAATAACCGAGGAAGCGAGGAACCACCCCCACACTCGGGTAAATGCTTTGACTAAGTCCATCCCAATAAAATGTTTCGTTTACCAACGCCCACCGACTCATTTATACATATGTATACCCTTTTTTTTAGGGGGGGGGGGGGTAACAAAATACGGGTTTAAAACCGACCCAATTTTTTTAGAAAAGGTAAATTAAAAAAGGGATTTTTTTAAACTATACTTTTCTTGCCTTTCTCATGAAAATTATCAATCTACAACTAGTGGAGTAAAAGTAGTCGTTGAATACATGAACATTTTTACGCGAGTCTTCCAGCCGACTTGGTTCCAGATCTCCCTAACGTTTTAATTTTTTTAATTATTTTTTATTTTTTAGCGACAGACCCACCATCACGGGCCGGAGGGCGATGGTAAACGAAACATTTTATTGAGATTGCCTAACAGGCTTCTATTTCTGTGTAACATCCTAACTGGAACTGATATATCTGAATAATGCTTCAAATATTGTTTAAATAAAAAAAAGATATATCTGACTGTTCTGATAATTTTCTTTTCCCAGCGCAAGCAAAACACACTAAGTAATTAGCATAATTGTCATTGTTTCAATATTGTGCAACTTGGAAGAACCACCGCCATGTTGATCGTATTGTAGAAATTTAAACGTCTCAAATCGAATCCAAATCGAAGAACATTTAACACATGACTTAACCTGTGAATATCCAATTCAGTGTGATGTTGAAATACGTCGTCGCGTCGAAAGTCAGACACCTTTTAGTATAAATAGGCAACTGAAGAGAACGACAAAACAATCACACATAAACAGTCTCCGGATCTGATTTCTACAACAAATAAGGTTAGAACGTTTTAAAATGGCCTTTCTAGTGTATTTTCTGAACCTCTGATTTTTTAGAAGAGTGAAATAGGCATAAATGCGCTGGACCCGTAGATAGACAGTTGACCTCTCAAGGTCAAATATGTACGTTTTTCAACAGACTTTGAACAGCTCTAGCGTCACGCACAATTATTTGCCCAAAGAAATATTTACAGTAATCGAGGGATAATCTTTCGATAATTCAACAAACCTGAAGCTTGATCCATTCAAAGGTTTATCACATGGTGAAAATTAATTATATTTACGAGATACTTTTATCAATGTGAAATGTTGCCTTCTGACTAAAATTATTTTTCATGTAAAGAATAATACAATATTTCTCAAAGGTATAATACTAAATATTTAGATATTGTAGAACACGATTTGAGTGTTTTTAAGACTAGATGACTGTTTGTTTTGGTACGCGAGACCGTCAAACTCGTGTCGGAATTTGGCGTCTCAAACAGTCATTTCGATTGAATTTAGTTAATTGCATTTTTCTTGGAAATAAAAAGATATTTTCCCTAAAAAAGTGCACAGTGCTTTTGGTTATACCTTAGCCTATCTGACTTTGAAATATGAAAGAAATCGAATTTCCGACCCTTGCCGCGAAATTGTAAATTTGTCTGGTTTTTCCTGACATCCGCTCTTAAACATTCAACAGTTTAAAAACAGGCTTATTTATTGTGAGACAGACTTGAGCATTAACATTTGGTAATTTGCTTATTAAGTAAGGAACACTTAATACTTACAAGTTTGTGCGTGTACTTGTGCATCAGCATGCAGCTCTTCGTTTTGTCAGGTTTTAGATTTTCACTTATCGACAACTGGTTTCAACAGGCCGCCGGTTTTCTAAATCTTTCACAAACATTCACAATTTTGTCTCCAGTTCAGTAATGCACTTTCGCTTTCTTGGTAAAGATAAGATCGAAATTAAGTGTACCTATATAAAATACAGGTGTTTTCATGCATAAAAATGCAGTTTTGATGTCGGAAAACCAAGTTTTTGTGAGCATGCAACGACTGCAGTTTTGTTGAACCTCGTGTGTTGATTCCTATTCGCTCGTTAGTTTACCGCGCAATGTGTTCCTGGCGCGTGGCGGGAATTTCAGCAACTTTCAACTGAACTGACTATATTCTTTATTTATTTTCGTAAATCACTAAATGCTATGGGATTAAAAGAAAATTCATTGCCCGACTCGGGAATTCCATTTTAAATTTCAATTGAAAAACCGATATCGATTTTTCGCATGAAATTTAACGTGGAATTCCCAGTCGTCAGGCAAAGAATGTACCTATAGAATCGTCCAAGACAGACCGACTCCGTGAAGATGCGTGGATCTCTGTTGCAAGATCTGACCAAGAAATCTGTTCTATGAAGGCTTTGCCTTTGGAGTGCTACATTGCTGTCGTAACGAGGCTTTGCCGCTCTTCACAGTCCTAGGGTGCACGGGTCCCCAAATCCTGACCCTATTCAGAGTACAATATAAGATTTTTCATACCCTTTTTTAGACATGTACTCTATTTCATAACAAGAAAAACATATGAAAATGTGCGGTATCCTACTTCCCTGTCAATATCATACCCTATTCCATACTAAACATAGCGCCGCAATGGCGAACTCGTGGATTAAAGTGTATTTTAGCGTGTTCTCAAGGGAAAACATATGGAAGTGTTCAAAGTTCAAGTTATAATTGCCGTTGTGATAGCCCGTGTAGTCTGTAAAATCACGTGACTGATGACGTCATCGTTATGTCATCACCATTAGGTGTATAATGGGTCCCAATACCATGCCTGTCCTAGTTTGAGGACATTAGAAATGAGGGAGATGCCATTAGAAATGAGGGAGATATGGACATGTATTTAAAATCACGTGACCGATGACGTCACCGTTATTTCATCATCACTAGGTGTATAATGGTTCCCAATACCATGCCTGTCCAAGTTTGAGCCGCCTGCCATTAGAAATGAGGGAGATATGGGCATGTACTTAAATTCGCGTGACAGATGACGTCATTGTTACGTCATAACACTAAGTGATTTATGGGGACCCAGTACCATATCTGTCAAAGTTTGAGCCGTCTGGCATTAGAAATGAGGGAGATACGAGTAGGTATTAAAAATCACGTGACCGATGACATCATGGTTACGACATCGCCACTAAATGACGTCATAGTTACGACATCAACCACTAAGTGATTCATGGGGAACCCAATACCATGCCTATCAAAGTTTGGGCTGCCTGGCATTAAAATTGTGGAAGATACGGGCATGTACTTAAAATCACGTGACCGATCACATCACCACAAAGTGATTGATGGGGACCCAATACCATGTTTGTGAAAGTTTGAGCCAGCTGCCATTAATATTGAGCGAGTTCCGCATGAAAACGTACAAGGGTTTACGTCACTGTCGGGGAGACCGAAATGCGCATGCCTAATGGATTATCGCTCGAGTACACCCTCCCACATGGTAAAATATTTGGTCGCAAGAGTGTATAAGTAGCCTATTGCTCACTTTATAGTTACTAGCAAGAGGCAAGGGGACCCGATGAGGCCTTGAACAACGTCAATTCCAACAGCAATTAATGTTGCACATCGATCTTCAATTATTAATTAAATGACATATCGATTACTATTATCTTATCAATTGACATTCCAAGCATTCCATTCTGCTAAAATCTTAGTGAGCGAGTGACAAAAAATGCACGATTTCTCCAACCATCCCGATAACTCGTTCCTCCACTCGTGGGTGCACTTGCGCGCACCCACGAGTTAAAAATGGGACATTTATGATCCTATTTCAGACTAAAACAGCTCGAAAGCTATACCCTTTGGGGCGGCACATATCCATACAGCATAGGCATGGGAGTAAACCCCCCTGTTCCTGTGTCTCCAGTGCTTTATAAGACTATTGGGATCAAAGGTAGAACTGAACCCTAAACTCAACAATTTGGGGGGATTTGGCGCCTCCCTCCAAATCCCCCCATGTTGCGGGCAAAGGTAACCCGTTGACAATAGGAGATATTGTAGTTGAGTCTACGAATAGCAGTTTCAGCGGTATTGACCCGAACGCCTCACTTCAATGTAATGAAGCGCCATTGAAACCATCATTATTACACGACACCAACACCCTCCTAAACAAGCACGACTAATTTAGATACACAGTTTGAATAGCGCTTCATTACATTGAAGTGAGGCGTTTGGGTCAATACCGCTGAAACTGCTATTCGTAGACTCAACTACAATATCTCCTATTTACCTTTATTACAAATTAAATCAATAGCTTGCAAAAAAAATGTTTGAAGCGAAACAAAAGTCACATTAAAGTTTGTACTTGACAAGTCTCTCCATGCTCGATACCTAAATACTGTAAACAATTTAGCATAAGTTCATCCCGACGGTTTATCTTTCTCTCTCTGCTATCTTGTTTTCACTGCAAATGGACGAAAGGTATGACCACCCCTGGGCTGGTTATTGGGTTGTGTTAGACACATTCAAGGCAATATTATCAATACCACCTTGCTCTGGAAGTTGGGTCACTGCGAGTAACTCCACGGCACCAGTTGGTGATTTGGAGACATGTGCCCTTGGATTATTACAAGCATCTGTAGTGCGCATGTCTTGTTCGGCTTCTGTCCAGCCATGTCCATAACTGGCCATGGGGTACGCGGGCTCGCCATGCTTCGGGATGTCAAGACCTGGTGGGTAAAAAACCGTTTACCAAAAATATTATTAAACGGAACAAACCAATAACGTTATCACATGAGTACGCAAATAAGTGACCTAGTAGTTACGTGTAGCTTACCTTGTCTAACAAACTACAAAAACTGCAAAACCGAGTATCTCGGATTTTAGCTCACTCCAGCTATGATACCAATGCTGATATTCTATTTGAACGACTCGTCTGGAGAAAACTCGACTCACAGCGTCAATTCCAAAAGGCTAAATTATGGTTTATAAGTCTGTGAACTACCGCCTTGCTCCTGATTACTTTAGTGCAAAATTTACTGATCATAGTGGTGTTACGAACTATTCCCTGAGAGACACCGAGGGCAAACTTGCCATTCCTCTGCCCCGCACAAATTTCATGAAAAATAGGTTTACCTACAGCGGAGCAGTACTCTGGAATAGTCTACCAGTGTAGCTGCGGCAGGCAAGCACTCTTAGCAGTTTCTGTTCGATCTGGCTGCAGCAGCTTCTTCTCTTGAATTAAACTCTTCAGTTATAATCTGTAATTCACACGGCATTCATGTAAAGCAGGTAGTTTGTAGTTATATTAGATTAGTTAGTAGTTTTCATAATTTATCATATTTTATTGAGCGATTGTATTATTATAATTATTTATTTTTAGTAATGTATATCCAACTGATGAATCAACCCTGTCTAAATAAAGTTATACATACATTACTACTTGAATATAAGTAGAGAATAATATATGGGCGCACGGAGATTAAACAATTATTCAATGTATTCTTTACAACCTATTTCTTCTGGTTACCATGATAACTACCATATCAAACTTCATCTGGCTGGACAACAAAACTTGAAATACCTGACTGTTTCGATCATCGATTCAGATGCCAAGGAACTCACCATCTATATGACTTGCCACCAGAAGAGCTCGTTGCGTGTTTGAGAGATGGCTATTAATGTTTTAAATATTCAGTGAGGGACCGGACATTATTTTGCGGTGTGCGTCGTGGCGGGCGGGCGGGGGTGGGGGGGGGGGGGGGGGGGCGGTGCGGGCTACTAGATTTGTATAGGGGGGATCACGATTTTGTATCCTCCCATTTAGGGGGGGGTCACATTTTTATATGATCCTCTTTTATAGGTTATATATATTTATAGGCTTATCTAAGGGAGGGTCGTTATTTTGTGAGACCAGAGAACTGATTTGTTGGGCTAGCCACAATGCAAATCTAGTCGCTCCTCCTACCGCTAAATAATGTCCCGTCCCTGACCGATATGCATAATCCTTTCAGTCTTGACGCGTAAGCTTTTATTGAACGTTTTCAAAATAATACGACAGCTTTACACGAGGTGATTCCCAGTTAAATGTGCGTACCTTTTAGCTCAATGTCTGCAGGTACTCTCAATTGTTTTGTCAGTCTCAGCGTCCCGAATAGCAAGGATGCCATGGCAGCAGCCCAGGCGATTATTGCCACAGCCCCAACCAAGCTCCAACCAAACAAGCAAAATGATTTCTTGTCCCAGTTGTAAAGAATGCCTGTCTCTTGGTTTAGAATAGGAGTAGCTATAACTCCCCACAGTCCTCCCCCCATATGAACTAGAAACACAGATAAAACAGCGTTAGATATGAGCACAAGGAGTAAACAGCGTACATACTTAAGTATTCAGTGCGTTTGTAGTTACTTCATACCTGCAACCGCATCAATAGGGTCATCTATGCCGGCCTTCAGGATTAGTGTACTCCACAATATGTAGCTGAAACCTGACACCACCCCGATGCACATGGCACCGTACGAGTAGACGATGTTACAATTGGCACAAATGGCGACCTGAAAACATACAGGTTATGTAACAAAAAGTCACTTTATTTATAGAAGGTAACACGTTTACCGCTAACATGTAGCTCAGTAATCTTCCACATGGCCCTCTGTTGAAGTTAAGTCCTACCATTTGACGTCCTTATCCGAGAAGATGTCAATGTCTAACCGTTTACTTTTGGATTATGTAAAGGCAGCACCTCCTACTCAGTTATTTTAAGACCCTACGTGTTGGTACGGCTGGGGTTTGAACCCGCGACCTACCGCACGACAGACCGGCGCTTAACCACTGAGCTAACCGGGTGACAAATACATGCACTCATTGACTGTACGAAGAATAAAAAGATATGAAATACGACATAAGTCACCTGATTGCTATTAGCCAATTATCTGTTTGGATATAATAATTGTTATGGAACACGAAGTTTAACATTAATTAGCAATAGTGACCAAGCTTGAGACTCGGACATTATATTATAACAGAATCTCATGCAAGAGAAACTTGAGAAAAAACGTTGTAGAAGTGAAGTAATCTGAATATATTATGATTCCTCTTGTCCAAATTTTGGATTTCCAGATATAAAATAAAAGGACATGAGGAATAGTCAACTCATCCAGGAGTATATTACAGAGGAGTGTTCCTCTTCCCACATTTTATTGTCACACAACACTGTAGAAGGTAGAGTTATTTTAGCATAGAGTTTCCCGCGAGAAGAAACAAAGGCCGTCACTTTTAACTAATCAGGATACACTGAAAAAAATGTATTTAACACGGTTCAACTGCTAAAAATACTAAAGCGCAAGAGGACAAAAGACAACGTAATCGCATACCAGAACTTCGCGACTATAAATAGACACACCATATACTGTGTTAGGGGCCAACACAAGGGCACAGGAACACTCCTGTGTAATATACTCCTGACTCATCTCATCAAGACGCTATTTAAAACGTTAAACTGCAATAAAGTGAGCCCGCGTTACCATGCCAGTAAGGGCGCCATTGATTGTAATCAGCAAACTCCAGTACTTTTCCATCATGGCTATTCCCAGTCTCTTGAAAACCAATGCTACTAACGCCCCAGAGGCACCTGATGTTACAAAAAAGATCAACAATATGTTAAAGATACTTTTGTATTACACTGTCTTATTGCAAGTGCTTCAGTTTGTTAGAGAAGTAGCATGAAGCTGTATTGGTGCTTTATTGGTTTTGTATGAAATTTGGAGAGGGAAGCATACCTGAAATGACAGTATTTACGATCGCCTTGGCAACAATACTGGCATCCCCTGGGTTCCCCTTGGGAACCGCCATTGAACGCCAGGAAACCAAAGAACAACACGAATCCTCCAAGTGCACTCAACTATACAAAGGAAAGCAAATTGCATGAAACTGTGATGTTATAGCACTAGATCATGCATGAAAATGGGTAACATTGATAGGGCAATAGACGCGTGTCTCCTGACAGACCTTTCAAATAATGCAAACTATACGGCTGAACTTCTTACAAGTGACCAACCTCAAACAAAGGAGGTTATTTACGAGAGGTTTCAAATGCAGTGATTTTATAGAGGAACAAACTAGTCGGATTTTTAGAAACATGGTCTCTTAAGAGGCGTGGTCGCTCACAGAGGTTCACTGTATACCAACATAAAACAACAAGTGAGGCATTTTCCTGTTCAGTGCTCTGAAGTGGGGAGAGCCAGAGCCTTGATATTCCGGTCACCTTTTATTTTGTCTATTTTCCTGTCGTAAGAACGTATTTCATGGGTTTATTTATGTGACTAACTGTCACTTCCTACTTTGCAGTTGTATTTACCGGTACAGTGTGTCCAGGAGTACTAACAGGCTTCCCATTGTGAAAACGGTCAATCCTAGGGCCAACTATCAATGCACCAACCAAAGCGCATGTACCTCCAAGAACGTGAACCACGCCGCTGCCCGCAAAATCCTGCAGTCATAGAAAATAAATAATAGAAAATAAAACCCGCGGGCGTCATTGACTGAGAATATACAACAAATATTCGTCTCACCTGGTAGGAGATCTGCACGGTATTGCTTCCTTCACTGTACGAAATACCTACTCCCAGCCAACCCTTCGGATCCCATGCCCAGTGTGATACGACGGGGTAGATGATACCTATGGGAGAGGGGGAGAGTAACAAAGAGTCTTATAATACCCTCGTCATCAGTCCTCTATCCCACTTGTTTCTTCACATCATGCACGATAGTTTAGCAGTACCCAGTACATACCCAGTACATACACACTACATATCCATTACACACCCAGTAGATATCTAGTACATACCCACTACATACCCACTACATATCCAGTTCATACCCACTACATACCCACTACGTATCCAGTACATACCCACTACATACCCAGTACACACCCAGTACATACCCACTACATACCCACTACATACCCACTACATACCCACTACATATCCAGTACACACACAGTACATGCCCACTACATATCCAGTACACACCCAGTACATATCCAATACATACCCAGTACATACCCACTACATACCGACTACATACCGACTACATACCGACTAGCTACCGACTACATACCCATTACATACCCACTACATACCCACTACATACCCACTACATACCCACTACACTCCCAGCACATACCCACTACATATCCACTACATACCCACTACATATCCAGTACATACCCACTACATACCCACTACATACCCACTACATACCCACTACACACCCAGTACATACCCACTACATACCCACTACATACCCACTACATATCCAGTACATACCCACTACATATCCAGTACATACCCAGTACATACCCACTACATATCCAGTACATACCCAGTACATACCCAGTACACTCCCAGTACATACCCACTACATATCCACTACATACCCACTACATATCTCGTAACGTTTTTGATGTACATTGTCATGCGATGTATTTAGTCATGGGCTCCTGATTTAGTAATATATTATTTCGTTTGTGCTAGCTCAGAGAGCTTATAAAGTTACGTCCTTCAAAGATTGACGTCAGATTTTAATAAATATTGTTTAGCTAAACTACATCCTTATCTACATTCATTCTACCAGTAATGAGGCAGTTTTGATCATACCAGGAATGGGGATAGTTTTGAACACATCAGCCGATGGGTTAGTGGGGATAGTTTTGAACATATCAGTCATGGGTTAGTGGGGATAGTTTTGAACATATCAGTCATGGGATAGTAGAGATACTTTTGAACATACCAGTAATGAAGAAGGAATAAATCAAGTAAGCCTTGAACTCCGTCCTCTCAGACATAGCACCGCTGACAATGGTAGCCGCAGTCGCAGCGAATACGAAATGGAAGAACCAATGAGAGAACAGATTGTCCGGAAGTGACGCAAGGGCAAAGTAGCCGTGGCTGATGAATGAATTGCCCTCAGAGCCGAAAGCTAAGGCGTAACCAAACAACCAGTACGCAATGGCCCCGAGAACTGCAAAAGAGAAAGTACTTTGTGAGAGAGTTCTATTAAAACGGCATAAAGTTCATAGCTCCTATTAGAATCCTAGATTCCGAATAAACATGTAAATGAATCAATCAATAAACAGTATATCTTGATTATTTTAATAACGAAAATAATTCTGACAATTAAAATCTCTCAACAGAGAATGGTCTAACCTGGGGATTAGGTTCAAAGGGGAGGGGAGAGAGAAGGAAAGGCTTACCAAGACAGCCAAGAAACTAACTGGAAACTAATTCGATAGCACACGATCAGTCACATGCAATAACCTAAACCAGAACAAAACGTACCCTAACCATTTCGAGAAAAAAGGTCTCTGGTAATTAATCTCTAATTAAGCTATAAGTCGGGTATTGATTTAGGAGGGTATTGTTATATCTTTGAAGGTGGGGAATAGTATAGCGTGCATGGAATTCCCCCCTTTTTAGGGCGTTATGCTAATTTTTAAGGCGCTATCCTACTTTTAAAGGCGTGCTCATTAATTTAGATGACGTCACGGTTCTATTGTCTTTCCACATGAACAAAGTGCGGCGCTCTCATGAATAAAGTGCGGCGCGCTCATGAATAAAGTGTGGCGCTCTCATGAATAAAATGTGGCGCTCTCATGAATAAAAGTGAGGTGAATAAATTAAAAGGTTGCAGATCCATGGCGCAGTGGTTGGCTGACTGATTAATTAGGGGTGGATGACATTACCTATTAAATATTAATAAGTATCTAGAGGGAGGCGAGGGGTGGTCTAGGACTGTAGATTATTGATGACTAATGAAACATTGGTTGGGTGAGGATCATTACCTATTCAAAATGGCGGCCTGGGAAAGTCTTAACACGATCAGCTGTCGCTAGTGTTCTTAGGGATTAAGTCATTAACAGTCCAACTTTCATTATCTATTGTTTCTGTGGATGAGGTCATGCTTCTATTTCTATTTCGAATTCAAAATGGCGGCCTGGGCAAGTCTGAACACGATCAGCTGTCGCTAGTGTTCTTAGGGATTAAGTCATTAACAGTCCAACTTTCATTATCTATTGTTTCTGTGAATGAAGTCATGCTTCTATTTCTATTTCGAATTTGAGACGTGAACAAGATGGAAGTGATCTACAAGCTAGGACCTCGAGGCAATCATGGAGGAAGATAAGTTGTACGCTGTAGCCTATACACCTGATGGGAATAGATTTGGAGAACTAACTGAGTATGGAAAGAGAACATCAAACAAGTCTGGCATAAGCATTCCCGGACAACTGTGTGATTTTTTTATCAAGGGAAAATATTTTCACTGAAAACTACCAAGCATTTGCAAACAAGATTAAAGGGAAGTTAAGGGAGTACTAATGGCCTGAGAAGAAAGAAGACACTTTGCTAATCTGTGATTCTTCACTAGACTTTTATTACTTACCCAAGCACGTTATTGAAGGGAGATTTTACCACAAGAACACAACCGGAGACGGATTTGAAAAGATAAAAGTCTTTGACGAGTTCCCTAACGTGTGCAGAATCATTAAGAGTATCTTAATAGACTTGACCACATCCAACGCTGAGAAGATAAATAATATACGGCTATTGATCCCAAAGGACCAACTCGTTTCCGTAAAACTATTCCAACATTTAGACCTTTTTCCTAAGTATGGGCACCTTTTCCAGGAACTGCAGGAGGAGTTTGAGACAATGCAGAATGGTAGAGAGTGAAAGAAAACTTCCTACACTTCCTGTGATCACTGGGTTCAACGCTTAACCCCATGGGGAGAGCGCATGATGTGACTTCGCGGTGTAGATGTTTCTACGTGGGATACAAATATAGAAACTATCCTTAAAGGGAAGTGGAACGATCGATCCTACAAACCTGATGCTGAACCAGAGTTAACTACATTCATGCGCGGATGGAAGACTGATGAATATCAAGTTCTGGCAGACCTCTTCTTAGAGTGTGTATCTAATGGCAACCTGAAATATGAACGATACCAGCGGAACACTAGCTATGGGGAAAGAATAGAGCTTGAAGAGAAGAGTGCTGTACTCTTATCTCATGACTCTGGATTGCATTTTTCTTATTTACCGTATGATCTAGTAGAGGGAGGATTCTACGACGTGTTCAGAAATCACTTTCAACTTTGCCTAGATTATTTAAATGTTCACTGGGGTTTTTACGAGATGTTAAAATTAATGTCGGCAGTTCTGTACGATCCAAATACTGAGGATCGGGAAAAGATCCATCACCTTTGTGCATTACTTCCTAAAGGAAAGATAGATGCAAAAACTTTGTGCAAGGCAAAGATGTTTGATGAACTAGATATTTTCCCTGTCTATGGGAAAGAACTTAGGGGATTACTTACGACTTACGATTGAAAAGCAATTAAGCCATATGACTTTGTAAATACCTGTAAGTACCTTGTGAGATGAAATAAATTATTGGTGAAATGACATGTCTTTGGATTGTCCCTTTTGTCCCGTTTTTCCCTTTTGTCCCTCGAAAAATGATAAAATTCACAGTTTTTTTTATTTTTTGAATTCAGTTTTATTTTGGATGTGAATGCCGGTTCACATGAGTGAACGCGTTTGTAAAAATTTCCCGATGCCGAAATGGGTATCAAACATTTAGCGAAACTTTCCAATCACATAACACAAGTGCACATTCAAAAAATGTAAAAAAGAAATACCTCGCAATATCTGAAACCCCTTGTAGCGTAAACAGTAAGAACAAACTACTCATGATAGACTCTAAAATGTTTTTTATTTTATTTTAAATTCTGGTTTACAGTAACATGACCATCAGTTCTTCATCCCAAATAATTATTGCTGCGGTCGCTCTTCCTTTTCAGCTGAACAGCAGAATCTCTACAGAATCCCTACAATGTTTTAATATTTTCCTTACAGCTATTACCACCGCTATCACCCGTAACGTAATTCTGAATTCCGAATATTTATAAACCTTTACAGTAAATCCACAATGACTCATTAGAGCAAAAGGGATAATCCAAAGACATGTCATTCCACCAATAATTTATTTCATCTCACAAGGTACTTACAGGTATTTACAAAGTCATATGGCTTAATTGCTTTTCAATCGTAAGTGATGCATCCCGCAATCCCCTAAGTTCTTTCCCATAGACAGGGAAAATATCTAGTTCATCAAACATCTTTGCCTTGCACAAAGTTTTTGCATCTATCTTTCCTTTAGGAAGTAATGCACAAAGGTGATGGATCTTTTCCCGATCCTCAGTATTTGGATCGTACAGAACTGCCGACATTAATTTTAACATCTCGTAAAAACCCCAGTGAACATTTAAATAATCTAGGCAAAGTTGAAAGTGATTTCTGAACACGTCGTAGAACCCTCCCTCTACTAGATCATACGGTAAATAAGAAAAATGCAATCCAGAGTCATGAGGTAAGAGTACAGGACTCTTCTCTTCAAGCTCTATTCTTTCCCCATAGCTAGTGTTCCGCTGGTATCGTTCATATTTCAGGTTTCCATTAGATACACACTCTAAGAAGAGGTCTGCCAGAACTAGATATTCATCAGTCTTCCATCCGCGCATGAATGTAGTTAACTCTGGCTCAGCATCAGGTTTGTAGGATCGATCGCTCCACTTCCCTTTAAGGATAGTTTCTATATTTGTATCCCACGTAGAAACATCTACACCGCGAAGTCACATCATGCGCTCTCCCCATGGGGTTAAGCGTTGAACCCAGTGATCACAGGAAGCTATACACCATACAGTGTAGGAAGTTTTCTTTCACTCTCTATCATTCTGCATTGTCTCAAACTCCTCCTGCAGTTCCTGGAAAAGGTGCCCATACTTAGGAAAAAGGTCTAAATGTTGGAATAGTTTTACGGAAACGAGTTGGTCCTTCGGGATCAATAGCCGCATATTATTTATCTTCTCAGCGTTGGATGTGGTCAAGTCTATTAAGATACTCTTAATGATACTGCACAAGTTTGGGAACTCGTCAAAGACTTTTATCTTTTCAAATCCGTCTCCGGTTGTGTTCTTGTGGTAAAATCTCCCTTCAATAACGTGCTTGGGTAAGTAATAAAAGTCTAGTGAAGAATCACAGATTAGCAAAGTGTCTTCTTTCTTCTCAGGCCAATAGTACTCCCTTAACTTCCCTTTAGTCTTGTGTGCTTTGTATAATTCAGCAAATCCTTGGTAGTTTTCAGTGAAAATATTTTTCCTTGATAAAAAAAATCACACAGAAGTC
>JAOWCC010001210.1:30381678-30698351 GCA_030867875.1 Actinernus sp. WN-2022
GTCTAGTGAAGAATCACAGATTAGCAAAGTGTCTTCTTTCTTCTCAGGCCAATAGTACTCCCTTAACTTCCCTTTAGTCTTGTGTGCTTTGTATAATTCAGCAAATCCTTGGTAGTTTTCAGTGAAAATATTTTTCCTTGATAAAAAAAAATCACACAGAAGTCCGGGAATGCTTATGCCAGACTTGTTTGATGCTCTCTTTCCATACTCAGGTAGTTCTCCAAATCTATCCCATCAGGTGTATAGGCTACAGCGTACAACTTATCTTCCTCCATGATTGCCTCGAGGTCCCTAGCTTGTAGATCACTTCCATCTTGTTCACGTCTCAAATTCGAAATAGAAATAGAAGCATGACCTCATCCACAGAAACAATACTGAAAGTTGGACTGTTAATGACTTAATCCCTACGAACACTAACGACAGCTGATCGTGTTCAGACTTGCCCAGGCCGCCATTTTGAATAGGTAATGATCCTCACCAACCAATGTCTCATTATTCATCAATAATCTACAGTCCTAGATCAACCCCTCCCCTCCCTCTAGATACTTATTAATATTTAATAGGTAATGTCATCCACCCCTAATTAATCAGTCAGCCAACCACCGCGCCATGGATCCGCAACCTTTAATTTATTCACCTCACTTTTATTCATGAGAGCGCCACATTTTATTATGAGAGCGCCAAACTTTATTCATGAGCGCGCCCGCACTTTATTTATGAGAGCGCCGCACTTTATTCATGCGGAAAGACAATAGAACTGTGACGTCATCTGAATTAATGAGCGCGCCTTAAAAATTAGCATAGCGCCTTAAAAGTTAGCATAACGCCCTAAAAAGGGGGGTAATTCCATGCACCCTATAATACTGTGGGGCACAGGCTGCCCAGACTCGACTTATATTTCCCACTTATTAGTCTGTTGGATTAACTGTGAGGTAGACACCCGGCCAACCGGCAAAACTTCGAGGCTTAATAAACTGCTTTAGAGAGCCCAAAATCGCCCCAAAACCACTCACACAACTTCATTAAGTATCAATCTTTTATTATTGAAGATTTATTTCGTAGGAATCGGAAAAAAGAATTAAAAAGAAGCAATTATATAATTTCGTCCGAGATCGCTTAAGAAACATACCACAGGTAACCCAACAGACTAATAAGCGGGAAATATATGTGGGGTCTGGGCAGCCTGTGGGCGGGGCTTTGTAATCTCCCGGGAATATTCAAAGTCACTAACAAAGTAGAGTTTCAGCTTTCATTTCTAAACCCTCAATTTGATAGCATAAATATTTATCAAACCTCTGTAAAAATTCACAGGAAGAATGTTCAAACATTATTAAAAGAATCATAACCCGACGCTACCTAAACGATCCACTTTAAAAAGGAGAAAAATGAAGTTGAAACCTAACATACCAAATTTTCCAGTAAATGTTTCCCGAATACAGTAACTTTAGAACACATTTGATACCATAAAAAATAACAGAGAATTTTTTTTGATAGTGAAAATTGTCGCTTAACATCTCAAGGCCGATGCTATCTAAGGGATAGAACGCAAGTATCTGTCGTAAAATTAAACATGGCTTGAGTGGCCCCTACTGAAGCGTTTTTTGCACGATTCCTTTGTTGGGTGCGCATCGAAGCAGAGATTTTGAACTTCGCGCTATTTCGCTTAAGAATATCCGGATGTGACGCTCCCATCTGCGCGATGTCAAATTAGAAAATGATGTTCTACCCCCCCCCCCCCCCCCCCCCCCCGTTCTAATCAGTGCACGAGGGAACGAGGTAAGAGAACGAAAACCCCATACATGGGTCTGTTCAATGTTAATTATGTGAAATCTATTTTTAGATTAATAGGACACAAACTGGTTACTTTAAGAAAGACATCTGATTGGCGTAAAGTGGCGCTCTTGTGCTAGGGAATGCTTAAGTACTGATTCGTGTAAAAAGTACGGATAAAATCCATTGTTCTGCGGTATTGAGCCTCCCTCACATGGGATTTGTCTGTGTTTTAGAATACGAAAACACTGGGTAATAATTATGATTAGTATATACCACACCAGTGAATATCACTTTTCGCGCGCTCTGATTGGCTACTCAAACAGTAAATACGATTTCATATTCGCCTCCGAGCAAAGCAGCGATCATATCGCGCAAGTTTTTGCCCATTTGACAGAAAATAAAATAACTATTTGGTGCTGGCTATTCACCTGGGGTGTGGAATATACTAAAAGCGGCTCGGTAAATTTCCACCACTATTCACCTCCACTTCGGTGAATAATTGTTAAATATTCTGAAATAAAAGTTGTAAAAAGTCGTAGTTTCATTCCATTTTTATGAACAAATTCAATCTTCCAACCAATAGAAACAGCCAAAAACGATAGCTACGAAACAGGCACGATTGTTAAGGTTCCGAATATACGATTTGCTTTATAAACAACATTTCGGAACCGCAGTGCAAATCGTAGTTTTAATATTTTGAAAAATTGGAGGAAATTAAACATCTCCTAATCTTTAAGGCGATATTCATGTTTCAACCAATCAGATTTTGCATAATACAAAATTAACACCTTGCCCATCTGAATGTCGTTCGAGCTTGAATTTTAGCCGTCTCCTCCGGTTCGTGAAATTCAAGCTATTAATAACGATGCTATGATATAAACAATGGATAACTAACGAGGGTAGCCTTCCAGAACAAAATAAAAATAACTTACCTCAACTTGTAGTGGAACTAAAAATATATTTCAAATAATATCATGGGGCACGAGGATTCGTTCTCTTTCCTCATCCTCTCTTGTTCAGTGTTATGATTATAACTTAGATAAATCAATGTTAAATACTTACAGACATCCAGCACATTCTTGATCAAAATGTTAGTAGTATTCTTTGCTCGAACTGATCCAGCTTCCAGAAAAGCAAATCCTGTTTGCATGACTGAAAATTGAAAACTCTACTGATTAAAACGGGCCAAGGTAAACTTCCATCCTCTTTCTCCACTTAAATAGTTATTAAATAATATTCAGGCCTTGATTCCTGAAAAGCGAATTATATTACACAGGAGTGTTCCTATAGGGCCTTGTGTTGGCCCCTAACACAGTAGATGGTGTCTATTTATAGTCGCAAAGTTCTGGTATGCGATTACGTTTGTCTTTTGTTCTCTTGCGCTTTAGGATTTTTAGCAATTACAATTTTTTCAGGGTATCCTGATTGGTTAAAAGTGACGGCCTTTGTTTCTTCTTGCGGGAAACTCTATGCTAAAAAATAACTCTACCGTGTACAGTGTGACAATAAGATGTGAGAAGAGGAACACTCCTCTGTAATATACTCCTGCAACCACACACACAACGAAACTCACCCATGTCGCTAGGCACCCATAGAACGAAACTTAATAGCCCATTTCCGAGATATGCCTCACTTCCTACATACAAAGGAATCAATACGAGGCTCCGTGCATAATGCCCAGTCGTTCGTGACAAGACTACAGCACTTCTGTAGTTTGTCACGAACGACTGAGTATTATGCACTCAAGCATGTTAAGGCCTGGTTCAGTGGTCAAATTTCGGGTAAAAACGGTTTTCCTTATTTCAGCACAGCCGAGTATGGTAAGTACGCCAAGTTTCTAACGGCAATAGGTATCGCCATTCTTGACTACGTTAAGTGGTTTGTGTGTAGTAAAACGTGTCACGTAGTCTGTCACGTGACTTAGAACACGAAATCAGTAAATCAAAAACGCGGTTCCGAGTTTAAAACAGCTAGGATGATGAGTGGATATGTTTAGTTAAGGTTGAAGCCTTTTACCTAAATCAGCTTCGAAAAGATGACTACAATGTTTCATTAACGAGTAATTAAGGCGAAAATATGCAAAATAGGTCACGTGACTTTTTGTACCCTTAATATCTCATTATCTTTACATAATAGTCATGTTTTCTAAGCGTGGTCTGAAACACTGCGGGAGGAGTAATGTTTTATCAGGGTTACTATATATTTATATGTTATCGTCGCAGCCGCATTTCACTTAAACAATTTTATATAATTATGACGTCATCGATCACGTGGTACGACAACCATCCACTTAACAAATTTAAGGAAGTTGATATTAGTATTATGGTGTAATTAGATTTTGTTTAAACTGTTATTTCTGTCAGAAAACATTTTTTAACGGAAATCTATTTTCCGTTAAATGAACCAGGCCTTAACATGCTTGAGCACGGAACCTCGTATTGATTCCTTTGTACTCGTAGGAGGCGAGGCATATCTCGGAAGTGGGCTATTATTGTTTAGAAAGGTGATGAAAAATACGTTTTCAAATAAAGTCATTTCGTATGAATAGCTCATTCGGCATTTAAGATGTGCATTGTTTCTTAAATAAGCAGACGCTTTAATAGCCCACTTTTGATCATGCTTCACTTGTCACGCACAAATGTTTCATTATGAGGCTCTGGGGTAAAATAAATGAATAATACTATCGGAGAAAAGAACATACACATATATGTATACATGTCTATACTTTTAATTATCCCAGAGCCTCATAGTGAACCTTTGTGCATGACAAGTAAAGCATATATCGAAAGTAGGATATTTGTACAGGAAAGTGCCATTTACTCTTTACAACAAAACTAACATTGCACAATGCCAACAACTTTAATTTTGTTTTAATGTTTTAAGATGGAACGTGTAAATCATTCAACGTTTAAGCCAGGTTTTCACTAGCGACACAAGCACAAGAGATACAGTGTATGCGTCAAGTGAAAACGAACCGTGCAATAAGCGCAAGACTCGCTGGTCACTTATCTCTTTGTGTAGCGGCCAATAATCCAATATGGCAGCCATCGTGCTCGAACAGCTAGTATTGCCTGCAGTAATTCTCCTCAGGCTTGTAGTAATTCTCCTTGTGCTTGCGTTGTCTTCCGTTTTCACTAGCACAACGCGAACGCAAGCTTAAGGAAAAGGAAACATTTTGATCCTTGTACATGTGCTTGCGTCAGTGCTTGCGTTTGCGTCGAGCTCGTTTTCACTGTGAAATAAGGACTCTTGTGCTTGTGCTTGCGTCGGTAGTGAAAACCAGCCTTTAGGGTTAATATATTCTTCCATGCGTAAACCTTTTTTTTTTCTGGCCCGGGTTATTCAAAAGGTGGATAACGCTATCCACACATAACGAGCCAGACACTCTTGACAACCAAACTACCCCCTGATGATAGGGGACCATTGGTCCCCTATCACCAGGGGGTGTTCTAGGAAGCAGGAGCATTCCATTTAATTAAGTCCAGCCTCATGTCACCTTAAAGTGCCTACTTTAGCGCCTAGATATCATAATCCGTAGGTGTCAATGTGTGATAAAGAACTACTTTTGCATTTTATCTTTCAGCAGTCGACTACCCGTAGTGCACGAAATCTAGTCATTCGTAGCCCGATTTTCAATACGAGGTCGACGATTTATCTGGTTTGCCGTATCTGCCCATCCGACTTTCAGCTAATTTCTCAAAATCAACAATGCATAATCTTTTTATTATTTCATAAGTCGGGAACGATGTGGATTTTACTTTAATGAGACGAAAATGCGACTTACCCGCTTCCCAAATACTGTTGGAAACGTCATAGACTTATTATTTATTATTCGGACCCCAAAATATTATCGCGGATACTGAAAATAAAGCAGATGAGATATCGAGATGTAATAGATGTTACCCTGGCAGCAGGTTTCTCGTGTCTTGTTGTTTGTAGTCGGTAGCTGCAGTTTGTGACCGGTAATTCGCGTTGTTTTGATCTGATTTGCGCAAATGTCGCGATGGGTAACGGCTACTCGTAGGTAGGCTAACTATTTTGTTTGGCGTACATATCTTTTGAGCTTGTGTTCAATATCCCGAAGTGCTCAGGCATACTGTAGTGCCATGGACTTCAACCTGGGTAAACCAGCTGGGATACCGAACAACTCAAAAAATAAATTTTGTTTCGGATATCTCTTTTGAGCTTGTGTTCAATATCCCGAAGTGCTCAGGCATACTCTAGTGCCATGGACTTCAACCTGGGTAAACCAGCTGGGATACCGAAGAACTCAAAAACATTTTTTTTTGCCGTACATCTGTTTTAGGCTTGTGTTCAATATCCCGAAGTGCTCAGGCATATTGTGGTGCCATGGACTTCAACCTGGGTAAACCAGCTGGGATACCGAACAACTCAAACAAATAATTTTGTTTCGGATATCTCTTTTGAGCTTGTGTTCAATATCCCGAAGTGCTCAGGCATATTGTGGTGCCATGGACTTCAACCTGGGTAAACCAGCTGGGATACCGAACAACTAAAAAAAAATTGTTTGGCATATCTCTTTTGGGCTTGTGTTCAATATCCCGAAGTGCTCAGGCATATTGTGGTGCCATGGACTTCAACCTGGGTAAACCAGCTGGGATACCGAACAACTCGAACAAATAATTTTATTTCGGATATCTCTTTTGAGCTTGTGTTCAATATCCCGAAGTGCTCAGGCATACTGTAGTGCCATGGACTTCAACCTGGGTAAACCAGCTGAGATACCGAACAACTCAAAAAACATTTTTTTTGGCGTACATCTGTTTTAGGCTTGTGTTCAATATCCCGAAGTGCTCAGGCATATTGTGGTGCCATGGACTTCAACCTGGGTAAACCAGCTGGGATACCGAACAACTCAAAAAATATATTTTGTTTCGGATATCTCTTTTGAGCTTGTGTTCAATATCCCGAAGTGCTCAGGCATACTGTAGTGCCATGGACTTCAACCTGGGTAAACCAGCTGGGATACCGAACAACTCTAAAAATAAATTTTGTTTGGCATATCTCTTTTTATAGGCTTGTGTTCAATATCCCGAAGTGCTCAGATTTCAACTTGGGACTGTAGATATTTTGGGGCACTTTCCCCAAGCATCACGTCAGATGCTTTACTTTCCCCTTTATTCTTGGTCACTTCTTCGGCGATTTGGTTTAGCATTGACTGCACATCAGAATTCTGGGCACCAGAAATATCGCTGATCATGCTCCAAATGTGTGCCTTTGAAGTCTTCTAGACCTTGAACTTTGGGGACTTCCCGCCATTTTCGCACCCATATAATTTCCTTCTACTTTATATATACATACGTGTTCGTTACTCGATTTCCTTCGTTCTGTTTTAAGGGATGTAATTTCTTCGTTTGCTCTCGCCAGAGACACTTTTAAGCTTTGGATATCCTCGTAAGAGGCTGGCGGGGTTGGTGTTTCGTCCTGACCGAGAAGCAATTGCGAGTGGTTTGTTCTTTTCAATTGTTTATTAGCCGCTGGTAATTCTCTAAGATGAAATTCTTCTGATTTTGGCGCATAATTGCCGCCAAAACGCCGAATGTCGTAGCGAGACACTCACCTTTCCATCGACAATCCTGCAGTCATTCATCCAAATCCCAAAGCCCGCTATTTTCTATTTGGACACTGTCGGCTAGTGGCGAAGAAAACTGCGAAGAGATCGTGCAACTAGGCTGTATGACATGCAGGAACTTACAAATTTCACGCCGCAAATTCCGAATTCAGAAGATGCCAGTGCTGCGGAGAATTTGCCGCTCGATTCAGCGATACGTCCATAAGTCGAAGCACGAGACCAGTATGCGAAGCAATCCTTTACCTTAATTTCATAATACTGTATTTCCCGCTAATGTCAAAATGCCACTGGCACTGAAGTACAGCCCCTGAAATAACGCAGGATCCGCCAGATCGATGATCCTTAAACGTGTTTTGTGTACAACCTTTGCTGACATAAAGTAATTACCAAAGCGATCAAGCGGAAACCGCAAATCACAATAATGATTGATATTTGCCACGACTATGACGTCACTCCATAGCAACCGGCCCACACGCATTTCCGAACTTCCGATGATCTCTGGCTCGTTATGGGGTAAATCCCTATCCAGTCAATTAACCAAACTTGCGTATCTTATTCCATTTTAGCTCCAGGTACGATTCGGTGAGGCCCGACAGGGTTGAAAACCGGTTCACTCGAGTTAAAAGATTTGAGCCGAGAATTGTTGTAATACTACCAGCTTGTTATATGTCTCTTCCTTGTTCGCTCAGCGTCATATCATAAACATTTGATTATTTTAAGATTTCGAGGGAAGTTGAGAGCAAAGAGATAGTAATTTTAACAATGTGCCATTATACTCCGAATTCCATAAGATTACGGATATTAACTATGAAGGAAAAGGCCTTTCAATATAAACAAGGCTTTTATTGTAGATATTGAAAGGCCGTTACCTTTTCCTCTTTAGAAAACAAGAATTACAGCAATCAATCAATCATAACTTTATTGAAATACGGTTAATTCATCAGGATTTTACAACTATTATGACTGCTACTATATAACCGAACTCATTCAGTACTAATGTTAAAAATGTAAATAACTAATGTAATACTTAAATATAATATGACAACTATTCTAATCGAAATGACAAAATAAAAAGCTGCTTTACATAAATGCCGTGTGAACTAATTCAATTCGAAATAACCACGAGACTATATTTTCTCTTCCTTGCAGCTCAATAACCCGAATTAAGCTTCTAAACTTTCCCAATGCCTTTTTCATATCTGCCTCTCTTTGTCTGACCTAATAGAAAGTATAAACAACCCAATCAGAGCGCGCGTTACTTGGGGCATGACGTCATTTCATCCGGGTTTCCATGTTGTCTATACATACAAAATGGCGGAGTGACACATTTGCGGTTTATTTTGAAGCTGAAAATTTCCGAAAAGGATAACCTAGAGGTAAAAAAAAATGTTGCCGCAAATTTAAGCCAAAGGATAAGGCATTCAAGGAAAAGTGGACCTAAAGTAAAGTGGATGTTTTTTGTCTTCGGTCTTCGATGGGCTACAAGGCACACGTGATCTGGCGATCCCCAGGTAGAAGATTTAGTTAGCTTTCAGTAAAGGAACTCTTATTTTCACCAAACTGAATGGAAATATCTAGTTATTGGGACCTTCCTTATGTGAGAGTCTGTACTCTCACAAACACATGGTTTTTGACCAATCAATGAGCGCGTTAGTAAGTATCTATTAATATATAAATAGTAATGAACTGGACTCCTAATCTAATCTCGTACCCAGATCTCTCTCAAAATATGGGGGAGGGAAGGAGAGATCTGGTAAAACCCGATTCTAGAGCATGCGCAGTTGCGTCGGATACGAGTGGTATGTATTCGACGTTGGTGCGCATGACACAGCGAAGCCAAGAAGTTTGTGATACTGCGGTTTATTAATGATTACGAAGTCCAAGGACTACGGCAAAGCTGACACAACGTAGGATTTTATATTGAATATTACAATATTTCGGCTGGCCAAACCAGCCTTCTTCAGGTACTAGATGTTACAAGCTCTTCACTTGTAACATCTAGTACCTGAAGAAGGCTGGTTTGGCCAGCCGAAATATTGTAATATTAAATATAAAATCCTACGTTGTGTCAGCTTTGCCGTAGTCCTTGGACTTCGTATTCATTTTCATTTTGGCTGATTAGATCTGACTTAGATCCAACGTAGCAACCAGCAGGATTTTCGTCCACGGTTCTTTGCCGTTTCTCAGGCTTATTAATAAACTTTGCTTGTAAAATCTCGGGATGGCTTCGAGAACAATGTTATACAGTCGTAAGGAATTTGAAGAGGCCATACGTTATGCTGCAAACCGGCGGAATTTCGGAGAGTCTCTAGTTTACCAGCTGCTTCCGGATATTTTTGACCTACTATTTAAGGTCTCCAGATAAAATTTCAGTGAATCACAGAATCAATGATTGTCGTAATTTCACCACTTTATCATTAACCAATCACGAAGCGAATAGAATAGAATCGGCTTTTACCAGATCTCTCCTTCTCTCCCTCATTTTTTTAGAGAGACATGGATACGAGATTCATTTTGATAGAAGACATCAGTTCTTGACACTAGATTGACAAATCATACATTTCGGCTACATGTTATTGATTTTTTCCTCCCCCAATTACCTTGTATTTTAGCAGTATTTAAAATAATTTATCAACTGCCTTTGTTTTCTTTTTGTTTTGTCACAGTTGGAATGGGAATGTTTTGAGGCAACATTGACTTGGGTAGTTGAGCTCGGACTGTCAGAATTGAAAGCGCGCTGCAAATAGACCTTATTCACACCGCGGCCACGTTTAATCCCAGGAGTATAAAAACTTTGTTTTGCACGCGTGAACTCGTTCTGAAACTGCTCAGTACGAGGCTACACGTGGGAAATCTATTGTTTCAAGCCAACATGGCCGCCGTGTGACAAAAGCCCATTCATTGTGATGTGGGTGAAAACTATCAGTCCTAAATCACGCTGTGCTCCGCTTTGATATTACTTATAACTTAGAAATAATACAATCATTAATTAATTAATTAATTAATGTTTGGTATGTAGCAAAGATTTTTGCTTGATTCTGCTCAAATGTTCACAAACTATACACAGTCAGGAGGACACAATTTATTGATACAACTGATAATGTCAGAATCCTGACCCGATAACACATACTAATGACGTAATTGTGACGTAAGTCAATCCCACTTTTTAACTCGTGGATGCGCGCAGGCGCAGAACACGAGTTATTGGAGTGGGTCAGTAGCTAATTTATTCATCGTGTTATGGTGTGTAGATTGGGGACTCTCCGTTGGCTGTCCGAATAGTTTTCGATATTCCGAAGATATATTTACGGATGTTTATGGTACGCGTCCAAGAATTGAAAGATTTGGTCATGCAGGAGAAGATGTATTGACGGTGCCTTCCTAATGCCAGACTCTCCAAACCTGGACAAACATGATAGTGGGTCCCTATCAAGCACCTAGTGGTGACGACGTAATGATGACGTCATCGCTCACGTGATTTTAAGTACATGCCCATATCTCCCTCATTTCTAATACCAGCACGCTCAAACCTGACAGACATGGCAGTAGGCCCTATCAAGCACCTAGTGGTGATGACGTAACGATGACGTCATCGGTCACGTGTTTTTAAGTACATGCCCATATCTCCCTCGTTTTTAATGCCAGCCCGCTCAAACCTGGACATACATGGTTATCTTTACCTATCAATCACTTAGAGGTGATGACGTCATCGGTCACGTGATATTGCGTACATGCAGATATCTCCCTCATTTCTAATGCCATCCGGCTCAAACCTGGGCAGATATGGTAGTGGGTCCCTATCAAGCACCTAGTGGTAATGACGTAACGATGACGTCATCGCATCGCGCAGAATGGTATTGTTTTCGGCAACATGTACTTACGGCTGTTAGGTTAAAGCGAGTTCGGCATAATTAAGAATAATACAATTAATTATTCAATAAGACGATTGTGATTGGCTGTTGATAATCGGTGTGGGAATACCCTACTCCCACATCACATTAAGCACATGTCAATCACTGTTGTTCGCTCTCCGTTATGGGACAATGAACTCACTACGCTCGTTAAGGAGACGTCATTATCCCTCTTCCGCAGTTAACGACTAGTTGGTAATCATCCTAATCTTGTTATATCGATAGATGAAAAGTGTCACAAACTTTGAGAAGCACATTGAAAATAAGTCCGCACTGGAAAAGTGTGCTGGGACTCTCGATTGAGTTTGTTTTAAAGGCTACTCTAGTTTTCAATTTACCCAGTTATAAGTAATTTTGAGTTCGAAGATATAGTGCCTCCTTTCCTTCACACTTCGAATTAATACAGCAACTTGGTAGTTTGACTTCTAGTAGCGAGCGCGGCTCGCGATTCTGAGCCGGTAAAGATGACAATAGTTTCATGGATGACAACTGGACTTCGACTTCTAGAGCAGACAGAAACACGAGAAAATCTCTTTTTAAAGCTTAAGATTAAAATCATCCGTTTCTTCATTTGTTTTTGACGCACTTTTTATGCTGTTCTTTGATTTTTTTCTTGTTTGAACTCCAAACAGTGCCGCTCTCCTTGTAGTCGGTTGAGAGTTGAGACGACAGCAAGTTTCATGTTTAAGAGCGCGACTTCTAGAAAAGAAAGAAACACGAGAAATGTCTCATTTTAAAGCTCAGTATTAAAAATACCGTTTCTTCATTTTGTTTTGACGAGTTGTCGCTTTTTATGCTGTTCTTTGAGTTTTTTCTTCTTGTTTGAACTCCAAACAGTGCTGCAGGCCGGTTCCGAGTCGGTGATGACGACAACTTTTTATAGAGTTCGACTTATAGAGCAGACAGAAACAGAATCCGGAATTATTATTTTTCAAGAATCCGGGATGATTTCGAGTCGGGATAGCTTCCCTGAAGAAAGTATAGTTTGTATTCTGCAGGCTACACTACGCTACAAATCGCGTAAGACAAAGAACGCTGGTGTAGAAAGAGAAATAAACAAATAAAGTACTTTTATCAGATTGTAATTCTAATTACAACGCTTAAACACTGATATATAAAGTAAAATGCGAATACAAAGTTTCTCTTGATGTGTGTTTACTCTTTGTTTTTGATGTAGCTCCTTGGCATTTGTTATTGCAGTTTAGTCAAATTCAAAAGCCAGGCGTACCGCTGAAATGCTTATCCAACTCAATTGACTAATTAGCTTTTCACTGCCGCTCCTTTGTTTCGGTATCTTCTGTTTTAATACAGGAGGCGGAACTCTTTAATGTTTGATAAAACGTTTGCAAGTTACATTTGGCTAGCGTAAGATTCCCAAAAACTCAATTCTGTGCCGATGAGGACCGCATAAAAACTCGTTTTAACCTCTTCGATATGTGATTTCAAAGATCAATTCGATTTAGCTACACTAAATAATAACTTTGTCACACAATCCTTGTTCAATATTAATCCTTGTTCCAGAACTACTTAGACTGCATGCGTCAACACAATTATCCATTATCAAGCGAAGGTTCTATACGTAATCAAGCTATGAATAGGTCGTTTATTCCATACACAATAGTAATTTAATTCTTGGATGTACGAATGTGTAGAACGAGTTATTGGGTACAGGTGGATACGAGATAATTTATTCGTCGTTTCTTTCTGTGACTCGACGACTCGCCGTTGACTTTCCGAATGACCGTCCAAGGTTTCGAAAATATTTGGTCATGCTGGAGAAGATGTATTGACGGTGCCCATCATAATTCCAGACACTTCAAACCTGGACAGACATGGTAGTGGGTACCTTTCAATCACTTAATGGCGATGACGTAACGATGACGTTATCGATGACGTGATATTAAGTACATGCCCATATCTCCTTCATTTGTAATGCCAGACAGTTCAAACTTGGACAGGTATGGTATTATTTTCCCACGATTCACTTAGTGGTGATGACGTAACGATGACGTCATCGGTCATGCGATTTTTAGTATATACCAAAATAGCTCACTGACATCCACGAGTTGCCCTTAGGGGCCCTATGTTTTACATTTTGTGCGATTACTCGAAATATAGTCGAACGATTTTGTTCAAACAACTGGAAACTGTTCAAACTTATGACACACATACACAGTGCATTTTTCTCAAAATCCCTTGGGCGGAATTTGTTGAAAATTTGGGCTCTGAATTTTCACCTTGCTAACGTTGCCGTCAAAGTTTAAACTAGGACCGTATCTTTCTGTCAATAGAAGTGATTAGAATCCAAGCTGGTTAAAGGTACTGTATTCCCAAAGTGTATTAAAGTGCACCTAACCCCTTTTGCAATTTTTATACATATGAAACTTTGAAAGGTTTTGAGTACTTATGCGAATAATTTTTTGGCTTACAGAGAATATTCTATGTTCTAGGCTTGTTTGAAATGGTGAAAATTTGACCTTTCCTGACCCATGACCGCGCAAGAAAAGCCTGGGTCGATTCTGGATCTTACGTCACCTCATTAATGCATTATTCTCCATGGCGCCTTTCTATCACAACAATATCGATATATAGATAATTTATACGGTCTGTGAGTTGTTAGTAAAGAAAACAGTTATTTTAGACAAAATGCTAAACATTTATTCAACTTATTGCAAAGTCGAATGAATTAGATGACGTAAGATCCAGAATCGGCCCAGGCTTTTTCTTACGCGGTCATGGGTCAGGAAAGGTCAAATTTTCACGATTTCAAACAAGCCTAGGACATAAATTATTCTTTGTAAGCCAACAATTTCTTCGCAGAAGTATTCAAAACCTTTCAAAGATTCATATGTATAAAAATCGCAAAATAATAATAATAATAATAATATATAGAGCATTACACTAAGTCTCAATGCTTTACAATAATGAAAAGGGGTTAGGTGCACTTTAAGTATCTGATGCCAAATCAAATTGTGCTAGCAAAAATAGAAAAAAATGAGAATATTTGTTTTGAGAGAGTAAAAAAGTCGAAAAATGGCATAAAATCCAAATCTACAAATTTCAGATTTTCTAAATAACCGCTCCAGAGAATTTTTTAAAAGCTTTTGAGCATTAAATTCCGGTCGGTAAACAAGATCTTACCCACCTAGAGCTAGGCTTCTCAAGAAAAACTTCTCAAGAAAATGGTGAGGTAAAAAAAATTGAGAGATTTTCTGGAACTCGAACCCTGCTCCCGCCTACTCGTAAGGCAAACGTCGCAACCACTACACTAAACAACCATCGTCGCTCAATTGCTATCAAATTTGTACATTTTAAAACCACTGCTAATTTATGTTAGTTTATATGGTCATTTCATGAATTAATTAGTGAGCGATTATTAGGAACTCGATTGCATGACGTACGACGCCATGTTTTTGAACAGTTGGCACCGTCTTCGGAGTGCCGAACAGAAATCCGATTAAAAATAATCCGGCAAAAGTCATCCTACTGAGTTCAAATTCATAAATGATATTTGTTCTTAACTTACCTATGATTCTGTTGTCGGCTCTTGTAGAATTTAGGTCAAACTTGCCGTAATTACAATTTTCTTTAGAGAGCTTTGACGAAGCGTGTCCGAATTAGAAAGGCTTGTATGGGGACTGAGTAATCGCGCCTGGAAATCTTTCATACCTTTCAAAATGGCGGAGAAAACTTCGAAGTGGTCTATTAGCAATAGCTTGGAAACATGCTGAAAAGAATACCTCAAAATTGGTCAAAAACTCATATGTTGGGGTTTTATCATCTTGTATGGAAGCCAATATATGGTCGAGTAATTAAAGTGCACAAACACATAAATCTCGAGAGGCACAGCCCTGAGTGATTTATTGCTTTCGACGCCGGGTCTTTTGATACCACGGGCAGATACGCAGAACAACTTTTCGAACAATTCCTGTATTGATAAATCAAAGCGAAACGTTGTTTGCCTGGTATATTATGCTGCATACAATAGCCCAATCCAATTTGTATCTCCTCATACAAATATCTGTAAAAATATTTGGTGTTTTCACGGTCAAACAGTTGAAATCGTTTTTAATACAACATTTTTAAAAACACGCCAGTCTCTAACCCATCATTGCAACTGGCTGTGAATGGAATGCAGCGTAGATAATCCTTGGTTTTCACTTGACGTCATCAAAAAACCTAAAGTTCTTTGCATATATTCTAGACATCGATAATAACAAGTCTAAACAGAAAATTTCACATCGATGGGTGTTTGTTCCGGAGTAACCAAGCGTGTTTTGCGGAAGGAATACAAATCCATGTAATTGTTTCAATTACTTTTTTTTAACTCGATAAATCTTTAAAAGTTGCATTCAAAGAGATTTGAAGTGAAAAGCAATGATTTTCAGAGATTATTCAGAGATTACTGGGTATCACGGAGAGATCGCATGACTCCGTTCCCTGCGGGTACCTAATAACACGTGGTTATTAAACAGTAATAGCGTCTTGAGTAGGCGGCAGTGAAGCTAAATTTAGTAGGCAATGGATGACTGTGTTGATCTGCGTCGGCGGGGAAGATAAACTCTGGTATTATCAACTGGAAGTCGATCAAGGTATGCTAACCGCTGTGGCAAACGAGTAGCAGGTGACGTTTCGAGCGCTAGCCCTTTACTCTGATAGAGAACTAACACTTGAAACATTGAGTATGAGTTCCAGTCCGGTCAACATGCAGTATGCCGTATGAATGTCTTCTCAGTTGGCAGTAAAACCTGCATATAAGTCATGCAAATTGTCCTTGGTACTAGTTACTGATATCACAGGACAGACACACGTTATAAATTTTGCTTTTTTGTGGTTTGTCTACACTGCGAAATGAATTGGTTTAAAAGCGGAAAATGGCCTTTATCATGAAAGGTGCGGCGCGGCTTTGCGATGTTACACAAATAACATCAAAATACAACTAGCATTAAGTGAATGAGTGGAAATTTACTTACAAAATATCAAACAGCCCATCAAGATAAGAAACACTTGGTCACTGTTCATCTGGAGGGAATTCAATGCCTTCTTTAATGCATCGAATTCTGCAGCCGTTGCATTGGAAGCCATGATGGAGAGGAGGGAAACTCTCATACGCATGCGTCGTCACATTCTAGTGAACTCGAGGAGAACAGTTTGATGTGGAAGATTGAGTTTGTGGTGATTTTTAGTTCAGTTGGAATGGTACTTGGTTAAATTATGAGCATGAGGCCTGAACATCCTTTTAATACATGTATTTGGGTTTCGGTGTGCCGATGTCCTCCACATTGTTCACTCTTTCATTTTACCTTTCTTGTTGATCCTGGAATGTTTAATTACCAGTTGTTTCGGCACTTCGCCACATCACATCAAGTAACTAGCTATGCGATTGATACGGTGGTTATAGTTAGGAAGTTGAGGTCTGATTCGCAAGGAAGCCCTAGAATATTACACCAAATTCGACCTGGCATTTGCCGACACACACGGTAGTGACCGCCAGAGATTTGTTTGATTTAAGATTCTTTATTGCAGACTATTTACAGATTGTTTAATTACAGTACATGTAAATGTATTATATAAGGGAAAAAAGGAGATGGGTTATTAAATGCTTTAGAGGAAATGTGTTTAGTGGTCAAATGAGTACGAAGCTTTCGAGTTGACCAATATCATGAGAACAATAAACGAGGACACTTTACGTATAAGTATATTAAAAATGATAATAAACTAATTACGATTGATCACAGTGCAGGTGCAAATAGAGTTACATCAAATGGGAATAAATATACATTACGATAATATTGGATTTGTATACATGACATATTTGGACACAATGACAATAATACAATTATTTAAATTAGTATATATACCACACCAGTGAATATCACTTTTCGCGCACTCTGATTGGCTACTCAAACAATGAATATGATTTCATATTCACCTCCCTGCGAAGCAGCGATCATCTCACGGGAGTTTTTGCCCATTTGACAGAAAATAAAATGATTATTTGGCGCTGGCTATTCACCTGCAGTGTGGTATATACTAAAACAATTATTCACCTCTGTGTTGGTGAATAGTGGTGGATATTTACCTCGTCGAAGCGGCTCGGTAAATATACACCACTATTTAAATTATCAGGTCTGATTATTATAAGTGTCATATCAAAGTCATTCCTTACAAAGTGGAACATTTGCTATTTCGCTAGCGTAACACGACTTCCTAACAATACTTCTAAGTCCGCATGCGCAGTGACATCAAATTTCAAGATGGCGGAAAGATTCAAGAGATTCCCGGCCACCGAAACGTTTTCGAAATGAATTTTATACAGAAGTAACTGAGCTAAAGCAAATAATTCCAAATGAGCTCATTTGATTACCACACTTAGTCATACTATGCCTTTTAATACTATGAAATCTACAAATTAACACAAGCGCCTCTATAGATGGTAAATTCTAAGCGGGCTGTATTCATATTGGTTGCACGCTGTTTCCTGTTTCACGGCATGTTGGAAATTGTACAACACTAATAATGTGTCTAACTTTGGTGTAGGTCACAAGTAACTCTCAATCTAAACCAAAACACGCTATGATTTTAAATTGTAACCGAGCTTAATTTCATAACGTATCAGTGGCTTTGTAAATGGCCGTATATTTGTCATTTTTAGATATATCTCATGTTATACACCATACTATAGCTGTGAGAATAAGGAGTAAAATACCGAGTTAGAAAATTTATCGAACAATTAATGAAATAAAATTATAGTTCAGTTCCGGCCTTGGTCTTACGGGGCGAATCCGTCTGTATTTAATTTATAATTCCACAGAGTATAATACTCTCAGTTTAGTATAAAGAAATGAGTCATTATCTCCACTAGCCAGTGAACCACCTAAAGTTTAATACAGTATATATTTTAATTAAGATTACTTATTGAGACTGGCGGATCATAATCGAAGGCAGAGAATCCCGAGACCACTCTTTTCGCCATAATTTGCACAATGATCGAATCTCTCTCCAACCGCATCCACAGTGACCAAAGAGGTATAGGACTAGAATTAGCACCAGTGCTGAAACTTTGGAAGCCATTTCCCATGCCACAATTTCTCAAAACCTTGACTTTTTATACCTCAAAATGAGCGAAATTTGTTAATCTTTTTGACCCTGGCGGTAAAAGTGGTATTCAACCATGCGTGACTGATTCGTGTCCATTGCAGTTTTTTCAGTTGGTGCGAAAAAACCCGAGAAACGCCTTGTGAAATCGTTCCAATTGACTAAAGAAAGGGTTTATTTCCAAGACCTAGAATTTTGAAAATTGAGTGGAAATGGGGCTGTGTGTGTATCTTATAAAATTATGATAAACTTTTTAATTCCGTAGGTAAAATGGAGGTCTGTCCTAATCCATTCGAGAACGAGAACGAAATGTCCGAAAAATCGTATTTTTCTTGATCTTTCCAAGGCGTTTGATACTAGGAACCTAGCCTGCGTTGCGACTCTGTAGTATTGGCGCGCAGCTCAGTAGCGGAGATTAGCTATAGAGGGATTGGGGCGAGAAAAAAGAGAGGGGGGAGGTGGTGGGGAGGAGAGGAAGAGAGATCCTGCCGGCAAGCCATGCATGGTTATTTTGGTACCATCCACTAATTAAAATGCATAAAATTAGTAAGTCATTCAATTGATTCATCGAATCATCATGCGGCGGAAGTGAAAACCATGTTTAATATCTGTCAACTCACGCGTGGAATCTCAAGGAATCTCACTCGAGCATAAAATTAGTCAAAACAAAAAATATACGAACTTGGAGAATGTCAGCTGAAACTTCGAATAAACATATGAAGACAGGGCCTACACCCAAACCTGTAAATGTCAACGTTTGGGAATTCAAATATTTCCGATGCCTTAATTCTAGCTGGTGCCTGCAAAAGTATTGGTCTTCATATTCCGAAATCTGCTGCTCTATCAGAGCGAGTCTGTCGTTCCTGTGGAAGCAAGATTCGAAATGCAGTAGAGAACTACACCTTTGTACATGTTCGAGAAAGTTTGCAGGATAAATAGAACTAAGATAAAGAGAATGATAGGCAACTAGTTCCTGTAAAAACTAGTGTTGGTCTGCGTCGGCGGGGAAGATAAACACTGGTATGTAATCAACTAAAGTCGATTGAGGTATGCTAACCGCCGTGGAAAGCGAGTAGCAGCTGAGTGGACGTTTCGAGCGTTAGCCCTTCGTCAAAGCACTAAAAGAGATAAAGAGAACTCGTTGCTGCTGAATATAAAGTGAGCTGTATAAAGTCGCCACCAAATCAGAAAAGAACACTGCCGACCACAATAACACCGGAACGAAGTTCTGCCAAAAGAAGCGCTAAAAACCATCCACGCAGCGTTACGAAATCATCAAAGCAGCTCGTATTTTCGGAAGCACAAGCCTGTTCCTCGAACACACCGGTCCATGTTTCAACCGTGTGCGATTCGTCGACGACAATACAAGCAAGACGCTTATGGAGTTCCCATGCAGGGTTCTTCAGCTGATCGCGAAATTCGCTCTCATTTATACTTCTTCTACAGAACTAAACAGCAATTTGAAGTTGCACTTCTGTAGTTCATATCAAACAACGAGTGTCGATTTAGAGGTCTGGGACCTAGAAACCGCCATTTTCAATGTCGTGGCAGCTCTTCCAAATATGGAATATGGAATTTTCCTAATATGGAAGAGGCCGCGGGAAGTTCAAAACGACACTTTTGCTTGGTATTTTATTGATATGCCTCGGGTTTTAGGTCTGTAAGTTCGGCAGTAGGATATAACCTACCTCCATTATTGCGTTACTGTTTGGGGCTCAACGTATCCATCCAACTTACACCGTATTATTTTGCTCCAAACACGTGTAATAAACAATTATAGATAAGGAAGCATTTGACGCCCATACTAACCCAATATTCAAACAACAAAGGATTTTGAGATTTGAAGATAAAGTTTATTTACTCAATTTGGGAAAATTTATGTATTCGTATCAAAACAATTTACTTCCTCGAGGTTTCGACAACTTATTTTTGAGGAAGTTACAATACCCGAAGTTATAATTTCATGTACCTTTGTTTAGAACAAATATAAGACAGTTCACTGTTAGTTTCCAAGGTCCTAAATTTTACAATACTTTGAGCTCAAATATACGTAACGCAATGTCCTTTTCTTCTTTCCAATTCAAACTTAAGAGCGGCCGTCTGTAAATATCGCCTAAAGTGTTTAGGATGAAAAAAAAAGAAATTCCTCAAACTTTCTCAGAATAATGGCCTGGGTGAGTGATTCATATAAATATAACTTTTAGTTGAATCTGATTTTTATTTTCGCCAAACGGCGACAAAATCGGTTTTACGGCTCTTAGACCGGTTTTTAGGAGATCGATACCACACATCGTTAAAGGCTCGCCTAAAAATGAAAATAGAAATTTATAGCAATACTGTGCAGCTAAGTACAAAGAAAAGATAATGATTTATCTTTTCATGGGTTGTTTATTTAATTTGGTTACAAATTAAATATTTTAGCGAATTTTCATTATTTGTTAATTTTAGACATTTTTGGTACGCAAAATAATGACCAAATTGAGAAGCTAAAATCTCCAATGATACATGACCTGGCTGTATTAGAGTATAACCTAGCGAAAGAGCAATGTTTCTTCTTCAAATACATGCAATAAAATTTTTGGGCAATTAAAACTACGAATTTTCAGGGCATCAAACGCAAGTGACACCGACGTGAGAATACTCTCTTTTCTCGCAGCGTTCGAATGCACAGAATCTGAGATGAACAGAGGAAAAAAATATTATATCAACTTCTATCAGGTTAAATTTAATACTAAAGAAGCTTGGGTACTTTCAGATAGATTATATATCGGTTTCTACCAATTATGTACAAAATCAGTGGCTTTTAGCGGTATTTTTACGATGACATATTGTTGAATCTTTACTCATGCCGGAGCGCCGACAACTTTCAGTTGATAGACTTCTAAGTCAATCCGAATGATCTACAGTTGAACTATTCACTGTTAGTAATGTTAAAAGTAATTATAATGGCTTAATATGTACCTTTCATGTGATTTCGTAGATAATTGGTAGCTTTATAAACAGGTCTGCCGCAGTTCAACTGTCAACAGCTGAGATTGCGTTACACACAGGAAGCCCGCTTTATCAGGAAATATGAACGCGTAATATAACTATATATAGACTTTTGGAAACTAGTTATATTTTATGTAGGATCTCAGTATCACTGGATTTATTTTTTGTCTTTGAGTTTATTATAATTCGCAACCCAAGTACGGTTCTGAAGCAAAAAATGTAGCAATCCGTTAGACTTTTTTTCTCAAAATTTTGGAAAAAAGTGTTTTATTGCTACTTTCCGCACACCTGGTCAGGTTCCGAAGCTGACGCCGGCCGCATAATAATCTCTCGGGAGTTCTAAAATGGCAATTACGTATATTCAATCTTTTCACCCAGTGGCCATCTTGGATCGAAAGCGAGAAAATCAGTTTTGTTTTTAGTAACGCTATAACCTCGCACTGAGGGATATTAGAACGAGTTTAGCCAAGCAAAACCTCGCATTGGATCCAATATACCCTGGATACCAGAGGCTCGAAATCGTCGGGGCGAGCGAAGCGAGACCAGCTGAAATGAAGCCGCAGGCTTGATTTCTCGTCACGCAAAACAAAACTCCTTCGGGGAATCAAAACCCTTTCGATCGCGGCACATTATAGTATATTCGTACCTGAGCCCCTCTGGAACCAGGGTAGATCCAATATGGCCACCGAGTGAAAAAAAACGTGAATGCAACCGCATTATTTATGGTTCGGTTTCCGTGAGTTTACTTTTCGCTTGCCTATCACAAGCGTAATTTTATGATTAATGGTGTTGCAGCCATGGCCATGTAGGTTGACCAAACAAGAGAAGTTAATGTATCTATCAATTCCAAATCTGCCCCCCCCCCCCCTCCGGTATACGTGTAGCATTTGGCCGCGCAGTCTGTCCCAGGGTGGAGCATTTTACCAGCAAATAATAGTTGGGGTGGTGAATAGCCTACGTTCGATATATGTTTCACTTATCACGCACAAAGGTTTCAACATGTGTCTCCGGGGTAAATTAAATATATTATATTATTTGAACAAAGAATAAAATTAATTTAATTACCCTGGAGCATCATTATACTGAAACCTTTGTGTGTGACGAGTGGAGCATATATTGAAAGTGGTGTATTGGTGAAAGAGAGTCAAGGTTGCGGATTTTACATTAATATTTATTAGAGATTTGCACTCGTTCCTAAGCCCCACGGTTAGGTATTTGCAAAGCTCTGATTCCCAAAAGTCAAATGCTCCACAAATAGGGGGGGGGGGGGGGGGGAGGGGGAGGAGTGGGCAGGTTTGGAATTGCTAGAGAGATAACGAGTCATACTTTATAAAGCCCGGTTTACCATAGGATCGTTACGATCGCAGTGATCGCAGCGATCATAGATAGCGATCGTAACGATCTACATATGGAAACCGATCTATAGTTATATCCTGCCGATTGTACAATCCATGGAGCCCGTGGGAGGATCGGAGGACTGTGTGGCGGTTATGATTTCCGGGTACGAGTTTTTCACAAAAAGACAGGTTATAGACGACTCGGAATAATAAAACATAAATCCGGGTTCGTTTTCACAATAACTTGGAAAATCGGGTTTTGGAACTATACTTTCTCTGAAAACCGGATCTGGATCGGACCCCATGGCGGCACATACGTACGTACCCGTATTGTGATTAATATTTAAAATATATTGTTCACATATCTGACTGATTTATTTAGCATAGTGACCGGATTTCGAATTTACCATGGCCAGTTGAGCCACCATATTACATGCATTAAGATCGAAGGTAACATTACTTTGCTATTTTAAAAAGGGACGCTTATTTATGTTTAGACTGCCAAAATGGTATAGATAGCAGCAAAGGCTAAATCATCCGATGCGGTCAACAGACGTTCTTCTCAGTCTATTATTCTCAGTCTTCTGAGCCTTACACGGATTACTTTTGTGGTCAACTTCATTCTTATGTTGTCCCCTTAAATTATTTTAATTAGAATTCAATAAAAAGGTTACAGCCATGGCCACATAACGGACTCCCATGCTCTATACCAACGCGTATACCGTACAGTTATGGTGTCAGTTATTTCTAGCCAACACAGCTACGTTTTTCACACACCTCTACCATTTAATTAATTTTGCAAGTGCTACCCTTCCCCCATCCCGGATATTTCCATGCCTGGTATTAAAACAGCTGATTGATAGTAAACTTGCTGAATTTGATAATCTCTCGCGAACCCAAAAGACTCAATATTGATGGAAACTTGCAAGAATATTGACTTACATTGTAGGTAAGGTACCAAAGAACTTATGATTGGTAAATGATAGATGACATACAGTGGCGGATCCAGGGAGTGGGTTCCCCCTTACTTCTGGATATCACTCAGAAATGAATAGCTAAATACATATTTCAATGTATGCTTGCCCCCAAAAATGTGACCTTGCAGTTCTCTGGTCTCACAAAATAATGACCCTCCCCGTAGATAAGCCTATAAATATATTTAACCTATAAAAGAGGAGCATAAAAAAAATTGACCCCCCCCCTTAAATGGGAGCATAACAAATCTTGACCCCCTACAAATCTAGTAGTCCCCCTCCCCCAACGCTAAATAATGTCCGGTCTCTTATAGCGATCGTAGTGGTAACATGGAATCTACTCGAGCTCTCAAGCGGTCATAGCGTTTACGATCGCCAGGATAGAATTTATTGTTGTACCCGATAGTCCGCGGAAAATGACTGGAAACGACGTTCATCAGATGTCTGGACCTAGTTTCCTTTACGTCCGCATATCCGGTTTCTAAAAATAACTTGTGAGAGTAAGATATCCCAAGGGCCTAAGCACGAGACTCCCTCTCTGTCCTCTATTTTCTCTCGATTGTACTTGCTGCGTGTCTCTGAGTGTGTATATATGTCACTGTATATCTATTTTGTTCTTTGCATACTCACCTTCATAGGTGCAGTCCTTTTAGTGTATTTTCATATAATAGCTATTTTACATAAGTTCCATAGCTAAGCTACCGAGGTTTTGGAACAAATGTAAAGAATAAATATTGTTTAAGGACGGTAGACCCTATTGCTAGTGCGCATATTTTCTGCGCATAAGCCTCAGTACGAGTGTGCCGCGATTTGACCCGTAGTCACGTAAGCTTGATTGTGGAAATAAAATAAAAATCGCCACATTTTGTCAGTGACTTGGAAAATGTGTTGACCTCATTTTTTTCTCATATTATCCTGCTTGAATACAATGAGTATATCTCTCAAAGGACAGAGGGCATATCAAATAATATATTGAGAAAAGTGTCATTCCTGAGAGCTCTCTGTGATATTCCATATATGGTCAATATATTCCATATTTGGAAAGCAGGACGGATCGTCGAATACTAGAACACGTTCAGGAAGTGCAGCGAGCCGGCAGAAGAGAGGCAGAACAACGTAGGCTACAGGAAGTGCGATTAAAAAAATCGAATCGTTTTTTGAAGATTCGATAGCGAAATTTGAAAAGGATTAGCGTATGCCTCACTAGCATCTAGTCAGGCCCAAATATTACTCTGAACGACAACAATTGTTTGATATGAGAAAGCGAAACGGTAAATTCTCTCGAACTTGGCTGAAGCGACGTATTTTGGGGCCAGAGGCGGAATCAACTTGCGATCTGCGCGCAAATCCTGCGATTTTGAACGAATTCACCGCCATATTGAACATCCCAGCATGCAACACTCAATAAGACAAATGTTATACTCGCAAGGGAGGGCTTAGTATAAAATTATCAAGGTCGTCCGAAATAGGCGGCAAAAATAAGAAACCGGTCTTTGTAACTTTTTAAAACGCACGGTGACCCCTGTTATATTTATGTTATAAAATTAAAGCAGAAAGACAGTTTAGCGTTTGGATATATTTTATTTTAGAGAGAGAACTGATTATAATAGTGAAATGAACAAGATTGTTCTAAACGAAAAAAAGACCAAGGCGATGGTCATAGCGTCGTCAAGAAAAGTGTCTGAGTTCTCCGAGGACATTGCCGTCACCATCAACGGATGTCTAATTCAAACGAGAAATTTCTTGGTCTACATCTGGACCAAACTTTGAGTTGGTCCCTTCATGTAGATAACATATGCAAAAACATTTCCCAAACACTTGGGATACTTCGGCGCATTCGTCACCATCTCCCACTTGATGCTCGTCTTGCATTTTATCAGTGCTTAGTTCTCTCTCTAATGGACTATTGCTGCGTAGTCACGTGGGGCAATACATCCCAGTAAAATTTAGACAGGTTACCCTGTTTAAATAAAGTTTTAAAAAAATCATTGAATTTTTAACTAAAAAATGGATACATGTGAAAGTCGATTCAGTGGTACCGACACAATTAATATTTATTTAAATAACCATTAACGTGGCCTTAGGTAATTAAGCTGTTACTGTAGTGAGGCACCCCCATTTCGAGTCTTCTTAATCATATTTAGATAAATCACGAATCTACATTCTTGGAAAATAAAATAATTTTCAAGTATTTTAAAAAGTGCCGAGTCAGCATTTTTTTTACGACATTTAAACTTGATTATCTCTGAAAAATGCACGGTTATATCAATTATTATTTGGCGGGGGGGGGGGGGGGGGGAGGGGGGGGGGATTTTCATAGCCCTATATGTGACCTAAAATGTCCACTTGGTCGTAAAAAGAAAAAAAATATCCTTGTATTAGGGCCCTGTCCTCAAATAAAAAAACGAGACTGCTAATCTCAACAAAAGAAACCTCGGATTTTAATGAATGTGTACCACCGTGGTCTTGTATTCATATCATCTTCACTCCCGTGTACAGTATACATCCCTACTGCATGATAATAAACATCAGTCAATTCCACAAATACCTATCAGCCCCCCTCCTCCACCCCCCAGGACAGTATGGTGGGCATTGGACACTGCCGAAAATAATTATGGGAAAGGGACTAGCCTAGTAGTTTTCCTCGTTGTTGACTGTGTACTTGCAGCAAACATTCTAAATGGAAGCGTTTATTGACAAAAGCGAGGATCGACTTTGTGGCTGGCTTGGTTTATCCAACAATGGCAGCTGCAAGCGTTTGTGGTGTATCTAAAGGTATAACGTTTCCTTTACATTATAAAGTCAAGCCCGATCGCGACTCTTATTCATTTCACTATGATGCAAATTGACTCGTGGTCGTTCATTTATACGAATTCAGTGAAAATTATTTCCATGCAGGCGAAGGTATATAGATATGCCCTGGGGTGGGGCATTTTCCTTACTTCTTTAGCTTTGGCTCTACCGTAGAAGAGCTCAGAGGCATGAAAAACCACAACTGAAACATTGTAGGGTCATTCAGAACACATTACTTGTCTCCACCGTGGGGAATTTGCAACAAAATTTAAAATCATGACTAATGCCCGGGGGTTGGCCTGGGGAAGGGATGGGCATTGCTGGAATTGACTGATACGTAAAAACCTACATTCGTCGATAAAAAAACAGTTCTGGAAATTGTCCATGGCTATTTGTTGTACGGGTATTTGAATTTCCAATAAATTTAAATTCTACATTTTCACATTGAACTACAGCCCTGCCATTCACTCCAAAGTACGACCAAGAGCCACTGATCCAACTCGGTGACTTCTTTTAAATCTAGAATTTCGGTGGAGAGGACAATTTCCACAAATTGCTGTAATGACATTAGTGGAAACCTTATCAGGTGAATAGCTTTATGACCGAGAACAGCTCTCTTTGATTTTCCATCTTCACTCAGTTCTTGTTCTTCAATTTTCTTACAAGCCCAGCTGTGTACGGCCTGGAATAACTCCACCTCTGTTATCCAGAGACTGTCCCTCTCTAGAATGTCACAGAGTGTTTCTTGCGTGACAGTCAGAAACGGCTCAGATGTCACGGCTCGTTGGGTCTCACAATCAACAATCTTCCAGCAAATTTCCTTCAGCTTTTCGTCCTCTAGTTTCTCGACCTGTGGTAGAACAGTGAACACATCCTCTGGTCTCAGCTCTTTCTCGAGATACTCTGTGCATTTCTTAACTAGTGAAGGAACAAAGTACTTCTTAGCGAGGTACAAAACTTCCATAACATGACTTCCGGTTAATTGCACTTCATCGTAGTACATGTAGCGAAACAGTTCTAGTAATCCTTCAGCGGTACAGTCTGGTAGGTCGATAGTACGTCCAGTCTCGGCTAGTTCACCGTAGAACATGGCCTCGAATACAGGACTACTGATAGCCAGTACGTACTTATGGGCAGGAACGGTGACCGTGTCGCCTTTTGAGTCGACAACCGAGAACTGTACATCACTGAACATGCTGTTGTTGTACATGTACTGGTTACGTTCCTTGATAGTGTCGCGTACAGTTTGCCATTTGGTACCCATTGCTTAACTGTGTTAACGTCGAGGAAGTGTTTGTAATTAGATAGGTTTCATTCTTTCATTGAGAACAGAAAGCGTGCTTCTGTGTAACATGAAAGTGAAAGTGTAGGATTCTTACCCGAATTGCATGCTGGTATAAGATATCAGGCTGTTTCATTGTCAACATGAAGTTATTAGTGGACAACTTTATAGGCGAATCCTTGCTGACGTCATTGTTTACATTTTTGCCTCATTAGCATAAATTAAACTTCAAGCTACAAACAAACAGACTATATCAGTTGAAAGAGAATTTTAAACTGAGTAACCACCGAAAATTTGAGATTGATATGTTAAATATTTACGGAGAAATTGACCATGAGGAGCCGCATTCAGGCAAATTTCTGGCCCTGCTACAAACTGGATTAAAATTAGAACGTGATGTTTCCGCCGACAGATGAGCATAAGTTCACAGTATACCGACACAGTAAGAGACCACGCGATCGATCGCGAAGAGGTGTCTACTTAATTAGTTGTTGAAACATATGAAACACAAACTGTTTTGTGCGCTCAGTTTGGAATACGATACATGGTTGATATTCGAACCAAAATCATTCTCTCGCGGACATAAAGTGGTGAACACGTTGGTCATGCTACTCCAAGTTTTGAGTCCACAGTTAAAGTGTTGGTATGCCGTAAACCATGATCGGTTTGGGTCTTGGCACAACAAACTTGCTGAGAATTCTTTTTTTAAGCTCTTTCTGGGGGAATTACAGAAGATTCGCCTGGATAACCTTAGAACAGTCAACGGCAACAGTCCAGCTCCTAAGTATTTCGGCGCCAAATACTGCAATCGCGAGGTGTTGGTTTCCTCCACTCTAGGACTTTGTGGAGGGCTGCTAAGGCAAAAAGAAATCAGAGGCGCTGGATATATTTCATCCCAATGTTTCAGAAACCTTGGAGCCACTCTGAACATACACTGTGCCATAACAGGACAATGTATCATACCAAAGAAACCATTGAAGAGCTCAGGTTAAAACTATCTTCAACTACTAAAGATAGATTGAAATCATCTAGAAAATCGCCTGTAAGATCCAAAGTGAAATCTCCGGTGAAATCTCCAGGCAAATCTCCGAAGAGGAAAAAAACAGCCACTGAGCAAGAATAGCGCGGGAAAAATACTGCGAACGTTACAAGGGATTTGCGAGCAACATAAGTCCTCAGTAGCCTCCGTTCTCGGTCACTTGTGCTCTCATGATCCCGTGGACGCGCGTGAAGCGCGTGATATCATCGTCGCGGAGGTCGTAAATGCAGTCGCAGCTAAGAAGGGAGTGAAACGAGGATTGGATATTATTTTGCCGGATATCATACAGCAGTACATGGAGCAGTTTAAGTACCGGATTGGGTTCTAATGTATTTTAAGCTAGAGGCCAAAATTCCAGATGACGGTTGGCAAGCAATGATGAACCTTACAAATCTTGGGAGAACTGATTGGGGTAAGACTTTAAACTTTGTACATTAAGTAATATTTTGTTGTAATTCAAAACAATTTTCATTCACACTAATTTTATATAAATTATGTACAACACTTATATAAAATACTTCTCTCTCCAAAGTTTAAGGTGTGAATGCCGGACGAGTATAGGCAGATTATAATATCTGGTACCTAGGTACAAAAGCTGATACACTGCTCTTTGTTCAAGCAGACGAACCTACTCATTCTTATTAACCATTTTACTAGTTGTTCATTTATTTGAAGCCTCTGAGTGCTTCGGTAGGCCTAGTGCGTATACCTGCAGTTCACGAGGAGAGGTGAGCGGTTATTAATTGTTCACTGATTTATTTGTATAGCCTCTGACTGCTTGGGTAGGCCTAGTGCGTATACCTGCAGTTCACGAGGAGGGTGATGGGTTATTGTTTATTTATTTGTAGCCTCCGACTGCTTGGGTAGGCCTAGTGCGTATACCTGCAGTTCACGAGGAGGGTGATGGTTTATTGTTTATTTATTTGTAGCCTCTGACTGCTTGGGTAGGCCTAGTGCGTATACCTGCAGTTCACGAGGAGGGTGAGGGTTATTGTTTATTTATTTGTAGCCTCTGGCTGCTTGGGTAGGCCTAGTGCGTATACCTGCAGTTCACGAGGAGGGTGATGGGTTATTGTTTATTTATTTGTAGCGTCTGACTGCTTGGGTAGGCCTAGTGCGTATACCTGCAGTTTACGAGGAGGAGTGGCTCGCACCCGTTTTTGTATCACTTTGTTACTGACTATCGCAGGGGCTACCAGGCACTTTTTAAATCAGTAAGAAATAAAGAAACTGAACAAATACGGTCCATGCTTGACCGTTTTTACGCCAGGTAACAGTTGTACTGTCAAATCAAACAATCAAACATTTATTGACAAAGACTCTAATTTATACTCTCGTCATAGTTTATTTTATAGAACTCCAATCCATTTTAAAACAATGCATATTTCTGCACTGTCTGTAATTAATTAATGAGGACTACAATTATAAAAATGCTTCGCTAAACTGATGAAGTTAAAATAGAAAACATCTTAAAGATATATACGCAATAAAAATATTTGTTTGAAAACTAAAATGTTCTTTGATACATCATACACACGTGAAAATGTCTAGCAAATGGGTTGCTAAAATGTTCAGAGGCTAATGTGTTCAACAAAAAAACGTAACCTTAGATGACCGTACCTAGACTGCGAAAGAAACTCGTGGCCACCAAACAAGTTGAGACTCGCGGGTTCTTGGCCATTGGCAATACTCGCACACAAGTCTTCTTCGTGTATCTGGTCTCGTATCGCCCTCCCGCTTACGATGAGAGTGCTAAAATATAGTTTTTTATTACTATAGTTTTTAGCAGTAAATGTACCTCATTTTCTTTGTTGATGAAACCTTGTAATCAAATGCCATAGATCGTAATTCGCTTCAGTATCACGCTGTTAATCAAAACGCATTAAAACTTAGTGGTGTCTTTTTGATTGTCACTATTTACGCTTCGCAGTAATATCATGCTGAGATTGCGGTAAAAGCTATCTCAAGAATGAGGAACTCAGTTCCACATTTCTTTGTTATTCAAATTAGGTACGCGCAGAAATTTCCTGGGTGCGGCTCCTCATGTTCAAAACTATAAAATGGGCTGGGGGGCAAGAGTTGCTGACAGCCATACATTCATTGTAAATTTTGAGCTTTTTAAACGCTCATTCCTCAAAATATATTTATCATATCACTCTCAAATTTTCGGTGATTATCAAGTGTGACAATCTCTTTCGATTTATGGACTCTGTTTGTTTGTATGTACGTCGCTTGAAGTTTGATGTATGCTAATGAGGAAAAAATGTAAACGAGGATTCGCCTATAGACAGCACAGTGTCATAAATCACATATCGTGAAACGGAAAGTTTGATTGCTCAGTTTTACCCGAAAATTATTTTGTTAGAAAACTTGATTATTAATGCGTTCCGCTATAAATTTCAGGTTTAATTTAATCAAGACTCTGTCGTTATACTGCTGTTGTTTTCTTGATCTTCTATTCTTTTGAGATGGCTTGGTCTGGTTCATAACATTATTCATTTTTTTGTCACGGTAGAACAAAGGGGTGTGGTTTAATTGGAAATTATTATTGTTATTGTTTTTATTATATATAAACGGGTATGTCATTCCCGAACAGATGATTAAATTTCGCACAAGGTACTCATAAACGTGGTCCGAAATATGACACCTGGGAGGCATACCAGTACCTTAATCTTTGCCACCATGTGCAGCATTGTGGTGGGCACATACGTGACAAATTCGTTAACACAGGTTGATACTTAGCGCGGATGGAATCAGTGGAGAAGGGAACTTCGGTTTATTTTGAATCGAAGGACAGAGCGGTGTTATGTGAAGAGGAAAAAGCATGTTGTCTGACGAAAATCTTGCAAAGGAATCCGATATCCCGTCAATATTTAGCGAGAAATGAAGGTGTGCGCTGATCTTCAATGTAAAACAAACCTCTGCATTTCTAATGTAAGCTATGTAATGTAAGCTATGGTTTGCGAAGACAATTAATTAGCCTGCGAAACAGGTCCTCAGTGTTATAATTATTTCAACGCAAAGGAAGTGATAAAATGATTTGGCCGCGTGAAAATGGAAAAAGGAGACTGGCACGAGAGAGAGAGAAGAAGGAGGGTCTGCAGCCATCCCTTATACATTTTCATTTCCCGTCCAGATTCTGTACGGGAAATACTGATTGGTCAATTAGCTGTCCTCGCTGTCATGTGTCACGAAATGTCGCCCATTCCTCCTGCGAACTGACTGAAATGGCGGCGACAAGAGAGAAGTGATCGAGCGGTTGAGCGTTAGGGAAGAGGTCAAAACAATGGTACTCTGGCGGGACCCAATTTTGATGGAAGGGTGGTTGTACCCGGAACCCACCACCTATTTTGGCAAAATCTAGATATTTTACCACAAATATCTTCTTGAATAGAATACTTATTGAAGAAGTAACTATATTTCTAGTTTCTACAGGCAGAGAGGAACGTGTGTCTGCATTAAAATCAGGTATCCCTATTTCACAACGCGAGAAAATCACCATCGAAAAAAAGAGTAGGGGGTATTACCCGCCACCCACCACCACCCCTGACAAAACTGGGTCCCATTCGAAATCCATTGTTTTGACCTCTTCCCTTAATCCAGGTAAGTATTTAGAAGAACAAAGCAGGCAGTGAATAGTCTACATTTGTACTTTCTGGGAGAGATATTTTGGCGGTTTTATCAACAGGTGAAAGCCTTATTTTCCAACTGTTTGCCGTGGAAGTCGAGTCAGACAGGACTTAGCGCTTCGGCATTGTCCTATATTTTGCAAACATCGTGAAGGATCAGTTTATCGAAACTAAATACACTGGGACTTAAAAGCCATCTCCCTCTACGATCTAGACGTAGAACTGAAGGCTGTTCGGGTGAAAGAGTCAGTCAGGGTCGAGTAAATGAACTGATGAAGGAAAAACTGAGCGGGGACTGAGCGATTTATAGAGGCCGTGGTCGTGAATAAATCCCACACTGTAGAGACATGGACAGGAGAAATAAAGGTAATAACAATAATGAACTGTGCAATGTTTTGACTACACATCTTAGATATCGACAAAGTTACGAACACACAAAGTTTGATAATAATACTTTATTACACCTTATATCCCTACAGATACATTGGTAAAATAATACTAGATAACAAATACTTGTAAGCACTTACAGAGTCATTACAGCAATAATTAGACAACTATTAATGCTTTTGCTAATTCCAAAACATAAAAATATTTTGAAGATATATCAATAACAGAATCATCCTTCATTGAAAACAAATACAAAAATAAATTCCTCTTATTAAATACACGAAAAACATCATTGACGCAATATAACTTTTGAAGAAAATCCTTTCTCAAGTTGACAAAATCACGATTGTTGCATTCAAATATATAATGTAACTCATCGCCAACCCTGTTATCATTACAAATAGTACAGATTCGAGAATCATATGGTATTTTTTTGTATCGCCCAGTTTCCACCGGCAACCTGTGTGCCGAGATTCGTAATCGTGTAACAGCTTGTCGATGTTTTACATTTGAGATACTACTTAAATACTTCTCAAAACACACGGCATCAGATTTAACAAGTCCAAATGTCCGTAATTTACCCCGCTTTACTTCATGAGAGTCAGAATGCTCTCCGTAAACCTCATTGTTCCAAATACTAGAGTACAGACCATATAACTTTGTTTTTAGAACTTTTGCAAACTGTCCTAACTGTCTTAATGCAACACGGAGATTTGAAACATTATCAAGACCACACATCTTTAAGATATAATTCGCAAATATAACACATTGAGACTTGGAGTTAATACATACGCGTGAAGCCTTGCCAACGATAGTTTCACTAAGAATGGGGTCATTCAGACGTAACCGATATTTCACAATAAGAGCAGATACCTGTAAAATAAGAGGTACCCTACCTAACTCAGCATAAACGGCTAGATTTGATGCTTTAGCGTGAAACACCTAAACTACGTTTACAAAATTTCAAATGGAGCTATTCTACGAGAATTATTATTTAAAAAAGTTTCTTCTTAAAAATATCAAAACCAGAAAGCTTACCTAGGGCATATACTCCCCAAATTTCACATCCATATAATAAAATCGGAATTACCATTGAAGAAATCAATTTCAAAAGAACTTTTACTGATACATTGTCTATAGTGGAAAAGCAATTAAAAAGACTATGGTAAGCACGCAAAGCCTCGTTATAAAGTAACTTTTGTGCAGTTTTAAAGCTACCTGAATAATGAAACGTAATACCTAAATACGGGTACGGTATATTCGTCGACCCGTTCTAACATGTCGTTACCATAAAACCATTGACGTAATATTAGTTTTAGTCTCTGAGAAGCCGTTGCAACTGATTGAAACAGTACCTTTGACTTTTTAAAATTAACTTTCAACTTCCACTTGTATGTATAAGACTCAAGTCTACGAAGACAGGTTTGCAAGCCAGTTGCCGATTCAGATAGAATAACCAGGTCATCCGCATAAAGTAGAGAGCTCAGTTTAGTGTCTCCTAAATGAACTTTGTCGCAGCCATCGTTAAAAATCTCAGGTATATCGGTAATAAAAACATTAAAAAGCGAAGGACTAAGATTGCAACCCTGTTTAACACCTATATCAGATTGGAAAAATGCAGTCACGCATTTACTTGTCTTTACCGCAGATTTAACAGAAGAATATACGCACAAACTTTTTACCACAACCATATCTTATCATCTTGAAAAACAGACCCTCTCTCCAAACACTATCGTAAGCTTTCCTGAAATCAACAAAACAACCAAATAAAGGCTTATGTTTTGATCTATACAAATCTATTAATGTCTTTAGCACCAGCACATGATCAGCCGTCCTAAAACTTTGTCTGAAACCAATTTGAAACGAATTTAAAATATTGTTCTCATAAAAGAACTTGTTGAAACGATTATTCAGAATAAGCGTGAATTTTTTTTCTAAACAACTACTAATAGATATGCCTCTATAATTACCAGGATCAGCCCTACACCCAGACTTATGTAGTGCTACAATTAATCCCTCGGACCAGCCCTGCGGGAAAACTCCGCGAGATAAAACTGTGTTAAACAGTTTGACGAAAAACGGTGCTAAACTTGGAATCGAATTATTGATTATTTCGTTGCTTATTGAATCACATGCACTAGCCTTTTTGCTCTTCAATTTCTTGGAAAGATCACATACTTCCCCAATGGTTATAGGGCTGTCCAAAATGCCATTACTACTCGTAGCGCCATATCTGATAATTGTTAACAATCTGTGCCTCACTACTATCACTTTCCGTTGTAAAACTAACCTTGTTCAAGTCTTTAAAATACTCAATCCACTCCTCGGGAGAAATATCATTCGAGGCGTCTGAACACTTATTGGACTTTAAAAGATTAACGAGCTTCCAAAATTCACTGGGATTTCTACATTCCAAATCTCGAATTTTATCAAGCAGAGAGTTCCTGAACTGAGCTTTCGTACTTTTAATTAGCCGCTTGTAATACTTTTTGACTGAAAAAAGCTTATGCCTTAAATAAAGGTCATTCATTTGATTGACATGTTTAATAATCATATTAATCCATGCGGAAAAGAGCAGAATTCAATTTTTCCGTAAGATGGCGACAGGCGCTTATTTCGCTCGGATCGGTATCAGAACTTGCTCCGCTCCTACCGGCAGAACTCACTCCCCTCGTACCGGAAAAGCGCCTGTTCTGCAGGTTAACAATTAATGAATTATCAGGAAGTGGTACGCATCCATTCGAAAACCTCACTCGATTATATTGAAAGACTCACGGAAGATCGTTATCTCATGCTTTCGCTTGTCAATAAATTTCATTTGACAATCGCGCAAACGTTTTCATCTACAGCCTTTACATTAGACTAAATGGTCGATACACGTGTCAGTTCTCCAAGCTAGAATATCATTTTTACGGTAATCTTCGAGAATTATCATTATTTTGTTGAATTCAGTAAAGCTGAATTGTCCAATTTGTTAGCTGTCAGTAAATTCACATTTGTCAAGCCTAGAATTAACTTAAAATTTTGAAAACGTAAACGCAACGCGCGCTCGAATATCATTTACGTGTGAATGGTCATATTCACGGCGGAAAACGCATACATTTAAAAACAACTGAGTGTAGGGATGCGCAGTGTACAGTTGAGTGTAAGGTTGAAAGCATGTTAGTCGCTTGTATCATTTTCGTGTTGACGGGCAAAACAACATGAAAGCGACCGTATGGAGAAAATACATTCCGTTTTCAGCGAGTTGTGTTTCTTTGTTTCTCTCCCTTACTAAAATCCAATTAAAGTAATTTAAAACGTATTTTAGCATATTTAACTTTATGTCCCTTGTCAGCTTAATCATCTGTTATTACACATAACTAACTATACATAATACTTTAAGCCCATATTACCCTTATTAGGCAATTACTGCATGGAACAGAAAAACCTACACTCGACGATAAAATAGCAGTTCTTGAAACTGTCCACTGCTATCCGATGTACCGTTTGGACACTTTCCTTTGGCAAATTCAAATTCTACAATTTCACATTGAACTATTGCCCTGCCATTGTTCCCGCAGTGAGATTGAGGCCTTGATAGTGTGTGATACACCAGGGTCCAGACAAACCGGTTTGTCCAGGTTTATAGTAAACCCACAATAACCATCTGTTATCTCGCTATCCGTCGTAAACGTCGATGTAGACGAGGTTTGGTAGAGCGTAGATGCAGTGTCTCTCTTCTCTTCTTTGTAAATGGTAAGGTATAATGTGTATTGTGACGCACGACTTCCACACAATCTCACACCAGTGACGTGAACCAGACTACTGACGGTGAACGTGATGCAGTCGACCGCGTTACCGTGTCTGCCGTATCCCCCATAATGAACGAGCCAAACCTCTTACATGAACCAGTCTTTTTAGTACCTCTAGCATTTGGAGGTTTGTTTCTCAGTTCTAACCCAGTGAGAACAAAAAGCGTGCTCCCTCGTACACGAAAATGAAAGATTTATACCCGAATTGCATGCTGGGATAAGATATGATTTGTTAGTGTACCCCCTACCCCTCAAGCTGTGTTTGTCAACATGAAGTTATTCGGTCATGACGGTGTCACAAATCACATCTAGTGAAACTAAAATTTCGTTTGTATCTCGAGAGTATTGCCTGTTTTACCCCAATATAATTCTGAGAAAACCTTAGTTATTTTATTAATTCACCAGAATAGCGTCTTATAATAATTGATTGTCCATCTCAACCGTTTACTCACTCCGGTCGTTGTACTGCTGTTGTCCTCCTGATCTTCTGTCCTCTTAAGGTGGCTCGCCTGGATTTTCCAGGGACGCACCATACCCAATTTGAACGGCTGCTACTCCACTGTCAGAGCATGGTCGAGCTAGCCACTTCACCCATTTACTATAAATAGAATACACTTTCCAAAAATGTAGGTTTGTTTGACATCGGTGTTACCATAGCAACACAGCGTTGACGTCATGTGTTTTACATATCAGCAATTTTCTTGAAATGTAGACCTAAACTTTTAAAACGACCTAGTGTCCCTTGTAGTCTAGATGTAGACCTCCAAGACTGCAAAGTTTAAAAATATTGTATGAGAGCGTTTTCGGAAAAAAATGGGTTGAATATTTTCATTCAAAAAATAATCAATTCGCCTTACTTCCTGTTTAGTCGTCGAGAACTGTGTGTTCCGGACCGATTCAAGCGCTGTTTTCAGCATATTTTATACCTGTGACATAGAACTACTTGCCATGAAAATGTCATTCCATTTGCTTTATTCGATTCCGGTTTATGGAATAATAAGTAATGTAATAAATATGCTCATTTTACTCAGAATAGTAATGTATTTGCTAAGGAAGCTGTAATTCGAAAACTAGTCGATAAATGTTTTTTTAAATATTTTCACCTGAAATTCAACATGTACTACCCTTGCCCTGTAAATTTCAAGAGCATTGAATCATTTTAAGGGCGCGAAATAAAAACAAAAACACAGGGAACTTTTACATTCATCCACGCAAGCTTCATTGCTGTATCATTTTGTTTATAGCTTGTGTCTTTCCGAAATTTCTCTTTTCTCTAGATTCTACATACTTGTGTGCCTTTGAACTAACAAGTTTACCATGCACGCTTGCTACACTTCGCTAATGCCGGAACGCTCGTGCAAATTCTGTTTTTAGTACAATAGTCACGCTGCCAGTTGTAACGCTGTTATATAATATAACTTATAATATTTATTTACAAAAGGTTTTATAATATCACTAATACAAAATCTCGTTTTCAATTTATATTTAGAAAATGTGGTCTAGACGTCACGGGCAGTTTTTCCCGATCTGGTTACTAAAAACACATTTATTCAACATTATCATCCCGCACTGCCAAGCTTCATTGTTTAACTAATTTGCATGTCATTGTCCTAAGAACATAATTTGCACGAGCGTTCCGGCGGTAGCGAAGCGTAGCATGCGTGCATGGTAAACTTGTTAGTTCAAAAGCACACAAGTATGTAGAATCTAGACAAAAGAGAAATTTCGGAAAGACACAAGCTATAAACAAAATGATACAGCAATGAAGCTTGCGTGGATGAATGTAAAAGTTCCCTATGTTTTTGTTTTTATTTCGCGCCCTTAAAATGATTCAATGCTCTTGAAATTTACACGGCAAGGGTAGTACATATTGAATTTCAGGTGAATGGATTAAAATATATATTTATCGACTAGTTTTCGAATTACAGCTTCCTTAGCAAATACGTTACTATTTTGAGTAAAATGAGCATATTTATTACATTACTTATTATTCCATAAACCGGAATCGAATAAAGCAAATGGAATGACATTTTCATGGGAAGTAGTCCTATGCCACAGGTATGAAATATGCTAAAAACAACGTTTGAATCGGTCCGGCAAACACAGTTCTCGACGACTAAACAGGAAGTAAGGCGAACTGTTTATTTTTTGAATGAAAATATTCAACCCATTTTTTTTCGAAAAAGCTCTCATACAATTTGTTTAAACTTTGTAGTCTTGAAGGCCTACATTTAGACTACAAGGGACACTAGGTCGTTTTAAAAGTTTAGGTCTAGATTTCGCGAAAATTGCTGATATGTAAAACACATGACGTCAACGCTGTGTTGCTATGGTAACACCGATGTCAAACAAACCTACATTTTTGGAAAGTTTATTCTATTTCTAGTAAATGGGTGAAGTGGCTAGCCCGACCGTGCTCTGACAGTGCAGTAGCAGCCGTTCAAAGTGGATATGGTGCGTCCCTGGAAAATCCAGGCGAGCCACCTTAAGATAGTTTGGACTGGTTCATAACATTTTGTCTGCCGTTTTTAGGTATAGTTTTGTTGATGGGGGACTGTGGCAGGCACGCAGCAAAATTGTAAACATCCGGTCCCGTTAACCAATCAGCTCACACTCTTCAAGTGCAGATACTTGAACACGGAGCCGCCTGGCGCCGCATATAAATGTAATGTCGATGACCGGTAATCGTGAAAGGTCAACCGGAAGCCACAGACGGCGGATATAATTAACACAAGATGTTTACTTTAATCGGTACGGAGGGCTTCGGTGACAGCACAATTACCTATCAGATTATTGGTACTTTCGTTCGAGTTGTTAAACTAGTATCCTCTCACGGGCGAGGCTTTGGTTCGAGAAAGGTTTCCAACAGTTCCCTTTATAGTTCTGTAATATAGTGAGTAGACTGAAGTTTTGGGAATGAGGGTAACGCTTTTAATTAGAGATAATCAACAGGCATTTCAGTTAATAATCTTTAAACCAACCGAATACAAATATATGGACTCGTAATGGACTCATCATGTATAGCAAGAACAGCAGATAAAGTTACACAGACGCACACGAATTGACCACGAATACAACTAGTTGTAGCTATCGCTAAAGTGCCAACGAAAACAAAAACCCAGAAAAATTGCCTCCGCCTGATCTTAATATGATACGCTGATAAGTCAGAATAGCAATTGTATTTGCTTATATTTTAATCAATCACGATGGAACAGTTTGTAACTGTGCATTACAAAACTTAACTGTATATTTCACTTCATAGTTATTTCTGACATTTTACTCTTATGGTACTTTGAGAATACATAAAGTACAGTGCCTTGCAGAATATAACAGCCAGGCGATTGAGGGAGAGCAGAAGAATTTAGAGCTGTAGAATAAGAAATATGGTTAGAGCCTAGAGGATACGGAGTGCTTGACACTGATTTTTTTTAAAGTTTGTCAGAGGGAATAGTGCTCCAGACTAGGCTTATTAGGGTTGGCATTGTTGTTGTACCTAAAGAAACAAGAGAAAACAAAGGGTTTATCATGTTTATTGAAATCATTGTTAACGAAAGATGCATATCAATTTCATTAAACAAGTTTAACAAGTATAACACATCTTAAATGTAAATAAACCCAAGTGTTTACAGATGTATGGGTTGACCGTGAACTCAATGTTCACATCTCTAGTAGCAACTAATAGACCTCTAGGTGTCTGAGTCACTGTAAACATATTGCTAGACTAACTGGAACTAACGAGAAAGAGATATCAACCTTTGTAATAACTTTTTTTGTGGATAATGTTCTTTTAGTTACTCCTCTATTGTCAGAGTTATTTTGTATACATAGCACTAGTCAAAGTAAACCCCCCCCCCCCCCTCCCAACCCGGGACAGGGTGCGGCAAATGTGGGGCAAGCGATCGCTTTTGACACGGTAGAGTGCCCCAGAGGGTGGGGGAAAATCGGTTATTTGATGCCCCACTATGGAGTGTGGGGGAACTGTGGGGCCAACGTGGGGCAAAATGTGGCGGGGAATTGTTCATATAAGACTGGACTCGAGTTTTGTGTTCACAGAAAACATGGAGGCTCTGCATGCGAAGAAGGTATGATTTCAATCGCTTAAATATCATGCTTTTTTAAGAGTCATCGCTTGCGAATGGTTTTACATTCCATGTACCAATTTGTTGTCTTTTGTCCTTGTGCTATTTTTTGTACAATTTGCATTCATGTACAAATTATGCTTGGTTTTTTCGGTCTGTCTATCTTTTTCAGTTTTAATATCACAGTTTGTCTTTCTATATTCCTTCTTGTACAAATTATGCTTGGTCCATTCTGACTTGGTGCTTTCTGACTGTCTATCTTTTTCAGTTTTAATATCACAGTTTTTCTTTCTATATTCCTTCATGTACAAATTATGCTTGGTCCTTTCTGTCTGTCTATCTTTTTCAATTTTAACATCACAGTTTTTCTTTCTATATTCCTTCTTGCATTTAATGCCCTTTATTTTGCTTCTATAATCCCTTAGTACATCTGTTTGTTTGTCTCTTTTTGCTTTAGATGTATTTCGTTTTGCACTATTGCCAGTCTCATGAGAAAGGACATCATGTTTAGCACTTGGCTGTAAACATGTTTTATTTATTTTTTGTTTTGATTCAAATTCCACAAATATGTCATCATCTTCTGGTAAAATTGGTGTTTCAGACTGTGTTGCATTTGTTTGTTTATCGTTAGTGATAAAATCTAAAGACTTTTCAAAGATGGCAAAAAACCAACCATCAGAATGGTAATGCAAAAGATCATCAAATGAAGTGTAATGTCTGAATGAAACACACAAGTCATCAATATATGACCAACCAGTGTTATCTTTAATAGCAACAGTGAAATGATTACTTGTGCACCTAACCATGCCTTTGAGTGCATAACAACAACCTAAGAGATCCATTGTTAGTGGGAACATTATTTGATTGATACAATTTGGTGGCAGTTCTACGGCTAAACATTTTGGCATTGTAACAAAATGTTGAAGAGCTGAAATGTCCCCAGAATGCTGTTGACAAAAATCACAGTAAAGTGTCCTGCTATTTGGCAATATTGCATCAGAAACACAACTCTCAAATTGACTATGAATCAGATTTTGGGAAGTTATGTAGAGTAAAAATATATCTGTGTGCTTTACAATTTGATTGTTACACAACGAACAACATGTTTGATTTCTCTGTTGAATAAATAAACAAGGATTTTAATTCCTGTGTCATTGGTCCAATGGTATATTTAATCTAAACATGTCACTAAATACAGCATCTGCAGACATAGTAGCAAATGAGGCACAATTTTGTCTAAGCAATGCCCAAACAGGTTCTCGAACTACTGACATATTAGTTTGTACATTATACCTTTCTGCGCATGCATGGAATAATACTTCAAAAAAAATATTGCGGTGGATATGTTGTAGAGAATCCATGAAAATAGAAAAGGTAAGTTCAAGAAAGGAGTCAACTGCACATGAGAACTTGCCTGGATGGTTTAAGCAATAATTCATGAAATGTCTTCCATTACTAGTCTCCTCAGAACTCAATGAATACGACTGTTTACTAACAGTAGTAGAATATGATGTAGCCGTGTGCTTTGTTATATTACCGGTTAATGTATTGCCATTAATAATGTGTGCTTCTTTATTTGTGATAACATAAGGATTAAAGCTACCATTGGAAGCATGAGATATTCTTCTTAAAAAATACCTTCCCCTGTACTTGAGAATGGAGATATAGTATTGAAAACTAGATGAGCATCTGTTAGACACTACATTAACCATGCTATTGTTGTTATGGAATGTCAATGTAATTAGCGATATTACGTACAATAAATACAGCATAATGATTGTTGATCAAACTACGATACAGTTGTAACAGAACTTTAATTTTGTGAATTGAACTGTATGTCTTCGGTACTGTACGAGATTTGGCACGCTGCCCAGCGCGGTAACAGTGAGCAAGTTTTCTTTTTAAATGGCACGCAGGCCTAGAATGAGTACTTTGACTCGATAGGTAACTACGCTGATTCAATGTTAATAATATGTGAATTTGTTTGATAGTTTGTATTTTGATTTTCACTCAATTGTTGAGTTGGCACGCTGGCCGATTTAACACTACGTTCGATGTGAACACGCTGGTTCGATGTGAACACGCTGGTTCGATGTGAACACGCTGGTTCGATATGAGCACTTTTTGCTCGATTTTGAACCAAATGGTTCGATTATTCACGGTACAGAATTACTCACAGTTCAACACCACAAAAAGAAAGCAAATTATTTAAGCAAATCAGACTGTTTTCAATGCGAAGAAAGGAATACTTTACCTCGTCCTCACTGTCGACAGCACCGCCACTTCGACGATCAACACGACCACGTGAGATTCTCGTGACGTCACAATACACTCGCGCTCTCATTGGCTCTGACTTTGGTTTACAGGACATTACATTACATTACATTACATTTTTCACAGAGTGATCGAGATTTTTTCTGCATATCCACATATCCTCGGGCATCGGCTCTATATAGCTGCCGCCTCGTCAGCCTCGCGTCTTCGCTCGGCTGACTCGTTGGCAATTAACATGACTTCCAGATTAGGGACTCCCTGTGGAGTTCCCAACCTTGTCTTATTTTTAGGAGAGTGAAAAAAGTGAAATCATAAAACCCTTCAAATGGCCTTTAGACTCCCAAAAGCGATAGAGATAATAAAGGAAAACACATTTGAATAAAAAGGTGAGTCTTTATTTCATATTTATCGATTTTAAAATTTACAAACAATTTTAAGTCAAGTTCATATACATATAGGGAGCTTGGGTAGCCAGCTATGCAGACGTATTTTTTCACTCTCATAAATTCAAAGAACAAAGTAACGTCTGCTTATCCGAGCGCTTAATTAGTTTCCGATATGCAAGCAGACGTAATAATAATACGTTTATTTTACCTAAATTGTAGCAAGTGCTAAATTACATGGGTGTCAGCTCAAAATTAAGCATACAATAATAATTAATAATAATTACAAATAAATTACACATATATATATTGATATTTATAGGTGATAAAGTTGTTCAGCCTGGAGCTACCAGACCGCAGGTTGTAGCACGTTTGTTTTATTTTTCTGCCCAATCAAAGCCATTGTTATAATTTTAGTGAATTGGCCCGCCAGTAAACACTCCCCTATGATTGGTCAATGGCAAATGTATTGTCAGACTGATCCTATTAAATGTAACATTACGTTACTTTCCAGGATATGGAAGGTAAAATCTGATTGGTCTAAAACACAATGAGGTGTGCATATTGGAAACTACTTAAGCGCTCGGGTAAGCAGACGTTACTTTTTTCTTCGAATTTATGAGAGTGAAAAAATACGTCTGCTTAGCAGGCTAGGAGCTTGGGGTACCTGTATTTTAACAAGCAATACTTTGCTAACAACTCCCATGATCATCATGACGTCAACATGTTCAAAACGACCCGTTTTCAATGCCAACAATACCAGCTTAGTGTGAATTTACGTTTTCAAACTTAACCGGCTTAGTGTAGACAGAGCCTTAGTTGTGCCCTATTATGCCTATTATGCCCTAGCCAATTATTTTGATGTACAAGGCAAATAAAAAAAAATGACCGACATACGAAAAATAATCATTGTAGTTTATCAATATCGTTTATGAAGAAATCAAATTTGAATGACGTCCTTTAAGGAACAAACTATATATAATTCCTCTTGCTCTGTTTGTATGTCAGCTCCACTTAAAAAAAATCATTCTCTAAGATTGTAAGTATGAAATGCCTCAGACCTGAAAAACAACTATATAAATAAATAAATTTAATGTTACAATTCCATTCATTTCCAACTCATTAGCATAACGTACCTTAAATGACGCCATTTCAAGAATTTATAGTGCTTTGTATAGCAACACTGTCAACATAAATCGCCCAAATGATAGACTGCGAACAGTCCCTCCTTTTCCCTCCATTGATATATAGTAATTTGCGAGCGGAGCGAGCGAAGAGAAAATATGGCAGGCGTTCGAGCGCGTTCGAGCGGAGCGAGAGGAAGAATGGGGACGAGAAAGAGGAGAAAAGGAGGGACTGCAGACATCACACCATCGCGTCATCTCTCTTAGATTGACTATTATCATCAATTGTCAAAATCGCTAGAATTGATTATAATCATTAGAAGCGAGAAGTCCAAGGACTATAGTAAAGCTGAAACAACGTGTATAGTTTTAAACGTACTATATTTCGGCTAGCCAAACTAGCCTTCTTCAGGTACTAGATGTTGTAAGTAGAGAGTTCTAAAATAGGGGGTTACAATATATAGGATTTCACAATATATAGGATTTCACAATATGTAAATATAAGTGACGCAATGGACCGGATACTGGTAAAAAATGATGAAATAATAAAGGGTAAATAAAGGAAGGTAACAAATAACGATAAACTAATGGATGCAAAACACTAATACAATGTGAATAGATGAATAGGAAATAAGGTGAAAGTGAGCTAGGTTTCATCACGTCTATTGATGCCATGAGGTTCAAGTGTTTTGGCCTTGTCTATAAGGTATGATTATAATCATCATTCTAAGACAAACCCTAACCCGAACTACAAACCAAACCCTAACCATCGGACGAGTTCACGGGTAAACGACGGGTTCTCACTCACCTAGAGCTAGAGTTCACAGGTAAACAAGAAAGGAAGGTAAACGAGAGAAAAAATTGTTTTTGAGCGCTCCTACTCGGGCTCGAACTCGTAGCCGTTTGCGTGTAGTGCTTGATAGTACAGACGTCATGACCACTACACTAAGCGCGTCTACCGCCGTTCGGAATTCGACAATTGTTTATCTTTATACTTGACTAGTTTTAACCTCGAGGTTAAATTGAGGATTGTAATCAATTCTAGTTTCCCAGGGGGATGGGGGGGGGGGGGGGGGGGAATTCCAAGTCTGGCGATCCATCATGTTACAGAGTTTTTACCCTTTGGAAATCACGAAGGGGGGAACCCTTGGAACCTCCCCCTGGCTACGCCCCTGACGTACTAACCCAATGGGTCGGGTGATGTTTGTTTTGTGTCTGTGGCTATGTCACAGCACTTTGGTTGTTGTTTTGCTAAACCTCGAGGCAAGATATACAGGGATTTGCTAAAAGTCACGTGACTGATGACGTCACACTATCCAAAGGGTCGGGTGATATTTGTTTTGTGTCTGTGAATATGTCACAGCAGTTTGGTTGTTGTTTTGCTAAACCGAGGCAAGATATAAAGCGATTTGCTAAAAGTCACGTGACTGATGACGTCACACCAATCAATGGGTCGGGTGATGTTTGCTTTGTGTCTGTGACTATGTCACAGTAGCTTGGTTGTTGTTTTGCTAAACCGAGGAAAGATAAAACCGATTTTGCTAAAAGTCACGTGACTGAAGACGTCACACCACTCAAAGGGACGGGTGATGTTTGTTTTGTGTCTGTGACTATGTGACAGCAGTTTGGTTGTTGTTTTACTAAACCTAGGCAAGATATAAAGCGATTTGCTAAAAGTCACGTGACTGATGATGTCACACCACTCAAAGGGACAGGTGATGTTTGTTTTGTGTCTGTGACTATGTGACAGCAGTTTGGTTGTTGTTTTGCTAAACCGAGGCAAGATATAAACGATTTTGCTAAAAGTCACGTGACTGATGACGTCACACTACTCAAAGGGACGGGTGATGTTTGTTTTGTGTCGGTGACTATGTCACCTGTTTGGTTGTTGTTTTGCTTAAAAGAAAAGGTGGGAACCAAAACCCCAGAGAGGAACCACATCCCTAGCCTCATTAATGCAAAATCCTAGGAATACGGTTCCGCCCGGAACAAAAACCCTAGGGATTTGGTTCCACCAGGAACCAAATCAGGTAGGAACCAAAACCCTGTTACAGCGCCACAAGTTGAATAGTATGGCGTACCATCCCCGCCAAAATTCATGGTTTTAATTCGAAGTTCTTCACATGAATTTTACACTCAAGTAGAATATTTCATATTGTTATTTTGTATTTTATAAGCTTTATCAAGGTTTCAACATACGTGTTTTATATTTGTCGTTCAAGTTTTAAATTCGAGATTGTCACTGTTCATTCTAAACTCCACGTCATGCATTCGTCGTTCGAGTTTCACATTACAAAGTCGACGACTTTTATTTTCAACTCGACGTTTTGAATTGAACTTCACGCTTCAGTAACTTCCCGGTTGACCTTGGGAACCGCTGACATAAACAACGCAGGCGCAACAGTCAGTCGATCACAAAATGGCGGCAGAGTTTGTATTCTCCGTAGTTCAAGAAACAATTCAACGACTCGATAACTGCCAACAGGAGGATGATTATAGTAGCATAGTGCTTCGTTTAGAGACAATGTTTTGTCAGAACTCGATATTGAAGAACTTGTGGACAAACAAACTACGAGTGCAAAGTACACAGGTAAAGGTTGTGATCGTCAACCCTAACGAGAAGAGTAGAAACGAGAAGCCCAGTCTTTCTCTGAGGAGTCGAAGTCCATCCGCTTAGTGAATGTTTGCCGAAAGAAATGGACGACCGTTGCATAAATGTATTGAGGCGGATTTCTGATTATTTCCTCTACTGTACATCGCTACTAAGTTCAACGGCCGTGAAGTCAATAGCCGGATTGCATCTCTGCAATTTGGTCGACAATAGTACTTTTCAGTGGCGAATTAAATCACGGTTTGTTGTCAAGTTCTCTTTACCGTAAATATCATACTCTTTCCAAAGCCTGTCGAAAGCACAGCCAGTACATCTTTACCTAGAAGCCTAGGCTCTGTATAGCTTCCTCCTGCTCCGTTTTCAAAGTACCTTTACCCAGCCGCGGAGAAAGAAGCGAGCAGCTGTGTTCTCTCTAGAAAACCTTTGGAACCAAGGTAAAGGCGAAGGAGGGCGAATGCGAACTTTGAAAACGGAGCAGGAGGAAGCTATAGCAGAGCCTACTAAGTAAAGATCTTCTGGCGCTATGGAAAGAGCATGATATTTACGGTTTACGAACTTGCAAAAGAGAACTCGACAACAAACCTCTCGCAGTTCGCCGCTTTCTCCGCTGAAAGCAGGCTATCTGCAGCACGGCGAAGGGCAGCTTTCGTATTCTTAACGGGTTCCATAGTCAGTAGAACGCAGAGATCAAGCACGTGTGTTGTTCCTGTCACATCTGCGCCTGCGTTTATTACCAGACCTAACAACTCCAAGGATGACTACCGATGAGTTCTGGGTACGAGGTTCCCAAGGTCAACCGGGAAGTTACTGAAGCGTGAAGTTCAATTCAAAACGTCGAGTTGAAGATAAAAGTCGTCGACTTTGTAATGTGAAACTCGAACGACGAATGCATGACGTGGAGTTTAGAATGAACAGTGACAATCTCGAATTTAAAACTTGAACGACAAATATAAAACACGTATGTTGAAACCTTGATAAAGCTTATAAAATACAAAATAACAATATGAAATATTCTACTTGAGTGTAAAATTTCGAATTCAAACCATGAATTTTGGCGGGGATGGTACGCCATAGAATAGGGTCATGACAAAGTGCGAGTCAGGGTCAAATTGATCAAATTTACAGTTTTGATAGAATATTATATACACTTTAGCAACGTAATTAAATATATTGCAAAATAAACAATTGTTGTGACAGTTATAAAATACAGGCTCCATACAAGCGTGATCGGTTATTTAAATCTGAAAAATGTCTTCCCTCTTCTTATTCAGGGTCGTAACGAGGAATATGTTTTCTCTTTCCCGGCGACTGGAACCGAACACGATCTTCCGTAACAGTTATTGTACTGTTTTGGTCTGTTTCTTTACGCTTTCTTCGCTTTGCCTTCTCTGTGCACTCATGATTTCTGTGAAATACCATGACAATGGTAACGCTAAAATTGAACTTGTCTACTGCGATATACTCATATACTGATCGCACTGAAGAGTTAACTATCGTGGTCTGCGTAGGCCTTCACTGAAGCGCGCAAAATCCATGAACAACATGGCATCGTGTTTCACCATACCTACTGCTCAACATCAAATACTGGAAAAATGACATTCTTAATGACAGATAAGTTAATTGTGTCAACAAAGTTCAGTGGGATGCCAGGAAACTTTGAAACCATTTTTCAAGGCGTTACTGAAATGCACGTTTTGTAGCATGTATTCGAAGCTCCTGTACCTTGAGATACTTTCATGTTTCTTTCTTCAACCCCTAAAAAAAGGTGTTCCAGATCTTTGCATTCAGTGATTATTTTCGCGACGGAATAAGATATCGGAAAATTGAGTATAAAGGTCGTTTCAGCGCGGATTTCCGTCCAATTGCCGAGGGATAGGAGCTCCAGGTATAAGGTATGGTGAAATTGGATTAAAATCACAATAAATAAAAGAGTATTTCATAATAATGAAAATCAAGCTGTTTTCTACAATCTATGTTTATTAAGCTTTCAGAAAATATATACTTTGTAGGAGTTTTCTTGAATTTAACGCGCGCAATTAAAAGTTTTCGGGAAGCGCTCTTGAAGGGCTCCTGATACCTAATATAGGTAAAGCAACCCGTGATTCGTGAATTTACGGACAAATTGTCCGTGACTTGTGATCTACAACGGCTCTTCACTACCCTGTGCATTGAACAAACGCCGAATAAACGTTCATAAATATTTTTCGACGAACCAAGTTCGAATTCTTGCACTCCGTCCCTTTCGTAGTGGCGTTGTATTTTTGCATGAGTTAGATGTGGTCATAAAAGTGACGAGCACAGGTAATACTTTTTCGAAGTTTTAGAATAATTGTTAATAAACATAATCGATTGATAATTGTTCTCCTTGGTGTATTTGGTTAAGTGAACATAAGCATGTGGGGATGTGCATGCGCAGTTGCGTATCAGCTTGGCATTTAGCAGCAAATTGTCATTGGACCTGCCTTTTTCTGGATAGACTTTGCCTCGTGCTAGACGTCCCGATTCTTCACAGATTATTTCGATCATCATCACGGTAAGGATACGTCCATATTTTGATGTACTATATGTCACACTTACTTAATGTTTCCCGATTCGACCATACAACTGGCCGAAGCCTGGTACTAAACGAATATTTGTAGAACATTGCAGCTCGACCCTGGGTATGTATATAAAACCCTGACCCTGTTTGACCCAATCCGAGCTCCAAAACCCAGATTGCCCCCTTTTTTGAGAAAAAAAAAACCCTGATTACCCCTTCTTTAAATTGTTTTCAAAACACAGTAGGATATATACCCCGGCCGATATACCGCGTGCCGGGATTGCATGCAAAATACGGAACATTTCAAGTCGGGACGTGTGACGGAAACAAGCGATGGACGCTTTTTGAACAATTGATCATTTGATTAGATTAAGCCATTTACTTATACTAACAGGAAACGCGTATGCATTTCAATCATAGATTACAATGATTGACGTCTAATAGGGTGTGTGTCGCAGATCGTGTTATTATCAAAATAGATTTGTACTCTAGTCGAGAGAGAGAGTTTTGTAATCGCGAGCGTTAGAAGCACAACATTTCATAAATTACAAATAAACGTGAATCGACACGTGGCACTGGTAAACAAATCAGCAGATGAAGTACATAGATAACTCCACGAGGAGCCGCAAGCCCTGAAATTTTGGTTCAGGGATTAGGAGGAAACAATAGAACTTGGACGGATAACGTCCAAGTTTCCCGTTGCGCAGCGCTCTACAGGATATCAGGAAAGCGCTGTACATAAGCGGGAGACGTCAATCAAAGTAACACGGAGTCGAACGTTTTGATCCCCGCCACTAAGGTGTTATCTGTGAAGTGACACGGCCCGGATAACTTTTTTTTTATATATGAAAAATCTACGAATGCAACGATGAAATAAACACGCATGTTCAATGCAGAGTTTGCAGAATCTGGCAGTTTTTAAAGTTCCGCTATTAAATGTCTGACCTTTAGCCTTCCAGAGACCATGAGCGGTTATCATGAGGAGACGCAAGCGGTGATTTCCTGCACGCCACAGGGAACCGTAGTTGCTAGCGACGCTTAGGTTAATTAGATTGCTGCTGCCCTATTTTCCAAGCGCGTGTATATTACATTAACACATTACCCTTGCCGCAGAAGACGGGAGCTAATGACCAGATGACAGGATTCCGACGATCACGCAGTGCAATACAGTGATAGCCTGTTTGCCGGCTCTTCTGTAGTTTTTTCGGTCGAGCCGGCAAAGCAGGCCATGACATGACTGCCCGTCACTAGTGTTGTCGCACAGTACTTTTTATGGCGGGAAATAATCCCTAGCAGTTCCTATTTATTATACTTATTACTAGTTGCCGAGTGTAGTCCGCCTCGAAAATCCCAATTCAGTGTGCTAATAGTTTGTCTCGGATCCCTATATTAAATTACTATATATTTTATAGCGCCGGGAAAAAAATCCCGCAATCGAAGCTTGCACCGTGCAGTGGTCCCTCTACTTCAATCCCGTTCAACAGTCATGACACATCAGATATCATACTGGAAATCCTGGACCGTCCGTTTGATTGATTGAGATATATAAATGTGTCCCGAGGTTGGCATATTACAAACCTACATACTGACTAAGCTGGCGAGAGTCCGAAACAGTTTAAAGTAAACACGCACATACCGGCACTCATATATCTCGAACTCGGTGAATTCAGTATTGTTGCCGTTTTGTTGTTTATTCGGCTATAAATGCTGAAGATGCTTAGACTACTTTCCCGCTACCTTGTCGATCTACAGGTAGCCAAATCTCGTGATTTGTATTATAAATCCTTCCAAAATATGTATGTCAGACAAATAAATAGACGGCTTCGCCCTACAACCATTGTACAACTGATGTTTTAGTTGTGTTGTTAACTTAACTCTACTACCCTGGTCCTCGGTCGATCTCAAGGCAAACCGTCCGGCTTCGATTCCGTTGCCAAAACCACTAGGCGCTACATTTACGGAATACTGAATACTGAAATCCTGCAAACAAAGTTTTATGTTGTATAATCTGTACGAAAGAGAGATCGTTGATAGGCTTGTGGTGAGCTTTTATATGGTCATATAAATTTTCGATTTGCGAACCATTTTTGGACTACATGTGGTACACAAGGCCTGCCAGTCAAAGAAGTTAACTGGATTATACTTTATTTGGCCTGCCAGTCAAAGAAGTTAACTGGATTATATACTTTATTTGGTCATGTTTTGGGGATTTACAAGTTTGGCGCTAAATTTTAACTCGGGACTCATATTCATTCATTCATTCCAAACTCGAAGACGAAGTCATACTTGAAGTAGAAGTACGGTCTGATTTCAAGAACGCCTCTCTTACATAGAGTGTTTGCGACAAATCTTAGTAAAGAAAATGCATGGTTTACTATCAATTCGAGCTAAATACTAAATCAAGCTGAATACGTTCGAGACGAAGACGAAGAGACCACTCGAGTGACGAGGTTTTCGTGTCCGCATCGGCTTTTGGACTGGTAGCTGATCTCCTCGTTGCAAAGAACGCTGAGAGAAATGCCCATCTATCCGAACTGACGAATTCCAAGGGCTCGTGAAGGCGATCAACCGCCTTGGATTTCCTGCCTTGCAGGGCTTAGAACCCGATGTCTCTACCAAAGTCAAAGAAGCTTAAGGAGACCATCAGGCGCTGGCAAACACAGGCCAAAGTATTAGAAGCACAGTTGGCTTCCACGGCTAAGGAACTTCTCAAGCTCCGTTCACAACTGCGTTGAACCACTCTGACTCCGCCATCAACCCCTTCTACATCAATCCCGCCATCCACCATCTATCTCTCGTTTGGTCTGTCCGGAAAATGAGACTCCATATATAGAGACCTACCACTGCACTTATCATTCAATCTGAAGATGGATGGGTGCCATTTTGTGGTAGGTGTGAACTTATAAAAACACAATTTAAAAAATATATATATTCTGATATTGAAATATATTGTTTTCATTTGGAAGATTACGAAACAGTATACTTTTGTTTGGTCCTAAATGATTACTATTCTTGGTGAAATATTTTCAATTAGCTGTGACACAAGGAGGTAGGGGTCGGGTAAATTTAAAAGTTTCCAATTAATCTTAACAAACATATTTTGCTGCTTTAATTCAGTTATAGGCAAAGATCAAGTGACAATAGGGATTGTCCGATCCCCTTGTCGATCGATGTGCAGACATCGGTGCAAAGTGCTAGCTAAGTCTGTATACACACTTTCCATTGCCAACTGCAGAGTAAAGAGGTTGGTTTAAGCAAATAAATAAGCACAAATAAATAAATACTGAAAATGCACAGTTAATTTAAATGTTACTCTAAATGCAGAGTATTTTTTTAATATACAATAATGTATGCTACTGTTATGATATTCATTTTATAAGAGTTGTAAATTTACATACTGCTATGATTTGGGTATCAGGTTTGAAATCAACAATAACTGGGAAAAAAAATTATGTGCCTTTGTGGGTTATGACTAATTTAGGCAAAAAAAGAAAAAAAAAGAAAATGACGTTGTGTTTTGGCACTGATTGTTTGTATATCAGCAACAAAAGCAATAAATAAAATTATATTACTAGCTAGCTAGCTAGCAGTGTATCACTTATGGCTCTGAGGTTTGAACCAATAATTATTATATAGTATGTTTTTGGTCTGATAATGTCTTTTTCTTTTATGAAAAAAAAATTGTTTTTGGTCTGATAATTTAAATTCTTTTCCTTTTATGAAAAATCTTTATTGAACAATTTTTGAAACTGTAACATAGTCCACTCCTTCTAAGTGCCGAAAAGCAACAGAATCACTAGGTGTCTCGCCCATGGCTCTGTGAGGTTTAGACTGTTTTACAATTCAAAATGTTTTTGGGTCTGATAATTTAAATTCTTTTTCTTTTATGAAAATTCGTTTTTGAACAATTTTTGAAACTGTAACATAGTCCACTCCTCCTAAGTGTTGAAAAGCAACAGAATCACTAGGTGTCTCGCCCATGGCTCTGTGAGGTTTAGACTGTTTTACAATTCAAAATGTTTTTGGGTCTGATAATTTAAATTATTTTTCTTTTATGAAAATTCGTTTTTGAACAATTTTTGAAACTGTAACATAGTCCACTCCTCCTAAGTGTTGAAAAGCAACAGAATCACTAGGTGTCTCGCCCATGGCTCTGTGAGGTTTAGACTGTTTTACAATTCAAAATGTTTTTGGGTCTGATAATTTAAATAATTTTTCTTTTATGAAAATTCGTTTTTGAACAATTTTTGAAACTGTAACATAGTCCACTCCTCCTAAGTGTTGAAAAGCAACAGAATCACTAGGTGTCTCGCCCATGGCTCTGTGAGGTTTAGACTGTTTTACAATTCAAAATGTTTTTGGTCTGATAATTTTTGTTTTCTTTTATGAAAAATCTTTTTTGAACAATTTTTGAAACTGTAACATAGTCCACTCCTCCTAAGTGCTGAAAAGCAACAGAATCACTAGGTGTCTCGCCCATGGCTCTGTGAGGTTTAGATTGTTTTACAGTTCAAAATATTTTTGGTCTGATCATTTTCTTTTTCTTTTATGACAAATATTTTTTGAACAATTTTGTGTCTACGTAGACACTGTGTACTTCATGAACGCCAATCACTATATAATAATTTTATTGAACCTTATATCTCTACAGATACATTGGCAAAATGACAATAGAACATATACTAAATAAAGTCAAATACAATTTAACATCGACACTTCTTATAACAATTATTTTGATAATTCCAAAATCTCATAAAAGTACTTTGAAGAAAGTTTCATAATAGATTCATCTTCCATTGAAAATAGATATAAAAAATAAGGATTTTATTGTCGAAGAACGAAAACTATCGTTAATATTATAAAGGGATTTGAGAAAAACCTCTCTCATCCTTATGAATTTATGATGGTTACACTCAAATTCATCACCAATTTTGTTACCATCACAAACTCGAGCGTCGTAAAGAATATTTCTATATCGACCGGTTTCAAGCGGCAACTTATGTGCCGAAATTCTTATTTTGGTTACAACGTGGCGGTGTTTTACGTTAGAAACTGCACTTTACATAAATTAAACTTCGGTATAATTTCGGCCCTCATTTCAGTTTTAACATTGTCAAATTCTTCGTCTTTCGGCCACTATAAAACAACCCTGTTTAACTTTTGACCCCTGGACAGTTAATGTTGTGGGGAGTGTGTGAGGAGTAAAAGCAGTCTCCCCCGGCACCAGCTGTAAGCTGTAATACTTAGCCTGCTATAACAAATATATATATATATATATATATTATTATTTGTCAGAAGGGTTAAACAGCCAGTTTTACTTTACTTCAGTGTTCTCCAGTCGTTATTACGATTCCAAATGAGCTCATTTGATTACCCCACTTAGTCATACTGCACCTTTATGCTTTTATGAAATATAAAAATTAACACAAACACTTTTTATCGGTTGATTCTGAAGATAGGTGTTTCATTCATAATTATTATGGTAAATTCTTAGCGGCCTGTGTTCTTGTTTGTTGCACGCTGTTTGTATATGGCTTTGGCGTGGGTCACAAGATCTCACAAGTAACTCTCAATCTGGACCAAAACACACTATAATTTTAAATTGTAATCGGGCTTGGTTCATTACGTATTGACTTTATAGATGGTCGTATATTTGTCAATTTTATATACATGTCATGTCATAAGCCATACTGTAATGTACTGGAGCAGTTAAAAATTCATATTTACGAAGGAAAAGTTGTTTCTTTTATTTCGCGCGCAAAATCCGGTACCGAGTGTCAGTCTAAAGTGCCTCGGTTAAGTTTTTGGTCTGGCTACGGGCCGGTACTTTGTATGCTTACGAATGTGCAATATATGTCTCTATTTTAAAAACACTGATTAAGGGCTTTTTATAGAAATAATTTGTTGTGGCCAGATTCGTTGTGTCCGCCACGCCGTTTTAGAAATTCTATGTGCGACGGAAATAGCCGTTTCCTTTCCCTCACAAACCACACTAAACAGTCTACTAAAGGTCTACAGTGGAGAAGTGACAAGGGATCGGAAAATAGGTTCGCTATATATCGGAGGCTAGCTCGTTATAAACCGGCGAAACCCCGTTCTAACAATTTCTAACAACATAATATTTATTCGTTATAATATTATATTCAGACCTAGATTTCCACACTGGACTTCTAAATTGTATTCGTTCTAACGGGGACTTTGTTATACCGGGATTCGTTATATCCGGATTTTCTATAACTTTTGCTAGGCTGAAAAATATTGTTCCTTATGTTTCCCGCATCACATTTTTACACAAGCTTCCCAGCTTAAGAGACATTTGACGCCTTCTATCCGGTCAAATAATGAAGAGCTGACAGGTATTGGATTATTTCTGCTGCCAAGCAAGCCTTATTTCATGCGGATTATCACTTTGCGCCTTTGCTTTAGACCAAACTCAGCGGGAGAACGGGTCGTTCCGTCGCCCCGTATCCAAGTCTTGCGTCTTCTCCTGAATCAGCCCTTATTTCAGCTTATTCTCCAGTTTCATGGTGCAGAAACCGAGAGCCTCACTCTTCTGAAAGCAGCAAGACGAAAAATCTTGAGAAAAAATGAAATAATCGTCATTTTTGGTGCCATTGGCAGGACCCTGCAACACATTCATGGCAAGAGATTCTACATAATGATCTAAAATCGAACAATATACTACTTCATTCTCAAAGAGAGGGCAGTTACGATCCAATCATTATTGACTTTGGGAAAAGCCGGCCTTTAAAGAAGGGTGAAGCACGGACTTCAAATGACTACTTGGCGCCAGAAGTACGAAAGGGTTACAAAGAGAGTACCGCCAGTGATATATACTCTTTTGGCAAAATGCTTCAAAACACCGTTTCAAACAGGAGCTTTAGATTATATTTTGGGGACTCAGTTATGTTTTGCCGGCAGTGCGCCGGTCATAACTACTTTTAAAAAACGAACGTCTCGAACTTTATAGTGTTGGTATTTTTAAAATAATAAAACTTCTACTTCTTTTCGGTGTTATGATCTTAATGAATCGCTGACAGCTATTTTAAAGAACTGTTCAGATCCGAGTATTTGTTGACAGCCTTGCGGTCCGAGTGAGCCTTCTTTTGTCAGGGATTATCACACCTTGTGTTCATGTGTCTTGGTGCGACGGGTCGATTGAATCGACCCGTCGACCAGTATCTAAGGCTTGCGTCTTCTCATGACTCGGGCTGCCTGTGGCACCACCGAGTCTAAATCTGCAAGCAAAATTTCTGCGCATGCGTTAAAGGTCAAATTCACACCAATCAGATTGCACTGTGCTGGTCACGCAACAATCGGCAGGTTAATTTATTACAGTAAATCGAGATGGTGGAGACCCGCGAGGAACTTTCTCTCTAATTTGGAGTCCCATCTCTCAAATGTAACCACTTTAATGTTTTATTTGACTTCACCGTGCGAAAGCCTTCCAACAGGCTCAGGATACTTGTTATTTATTTATGCTGAACCCGAGTGAATGTGCGATCGAAAAATATGCTTGCATTGAATTGTGCTGTTCGGTTTGCCGATACCAAAACTGCAAATGGTCAAGATGCTATAAATCATACCTGAAGGCTGAAGAGAAATACATGGATATGAATATTTCAGTGTGAGTTGTGAAGAAGCTTTTTATTTACATTTCAAAAACTCATGAATAATTAATGAGCATTTTGTCCAATCAGATGAAGCAAATCAGTCACGTGCATGCTCCTTTATACCTGATAAAATCTCATCATTCTAAAAAGCCCGGGGAGGGCTTTGATTTCGGTACCAGGGGAATATGGGGCACAAAGGCATTACAAAAGAATGCAAATTAGGATGAAGACTTTATATCAAGAATACTAATGAACACGAAATTTTATATAAAGTTTCATCCTAATTAAGACCCAAAGATAGCAAAATGTACACGGAACATAAGGTACCTAGATAATAAATTTTGCACTAAATTTACTAATATCAGCAGACTACCGAGATACACAGATAATATGTTTTAAATGAAGTTATCCAACTACCATTACTTGTTTACCGAGCCACTGTTTAGTTTAATTATTAAAACCAAACTCAAAGCCGTAAAATAACAAAAACATGCATTAAACTTACATATTTTGTGCCGGAGCCAAAAATTTAGAGTCTGCCGTCATGTCAGTCACATCGCTTTCCAAGTCTTGAACTTTATCGAGGTAAACTACGACACCAAATCCTTCAAGTGCAGGTTATTCTTGCATTGCGAAACGCCGCTTCAAACAACATAGTATGGTAATTTATTCATGTCCTTCCCTTGAGATATTCGTAATTGCCGGCGGTGATTACTCGAATATTTTGCATGGCGTTGTGAATACAAAGGTTCAATGGTTCATTAAGTAACCATTCCCTTGAGATGTGCGACTTTCTTTCATTGCATTCTTGAAGCGTTTTTGAAGCCGTTTAAAACACTCACAGCACGTGTTTTAACCAGTCTAAAAATTCTCGGGCTTCGCCCTAGAATTTTTAAACTTGATAAAACACTGCTGTTCGTGTTTTAAACAGTACATAAATGATATGGCAGTTTTCAACAGCGACACGAAGAAATATATATCTACGGCTTAGAAACGATCGAGGCTGAAATGATATGAACCGACTGGAGTGCAAAGACTGTACGAAAAGTTAGATAAAGCCTTTCTTTGATGGCAAAACAACCTCATGAACTCAAATACGATAGCCTTGTGAGCAATCGACGTACATATGAAGCTATAGAAGTTTATATTATCGACTACGTGAGAGTCTGCAAACATCGAACTGCTATGAAACCGCTTGTCAGTATTCGCACTTTCGTGCAAGCGAACTTTTCTACTTTCGACACACGGTCGCTAAACTGTACGAAATCTCCAAGAATAAATCCCTAATGTCCAAACCAACGGGAAAAACTGAAAGAGGAAATCCTTGTGAGCAATCGACGTACATATGAGGCTCCAGAAGTAATTATTGAATACATGAGAACCCATAGAGAGAACCGATAATAATGAACACGGTATTAGTTTCACGGACATTTGTGGCTTAACTGAACTCGCGCTACAGCATAGCTTGAAATACTGTACGAAAACTCCCGTTTAAAAATTTCCTGATGCCGAAAGGACCGTAGCATCTTAAACAAGATATCCTTCTGACCAATCGACATACATATTTAGCTGTGAAAGTATGTTTCCATTCCATAACAGCCGATAGTGCAAACTAGTAAACTGCCACTAGTAAATTAACCTAATTGCGTACTTCCGCGAGTACTGAACTTTCTAGCGTCAAATGCATGTGTTACGTTTCCAAACTTTAGGACAAGAAATCTTCCATAGAATGTTCTATTTTTTTACAGCTGAGAACTCTATTATTAAACTTAAGAAATAAAACAATGGTGCCATTTGAAGAATTATATCATGTCAAAAGTGCATAACGAAGAAATATATATCTACGGACGCGAGCAGTACGTCTGTTTAGTACGACTGGAACCTGCAGTACAGTATAACAGAACAGCAGACTAAATTGTAAACGTGTGTTGCATGAATAAGTAGTGTTTACAGTAAAGGTCACTACTTTAATTTATATACGAGAAAACAAAAATATTAAATTACATACATGCATGTATATATACTAGGGGAGCAGAGAATGAAAGTAACCGCGCTACCGGCAACTCCTAAAGACTGCTAATATTCAGCTAATAATTCTTCCCTTTGGTTATTACTAAGAGGATTTCAAATGAAAGTGTATTTCATCTTCAATCTCATGTGGCCCGAGTGAAAGCCCAGATGGGCTCTTGTTCTAATTTTATAACCGAATCCAGATAACTCAGATAACGCAGGAACTGATTTGCAGCTAAGGTTTCTTTCTCCCATGGATATAATATGTGCGATTCTCTAGATTCTTGAACGCGTTCCATTAAACTGATAGAAAAAATTAGGACAACATTTTAGCGGTTGTGATTAGCCGGTGGTGTACAGAATTAGTCGAATCTGAAAAACAATTGGTTCGTAATGAAAAGCCCAATCACTTTTCTGGTTCTCACCGCACAAGTTCAATTCAATCGGCCAGTTACTGAGTGACCCACCTTTCCGGGTAAAGCTAATATACCAAAGACAGGAAATCAGAAATAGTTCTAGGATGATGCAATTTAAGCTAGTAGACTAATTTTGAGCAAGCCACCGGATGTTTTTTTATAAGCAGTCGGACGGGAAGCATGCCCGCATTCGAGGTAAAATGTCCCGTTTGCTTTTAAGCCTTCAGTGCTACAAAAAGATCTCTACAGAAACATACAGAAAAAGCCACAGTTATACACTACCCAAGTGACCAGGAGGGCACATAATTGACGATACATGCTCTATGGGAAAAATAATAATAAACGTCTTAACAATTATGTTGCAATGAAAAAGCCACAGGTATACACTACCCAAGTGACTTGACTGTGACCCTCGGGTATATTCTACCCAAGAGGGCACATACATGATTGGCGATATTCTATGGTAAAAAATAATGAATAATACAGATTGTAACGATTATGTTGTAATGAAAAAGCCACAGGTATACACTACCCAAGTGACTTGACTGTGACCCTCGGGTATATTCTACCCAAGAGGGCACATACATGATTGGCGATATTCTATGGTAAAAAATAATGAATAATACAGATTGTAACGATTATGTTGTAATGAAAAAGCCACAGGTATACACTACCCAAGTGACTTGACTGTGACCCTCAGGTATATTCTACCCAGGAGGGCACATGCATGATTGGCGATATTCTATGGTAAAAATACTGAATAATACAGATTTTAACAATTATGCTGTAATGAAAAAGCCACAGGTATACACTACCTGAGAACGGAAGCCACATTAGATTTATTCTTGTTGGATACGACTTCTAAAATGTGAAGCAATTCTCCTCCCGCGCTTATTTTGCCAAGTTTTAGCTTCTTATGCTTAGGCGAATTGGCCTTTGGAGATTTGTCTAGGCCGCCAGTAGGAATGGATAATACCGATGGTGGGATCAAGCTGCCTAAGTCGGATCTTGAGTTGGCTGATATTTTCCTTGGCGTCAGCGAACTCCTGGACAAGCTTCGTGGGCCCCCGCGGCGAAATGGGCGCCATTTTCGCGGAGAAGGCCAGTGATTGCGCAGTGAACATTGATCGCAGCACCAATTCTTTTCAACGCATCTGTTGCCAGATAGCTGTCCTCTCCCAATTCCTTTCTTCTAAGCAGTCCTCCGCAAAGTCCACGGGTGGAAACCACTAAATCTCTGCGAGAGTTGTAGTTCGGCTTTTTGGACCAAAACAGACCGGAACTCTTCCAATGTCCATTCGCTGTACGCAAATCGCAAAGATCAATCTGTTGCAGCTCATGTGAGAACAAATTATTAAAGAACGTGATTTCCCCAAATGTTTGATATCTTGGGCGGAATAACTGTTCGTTAATGACGTACCAATCGAGAAGCGAGCTGTACACTTGGACTAACATTGTCGGGAGCTTTCATTCGAACTAAATATATAATTCGAACCCGCGCAACTAGGAATTTGATCCATAACAGTGGTTAATGATTATAAAAATAACGGGGGGTGAAAACTCTAAGAAGACGGCTGTTTCGGGAGAAGTGCCAAAAAACATTTCGGGAACCGGGAGCCTTGCTTTATTTTCGGGGAATTGATAAGGCGCTCCTCAAAATTTTCGGGAGATCTTAATTACCTTTTAGTAAATTTCGGGAGAAGATCATTCAAAAGTCGGGATTTCCGGGAGAGCAATCTTAAAAACATGGTACTGCTCAAACAACCCTTCTTAGAGTTGTCACCTCCCGTTAAATAAACTATGCCGCTTCAAATCCAACTTTACTTCCAAAACTTTTATTCACAACCGATTACATTTTTCTGTTTTACAGGTTTTTTTGTGGCAGCTAGTTTCAATCTTTCAACAACTATTGTGGTTCAGTATCAGCCGTGTAATTCTTTCTTTCAAAACAATATTGTTAACACTTATGGATTAAACACCCAATATGTGTGAGTAAAGGAGCGGTTTCTTTTCATGTACATATTATCCATCATCGCGAAGTCTTCTCTGAAAATTTAATCCAATTAATATACGGTCCAAAATTTTAGGGCTTGCGGCTCCTCGTAACTGAAGTACGAATTAGCGGCGTCGACGATATATGGAACCTCAGTGCTTGCATGTGGGCAGGCGATCAAAATGCGGCAACAGAATGTCTTTTTTGACATAGTAGCTAAAAAAACTGAACCCTAACTGACTAAAAATACTAAACCCCGACCCTGACTGCACCCAAATTATACTCAAATCCTGATCTGCCCAAATTAGGTCAAAACCCTGACCCTACCTGCCCAAACCGAGCTCAAAACCCTGACCCACCCCCGCGGCACATACATAATACGTCACAAGCAGGAGTACCCCCCCCCCCCCCCTCCCGGGATCTGCCCAAATGAGGTCAAAACCCTGACCCGTACCTTGCCCAAACTGAGCTCAAAACCCTGACCCACCCCCGCGGCACATCATAATACGTCACAAACAGAAGTACCACCCCCCCCCCCCCCCCCCCCCCCCCCCTCCTCCCCCCCGGGAGCTCGACATATGTATCACAAAACAAAATGGGTCTTATTAATTAAACGAAGACCTAAGACCCATAAAAATCACATAATCTTTATATGATGTTCAAGCAAAAGCCATTGAGAGTCCTTTCCATTGCCATCGCGAGCAAAATATTTTCTGGCCAGTTTGTGGTAACATGAAGAGGGATCATTACTAGAAATTTGAGCTGCCTCTTTTTTCCTGTAAGGTCCGAGCACAGCCAAAAACGACAATTGAGCTTTTCGGCGAAAAGGTCGATATTATTTGGAGGAACGATTCAGCGTTCATTCACGTGCGAAACGGCGCCGTGAGGCCGGAAAACCAATGTAGAGTCGGGATTTTTTTTATTTCGCAAAAAAACCGCTTTTTCCCCCCATAAAATCGATCATCATTTTTGGCACTTTGGGCTGCAGAATTTGCCATCTGAAAGCTGCTCAATGCTGAAAGCTGCTGAAGCAGTTATCTTCCAGTGTCAGTGATAGTAAATATGTGATAGTAAATATGTTGTATATAAAATTGTTCTCCTTTATTCGACCAAATATTGCGTAACATATCATTTTTAATGTAATGTTATATATAGTTTTATCTTCAAGCTATGGATCGCGCTATGAATACTCGAATAAAGGAGGCAGGGTTCGACGTTTGTCATGATCCCCAGAAGCATGGCAACTGCTTTTATCGAGCAGCCGCCTACCAAATTGGCATCGGATGGAGGACAACAAAGAGTCTGATATTTGAATGGCTGGAAAAGAATGAAGTCGATGTGAGTGAAATCTGATTAGTCACGTGGCAGTTGGCGCGCGCGTGGTAAAACTACTTTCTTAGCGTATTTTTTCGTACTTTTAGTATTGATAAAAACAATTTATAGATCGTTAGATAAGTTATGCAACCTTGGTTCGGTCGCCGTTTTTTTTAAGCTTGATGTGACTGTATCTTCTTATAAAAATACACAGGGTGATGAGGTGGACCAGTTACAGTTTATTTGTGAGACCGATCTTGGCGGAGAGGAGGTGCCACATACCTGGTTGGAAGCGCTAAAGAAGCTGGAAAACAACTATGCAAATGAGCTTACCATCCAGGCACTGGCCGATGCAATGCATCGTAAGATTGTTATAGTTACAGTGCACGGGGTAAATATGTATTGAAAATAAACCGAGTAAACAATATACGATACAAGTATACACTAGATAAGAATGCACTTCTTTTTTAGAGTGACAACTTTGTCAAGATATTGGAACCAAAGAGTGGTGCAACAGTGGGCAATCTGTACTTTGGCCACACCGGCAATCATTATGTAGCTTTGCAGCCTATATGTGAGGTTGGGTTTAATTTTTATACATTTTCATGTTATTTTATTGTTATTTTTTCGCGAGTATCAAAGTTGAATGCAGAGTTTAGTTTTAATTAGTACTTAGTTTTAATTTACTAATTAGCCCGCAAAACCTACAATTTGCGAAGTACATGTACAACGCCGTCTACATTGATGAAGGGTCACAGAAATGTCTTAGGGTAGGGAGGGGGTCAAAGTGGCCAAATAATACATAGCATGTATGGGAAATTTTCGAACTTCTGAGGGGGTGGCTTAAAAGATGTCCGACCCTCCGTGGGGAGGTAATGGATACTTTCTGGAAATACACAATACAATACTGAATTTCAATTCATTTTTTGACGTTCTCAAGTCTGACTTGAGCGATGTAGGTGGCTTTATTGATGACAAGGAGGCGGCCCTGAATGACAAAGAAAAGCCAAATAAAAGGAAGGTAGGGAATTTACGGTTTATACAACTTCCGACTCCAAGGGGAAGTTAATTCAAAGGGGGGCTTTGTCCAAATTTTGTCTGTAGCATATGCGCTTATTCAAGGATTTACTTACGGTATACAATTTTTTTTGATATAATGTATGCGCTTCAGTATACAACATTGAGTATGCTGCTAAATTAAAACTATCACTTTTTTATACAGGGATGCTCAAAGAGATCACCCAAAAAGGCTATGTTTGAGTCCTGGGAACCGGAAGAATATAATCCCGGAAATTGCCTGTGGAATGGGCAAGTCCTTTTGGCTGCGACTGAAACTGGATCACCCGACATAAAGTAATAAAAGAAGTAACGGCTTCAAAGGTAAAAACAAGTGAGGGAAGTGTGTGTCGCATGCCACTCACAGTATTATGGTCTGTTTGAATCACCTGTATTTTCATCTGCTCTAGAAATACGACAGCATCGTAATCTCTTCGGACGAAGAAATGTCGGACATGTTAACATCTGCAACTCCCTCAGCAGTTAACGCGATTGGCGCTAAAAAGAAGCCGCTATTTTCAACGGTACGTTTTCATGTTTGACTCATCGTGGCTTGTTATGTGGGCCCGGTTGTTCAAAGCAAGGTTAAGCGCTAACCCAGGGTTAAATCGCTAACCCAGGGTTAAACTGTACAGATTACAATTACAGATTTAGTGCTAACCTAGAATTAAAGTTAACCTTGCTTCGAACAACCCGGCCCTGGTCAACTATGAACGCCGATAGAACGCGAAAACCGAAGCGAAAACTATTTTAATATAACTAATTGAATAAAAGTAACAAAATATATTCCATTAAAAACTAGGAAAGCATGCACTATAATGATTTTTTTTTCCCGTGGTCACATCAACAACCATCTACAATGTATTAGGACAGTAGGGTAGCTTAGCTTTGAACCAATCAGATGGCGAGTTGCTTATTGGTAAATGTCGTGCTAATAGACAATTAGAAGGCGAATTCAAAATTTACATGTATATTGACAGATAGTTTTCTAATTGTTTTTGTAGAAACCATTAACTATTTATCCAAACTTCGATTTATATTTATATTAGAGACCGGTCATTATTTACAAGGAGTACCGGATCGGTAAAAATCCGTAGGGGACATGAAAACAAAATTGACGCGGGGTTGAGATTTATTTAATATGCGTGAATATTAACTACTTATTAACCGAGCAAGCGAGGTTAATAAGGTGTTTATTATATGGCATATTTTGTTTTAACTTTTTAAGTTTTAATTCGAGCGGTTCGTGTACACAAACACTGCAGCGGGAAAATCAGTATTGCCCGTGGGCATTACGGGAGAATTCCGCCCGCTAAACGGCCAATCAGCGCGCGCCATTTGACCGGAAGTAGCTCCTGTCATATAATAAACCAAGGTAAAAACCTTTGGTTCTAGAAGTTATACTGGATTGGACGAAACGGGGGTATAGACAATATTTGGTAACACGTGTATTCATTTTCGGACCCGGTACTCCTTGTAAATATACAATGAGTATATTTGATTGATTGACTGAGCTACTCACTTTCCAATTAAAAATCAGAAGGCGAATTCAAGATTTCTATCGCAGATAGTCAAAATGCTTGCTACTCACTATAGAAATCTTGAATTCGCCTTCTGATTTTTAATTATATTAGAAGGTGAGTAGCTCAGCTAATCAGATTACAGGATTCGTGTTAGAATGCTAGTTGGATGCTTTCTTAACAGGATGATGACAGCAGTGTGGAGGAGCAAGCCTCAAATTCTCCGGTTTATCGTACTAAAAAGAGGAAGGTGGATTTGCTGTCATCAGTAGTAAATATCTAAAGTATCTTGTGTTTAAGCGTCTGTTGTTGTGACGTCATGTGCAAACCAGTAATCAGTTGAAATTAGTTGACTAATTAATATTCGGTGTTTCTTGCTAAAGGATGGAGAAGAAAGTATGGAGACGGACGACACACCAACAAAAAACCGACAAAGACCAACAAAAAAGGATGGGTATGTGTCATTTGCTTTTTAGCTGAGTTCCCACCATGACTCCGGCATACGCGCGTCCTGCGAAAATTAGTATATGTAGCATGTTAACACAAAAGGAGTCTTCGTCTCTCAGGCTCTTTTTGTGTTAACGTATACCTCAACTTGTCTATCCTAAATTTCAAAGTGGCGCCATTTCTCGAGCTTTAAATGGATTTCAATGCACTATACTGCAAAACAACGTTTTCTTCCTGTAGATTAAGATTAATCCCAGGAATTTTGATCAGAAATACCCGAAATGAAATGGCAAGTTTTTCTCGTTTGGCCATCCTACGCAAGTTGAGCGCAACAAGTTCTGAAAATTGAAAACTTACGATAACTTGTGTTGACTTGCGTTTCGTTTGGCCAGGGCTTAACGACTGATTATAATTAATACATAATTGTATGTTTTCATTTTGCTCTAGAATTATTGGTGATAGCCCGGATGTTAAAAAGTTGGCCTGAAAACGTATTTGAACCAAGATCACATTGACAACATGGAGGCTACAGAAGTTGATGGCGTGCCAGTCCATGCACAAGGTCCGGCCAAGTATTCAGTGGCCTATAATGAAGACGCTCCTTTGTCCGCAACATCTGACAATTGGAACTGGGGGCGATCTCAGACATGCAGACGGAAAGGGTTCTGCAAAGGTGGTAGACGTACGTTGCAATCATGCAAATGGTACAATATGTGCACAAATGCTGAATGTGTGTATTATTATTTCATAATATTTGACATATTTAACTCATGATGCTTTCTATGCCCTTATGCGTTGGGCTTTATTTGTGCCCGTTTGGTGTAGTTTTGTGCTCGTGCTCCGGTTTATTTATTGGATTATATTGTTTGATGATTTTTGATCCTAAAAAAATATGTTAGTTTCTCTAAGTGACCATTTGTTCCCGCTGAGCGAAGGGACCATCAGTGCCCTTGCTTTTGTTTTTGTCATGAATTGTTTTAGATGATTGGCGGGTCAGAGACAATCTGACCTTAGGGACTTTGTCCAACTTGCTTCTTTTGATTGATGTTTTTATTTGTTTTCGACACCGAATAAAACAGTCAACTTTTTGTTGTCAGTTGATGGTTTTGTTAGTTGATATTGTCTGTTTTAAATGTTTTCTAGTCAGATATGGAGCGAGTTTACTGCCGCAGTTTCACATCAGCTGCATTCTGCAGATCAGCTTGCGTTCCAAAGCAGATGGCACCGTCCGTACGTACTTAGCCGGTTATGGTCTTAAAGCAGTTTCCAGCATCGACTGGGACCAACAGCTGGCAGGTTTGCCTAGGTTATCAGATCACTCTTTGGTGTCATCGATGATTAGTGCGTCCCAAAGGTTCTTGGGGAAACCGAAAGCAAAGAAGGAATCTATTACAGCGGAGATATTGAAGGCACTCGGAGATATTTAAGGCAGTCTATTTTTCTTAGAATCGTCCAAGACAGACCAACTCCGTGAAGATGCGTGGATTTCTGTTGCAAGATCTGACCAAGACCTGTTTTAGACATGTACTCTATTTCATAACAAGAGAAACATATGAAAATGTGCGGTATCCTACTTCCCTGTCAAGATCATACCCTATTCAGACTAAACATAGCGCCGCAATGGCGAACTCGTGGATTAAAGTGTATTTTAGCGTGTTCTCAAGGGAAAACATATGGAACTGTTCAAAGTTCAAGTTATAATTGCTGTTGTGATAGCCCGTGTAGTCTGTAAAATCACGTGACCGATGACGTCATCGTTACGTCATCACCACTAGGTGTATAATGGGTCCCAATACCATGCCTGTCAAAGTTTGAGCCGCCTGCCATTAGAAATGAGGGAGATATGGGCATGTATTTAAAATCGTGTGACCGATGACGTCATTGATACGTCATAACACTAAGTGATTTATGGGGACCCAGTACCATATCTATCAAAGTTTGAGCCGTCTGGCATTAGAAATGAGGGAGATAAGGGTAGGTATTAAAAATCACGTGACCGATGACATCATGGTTACGACATCGCCACTAAATGACGTCATAGTTAGGACATCACCACTAAGTGTCGATTCATGGGGAACCCAATACCATGCCTATCAAAGTTTGAGCTGCCTGACATTAAAATTGAGGAAGATACGGGCACTTAAAATCACGTGACCGATCACATCACCACTAACTGATTGATGGAGACCCAATACCATATTTGTGAAAGTTTGAGGCAGTACATTTTCCGCATGAAAATGTACAAGGGTTTACGTCACTGTCGGCGGGACCGAAATGCGCATGCCTACTGATTTATCGCTCGAGTACACCCTCCCACATGGTAAAATATTTGGTCGCAAGAGTGTATAAGTAGCCTAACGCTCACTTTATAGTTAGTAGCAAGAAGCTAGGGGACCCGATGAAGCCTTGAACAACGTCAATTCCAACAGCAATTAATGTTGCACATCGATCTTCAATGGATGGACGACATACGACTTTTAATCCGCAGAAAACCCTTTGATATCTTCGTAGTTTCGGAGACATGGCTAACATCTTCTATAACGGACTTTGAAGTTAGCATCGCAGGCTATACCTTGGTTAGGAACGATCGCTGTAACAAACGCGGCGGCGGCACAGCAATTTTTGTGCGGGATGGTATTCCTTACAAGCATCGAATAGATTTGTCTACCGACAGCGTAGAAACTTGCTGGATTGAAGTGAATCGTCGGAGATGCAAGAAACTGTTCGTTTGCTGTGCTTATCGGCCTCCGAACTTCTGCTGTGATTTATTTATTGATCATCTGAATGATTCTCTTACGAAAATACCCGCTGCATCTGAAATAATCATCGGGGGCGATATAAATATTGATATTTTATCCAAGAGAAACGAGCCGTCTTACAAATTAAAGCAAAAACTTCAAAGGTTTGCAAATGCAAATGATCTGGAGCAATTAATCAACACCCCCACAAGGATAAGTGATCATAGCAGAACGGCTATCGATCTACTGTTTGTCAATAACAGTCATCGTATTGTAGAAAGTGGTGTCATTCACTCTGCAATCAGCGATCATTCTATTGTCTGTTGTACAATGAAGTCTGGCGTCCCCAAGGCCCCACCAAACACAATCGAATACCGCTCCTATCGCAACTACGACAAGGACTCTTTTGTGCAAGAACTAAAGGAGACAGATTGGGGCGTTCTTGAAAACAACAATGACTTAGACTCTGCTGTAGAAAATTGGAACAATCTTTTCTCAGATGTGGCAAGCAGGCATGGCCGATAAAAAAGACTCGAATAAAAGGAATACTAACACCATGGATGACGTCAGATCTACGAAACGCCATGCGTGACCGGGACTACAATCACAGGAAAGCCATTAAAACAAACTCGGAATATCATTGGAGGCAGTATAGAAAAACCAAACTTTTTGTCAACAAACAAGTGAAAAAATGTAAATCTGAATATTATCTGGAGCAGATAAATAAGAACAAGGGGAACTCAAGCAGGCTGTGGAAAACACTAAACGATATCACTTCACGAAAGCCGAACTCCTCTGTGACTTCTATTGAGGCTGATGGCGTTACATACGCTGACGATATATCGATAGCGAAGGTTTTGAACATTCATTTTTCTCTGATAGGATCCAGATTGGCAGCGAAAATAACAGAAAAGCTTCAATCTGCAATCACCAATATATGTGGCATCTTCTCTTCTGAGTCTACTCAAAGCGACAGAGAAAATGTGTTCTGCTTCTCTCCCATCTCGGAGTCCTTTGTCTTCAAACAGCTAAGAGGCTTGAAGACAAACAAGGCAATCGGGTTGGACCGCATTAATGCGAGGCTATTAAAGGATTCCGCGCAATGTATGGCTCCAGTTCTGTCCAGGTTATTTAACCGCTCTCTTGAAGCAAGTGCCTTCCCAGTAATATGGAAAAAAGGCAAAGTAACCGCTCTGTTTAAAATAGGGGTTCGTACTGATTGCAACAACTACAGGCCAATTACAGTCCTTCCAACAGTAAGCAAAATACTGGAACGAGCTGTACACTTTCAATTGTACAGTTATTTATTGGAGCATAAATTGCTTTCGCCGAATCAATTCGGTTTTCGCCCGAAGTTATCGACCGTAACCGCGCTTGCCCATTTCACCGACAACATACTACAGAACCTCGACAATTGTAGTATGACAGGGGCAGTATTCTTGGACCTATCGAAGGCATTCGATACGGTCGATCATGGCCTTCTAGTGTCCAAGCTCACGTCCATTGGCGCTGATGATCAAGCTGTGAAGTGGTTTTCTTCCTACCTTGAAAACCGGTACCAAGTTACGTCTGTAGGAAATGGCCGATCCCCCACCCACGAGGTGCGTGTGGGCGTCCCACAGGGGAGTATCCTGGGCCCCCTTTTGTTTCTAATATACGTGAACGACCTCCCGACATGCTTACAACATTGCCAAGTTGTAATGTACGCCGACGACACGGTGATCTATAGCAGCGGGAAATCTACTACAGACATTGAACGCTGTCTAAACGCAGATCTCGCCAAGCTGGCTGATTGGTTCAATTACAATCGCCTGACTTTAAACACATCGAAATCTAAATTCATTCTATTTGGTAGTAATCGTAAATTGCAAGCCTGTCCAAGTATTAAGCTTACTATAGATAATTATAATCTCGAGAGTTCAGACTCTATTAAGTACCTTGGAGTTATTATAAGTAAACACATGAACTGGCACGAGCAAATCGAGGCTATAATTGCCAAAGCCAATCAAAGGCTTGGATTACTCAAACGTGTCAAGCACTTGCTTCCTTTAGAGGCACGAGCAACTTTATATAATAGTCTTGTTAGCCCACTTTTGGACTACGCTGACGTTATCTGGGGCGATAAGAACAATGCCACCCTCATGGAAGATCTCCAGATCATACAAAACAAGGCAGCTAAAATTATTCTTGACCTGCCTAGGCATGCCTCAGCCACTGATGCTCTCAATAGACTTGGTTGGCCCACTTTATCCCAGCGGCGCCTTGTACATAGACTTATACTTATATTTAAGTATATCCACGGACTTATAAATTACAATTTTAATATTTTAAGAAATAGTGATATTCACAACTACAATACGAGAAGAAAGGGAGATTATCGCCTCCCTTTAGTAAAACGTAATTATGGAAAACAACGGCTTTTTTACCAAGGTTTTTATGACTGGAACAATTTAGATAAGTCAATAAAGGAATCCGAATCCTTGGCTGTTTTTAAACAGCATATCAAGACACATATTTTTAATTAGATTTTACATATCCAATTTGTATAATAGCATTTTTAACTTTTATCTTTGAACTTCTCATTGTATTTTTATTATTATAATTTTAACAGGGCCTCGCTGAAAAACACCTTGGTGATGCGAGCCCCCTGTATAAACATTGTTATTATTATTATTATTATTATTATTATTAATTAAATGATATATCGATTACTATTATCTTATCAATTGACATTCCAAGCATTCCATCCTGCTAACATCTTAGCGAGTGAGTGACAAAGAATGCACGATTTCCCCAACCATCCCGATAATTCGTTCCTGCGCTTGCGCGCACCCACGAGTTAAAAATGGGACATTTATGACCCTATTTCAGACTAAAACAACTCGAAAGCTATACCCTTTGGAGCGGCACATATCCGTACAGCATAGGCATGGGAGTAACCCCCATGTTCCCGTGTCTCCACAGTGCTTTATAAGACTGCTGGGATCCTTACAAGGAGGAACCAAATGTGTACCTTTTAATCTACAATATTGGCGGAATTATATTAAAGGAGGACAGAACCCTAAATCGACAATTTGGAGAGATTTGGCGCATCCCGCCAAATCCCCCCAAGTTGCGGGCAAAGGTGTCCCGTTGACAATTTACCTTTATTACAAATTAAATCAATAGCTCGCAAAAAAAAATGTTTGAAGCGAAACAAAAGCAACAGTAAAGTTTGTACTTGACAAGTCTCTCCATGCTCGATACCTAAATACTGTAAACAATTATAATTAGCATAAGATCATCCCGACGGTTTATCTATCTCTCTCTGCTATCTTGTTTTCACTGCAATTCGACGAAATGTATGACTACCCCTGGGCTGGTCATTGGGTTGTGTTAGACACATTCAAGGCAATATTATCAACACCACCTTGCTCTGGAAGTTGGGTCACTGCGAGTAACTCCACGGCACCAGTTGGTGATTTGGAGACATGTGCCCTTGGATCATTACAAGCATCTGTAGTGCGCATGTCTTGTTCGGCTTCTGTCCAGCCATGTCCGTAACTGGCCATGGGATACGCGGGCTCGCCATGCTTCGGGATGTCAAGACCTGGTGGGTAAAAAACCGTTTACCAAAAATATTATTTAACGGAACAGACCAATAACATTATCACATTAGTACGCAAATAAGTGACCAGGTAGGGAATATAAGCTACACGTAACTACTACCTTGTCTAACAAACTACAAAAACTGCAAGACCGAGTAGTTCGGATTTTAACTCACTCCAACTATGATACCAATGCTGATCTTCTATTTGAACGACTCGTCTGGAGAAAACTCGACTCACAGCGTCAATTCCAAAAGACTAAATTATGGTTTATAAGTCTGTGAACTACCGCCTTGCTTCTGGTTACTTTAGTGCAAAATTTACTGATCATAGTGGTGTTACGAACTATTCCCTGAGAGACACCGAGGGCAAACTTGCCATTCCTCTGCCCCGCACAAATTTCATGAAAAATAGGTTTAGCTACAGCGGAGCAGTACTTTGGAATAGTCTACCAGTGTAGCTGCGACAGGCAAGCACTCTTAGCAGTTTCAGTTCGATCTGGCTGCAGCAGCTTCTTCTCTTGAATTAAACTCTTCAGATGAATCAACCGTGTCTAAATAAAGTTATACATACATTACTACTTGAATATAAGTAGAGAATAATATATGGGCGCACGGAGATTAAACAATTATTCAATGTATTCTTTACAACCTATTTCTTCTGGTTACCATGATAAATACCATATCAAACTTAACCTGGCTGGAAAACAAAACTTGAAATACCTGACTGTTTCGATCATCGATTCAGATGCCAAGGAACTCACGATCTATATGACTTGCCACCAGAAGAGCTCGTTGCGTGTTTGAGAGATGGCTATTTTTTGTAGAGGGGGGTCACGATTTTTTATCCTCCCATTTAGGGGGGGGGGATAGTTTTGAACATACCAGTAATGAGAAGGAATAAATCAAGTAAGCCTTGAACTCCGTCCTCTCAGACATAGCACCGCTCACAATGGTAGCCGCAGTCGCAGCGAATACGAAATGGAAGAACCAATGAGAGAACAGATTGTCCGGAAGTGACGCACGGGCAAAGTAGCTGTGGCTGATGGAATGCATTGCCCTCAGAACCGAAAGCTAAGGCGTAACCAAACAACCAGTACGCAATGGCCCCGAGAACTGCAACAGGAGAAAGGAAGTACTTTGTGAGGGAGTTCTATTAAAATGGCATAAAGTTCATAGCTCCTATTAGAATCCTTGATTCGGAATAAACATGTAAATGAATCAATCAATAAACAGTATATCTTGATTAAAATCTCTCAACAGAGAATGGTCTAACCTGGGGATTAAGTTCAAAGGGGAGGGGAGAGAGAAGGAAAGGCTCACCAAGGCAGCCGATAAACTGACTGGGAACTAATTAGATCACGATCACTAACCTAAACCAGAACAAAGCGCACCCTTTCGAGAAAAAAGTCTGGTAATTAATCTCTAATTAAGCCATAAGTCGGGTATTGCTTTAGGAGGGTACTGTTATATCTTTGAAGGTGGGGCACAGGTTGCCCAGACTCGACATATATTTCCCGCTTATTAGTCTGTTGGGTTACCTGTGGTATGTTTCATTAGCGATCTCGGAAGAATTTATATAATTGCTTCTTGTGAATTCTCTTTTCCGATTCCTACGAAATAAATCTTCAATAATAAAAGATTGATACTCAATGAAGTTGCGTGAGTGGTTTTGGGGCGATTTTGGGCCTTCTAAAGCAGTTTACTAGGCCTCGAAGTTTTGACGGTTGGCCGCGTGTCTACCTATGAGGTAAGTATCTGTCGTAAAACATGGCTTGAGTGGCCCTACGAAAGCGTTTTTGCACGATCCTTTGTAATTTTGCGTGCGCATTGAAGCAGAGATTTTGAACTTGGCGCTATTTTGCTTAAAAATATCCCGAATGTGACGCTCCATTCTGCGCGATGTAAAATTAGGAAAGGATGATCTACCCCCCCTCCCGTTCTAATTCAGTGTACGAGAGAATGAGGTAAGAGAACGAATCCCCCATACATGGGTCTGTTCCAATGATAATTATTATATACCAAGAGATAATGAGGTAAGAGAACGAATCCTCCATACATGGTCATGGGTCTGTTTCAATGATAATTAGATGAAATCGGTTTTTAGATTAACAGGACAAACTGGTTACTTTTATTAAGAAAGAGATCTGATTGGCGTAAAGTGGCGCTCTTGTGCTAAGGAATGGTTAAGTAATGATTCGTGTAAAAAGTACGATGAAATCCATTGTTCTGCGGCATTGAGCCTCCCTCGCATGGGATTTGTCTGTGTTTTAGACTACGAAAACACTGGGTGATAATTTAGCCTCCGATGCAGACATCTTGTGTGGTTCGTTTCCCTTCCTCCCACACCAACGTCTGCGAACTCGAGCCACATTTTGTGTTCCGTGACTTACGGATTGTTTATTTTGACCAATCAAATTGCTTGTTAGGTTTTCCCTTAGCCCAAACATTAATTAATTACTTCGTAGACCGTGGGAACACAAACACTTGATTGGCTCATTGTTTTTACTTCCATTCTGCACGTGCAGCACGTGCCAGTCTCCTCTCAGTCGCCTAGACAACAGAAAATAACTTTAAAATGCTCAGAGGTTGCCAAGTGGTGAAAAAAAAACGATAATTCAGTGCATCAAATCTGGACTTTTGACAATGGATTTCGAATATCTCCAAAATAAAGATCTTCACGTCTTTCCTGTCGCCATAAAAAAAACTTGCTTTGGTGGCAAGAATACTCAGTTCAGAGACTGTGAAGGTTTGTAGGTAATTCTATTCATATCGAAGTTCTGTGCATTTTAATGAGTTCCCGGAAAATAGGAGCTCCTCTCTGATTGGCTGAACAAAAAACCCGGCTTGAGTTCGCAGACGTTGGTGTGGGAGGAAGGGAAACGAACCACACAAGACGTCTGCATCGGAGGCTAGTGATAATTATGAATATTCTGAAATAAAAGTAGTAAAAAGTCTTAGTTTCATTCCATTTTTATGAACAAATTCTCTTCCAACCAATAGGAACAGCCAAAAACAATAGCTACGAAACAGGCACGATTGGCAAGGTTCCGATTTACTTTATAAACGACATTTGGAAGCGCAGTGCAAATCGTAGTTTTAATATTTTGAAAATTGGAGGTAATTAGACGTCTTCCCAACCTTTAAGGCGATTTTCATGTTTCAACAAATCAAATCAAGAATTTGCACAATACAAAATTAACATCATGCCCCATCTGAATGCCGTTCGGTGCCGTACTTCTTACACGGAGCGTCCATATCTCCTATATAGTTGTCACAGCGGTTTTACAAGTTGGGATATTTATAGATTATTTCCACCGCCAATAGAGGGTTTTCACTCAATCCCCGGCCATGTTGGTGTACCTAACAAAAGAAGCTAACGAATAATCTATTGTTAAAAGTACACCAACATGGCGGCTATGACGTCACGTGAAAACGCTCCATTAATGGTTGCACCGTGGCGGAACAAAAGATGCCTCATTAGCTACTTTTGTTATACCAAACAACATGGATGCTATGCTTTTCTGATTTGATACCCTTAGGAATAATTGCAACTCAACAATAGCGGGAACCGTTCTAAAAATAACCTAACTTGTGAAAACGCTGTGACATAGGCCTAGTCATTTGGGATGGACGCTCCTGGTTATGGACTCCTGTCATTACTTAATAACGATGCTATGATATAAACAATGGATACCAGAACGAGATAAAAATAACTTCCCTCACGTGTTGTGCCGACTAAAAATAGATTTCAAATAATATCATGGAGCACGGGGATTCGTTCTCTTACCTCATCCTCTCTTGTTCAGTGTTATGATTCATCACAGACCTAGTATGGGAGATGGACGCACCGGGTAATGGGCTCCTGTCAAAACCTATTTCCTCTTATAACTTTAGTTTCTTTTATGCAAATCAAATTAACTTTTCGGTTTTGTATTTAACTCGATGATATCATGGTTTTCCATCTTAAAAAGGATCATATTTTCTTATTCCTCAGTTTGGCGCGAAATTCAGGCGTATGCCGTGACGTCACATTGTCAATCATCCACCTCAAACGCAAACCTCTAAAAAAACATATTATTCGTCCCTGGCTAAGTTTTATATCATTCTGATTTTTTTACACCCTACTATGAAGCTTCCGGGTGGAAAATGACCCATTTTTGACCATCGTGCATATTCTTCATGGAAAATATGGAAATTTGCGGGAAGTGTCGTATAACTTGATGGATTGTGACCGGGCAAACTTTAGTAACAAACAAACAATCAAAAATTTTGCTTTACAAGGGTGCGCGCTTGTAAAAATTATTATTGTTGATTTAAGATAATCACTCACTCTGAAAATTGTGGAAATTTAGTATACATGCATACAAACTTTATAGAGTGTTCCCCGAGGGGCTTTTCTACACACATTACAATATTAAATATTATTGAAAATGGTTAATACCAATTCTAAGATAAACTAAAGTCTAATTTAATGTACATTGTAATATAAATATTATAATATTCGAAAATAAATTACCGCTGAATGCAAGGACTACAGATGCATGTACGCAGGGTTAGCCTCATTCTGAAGTTAAACACTGCTGTTAAGCACAACACTGTGTATTGTTGTAGTTTCGCGTTTTGCACCTTCTCGCTGGTATTTATGAATTTTTAACCTCAGAATGAGACTAACCCTGCGTATATACGTCTGTAGTCATTGCATTCAGCGGTAATTTTCGAATACGAAACTGGAGTATTGTAATAAGAGATGAATTAAAATATAAAATATGGTAAATTGCTGCTAATATCGATAATTATTAAGTAATAAGAAATCCGTCGGGTATACGTTTTTCCAGCTTCTTCTTAAAGCTATCAAGGGAAGTTGTCTGCTTTTATCGCCAGCTTTTATTTGGCGATAACCGGTGTAGAAGATATTGCAGGCACTGATAAGTTACCCACAAACATTAAACATGGCGGCGCTTCCAGTTGTTCAAAGAGAGGAGAAGGAAATCTCTGTCTAGCAGGGTAGGTTGTTCCGAAAACGAAGCCCTGAAAACTTATAGCAAACGGCAACGCTTGGTAAAAAATACAGACCAATTTAAATTAATTGAATTACAAATGCCGTGACTCGGGTATGATACTCAGATCATTGATAAGAACTGTTACATATTTTAAATAGCTTAGGTCCATTCGACTGTCCTGTTGTTACGGTCACAACGCATTTGCTATCGATTTTGTTATTTTCATTCTGAAGGCCCGTGAACGGTAAACTTTTTCAAATCTAATTTTCGGCACAACCGATTCGCCAATCGCCATAGGATCGTCCGCGGAAAATGACTGGAAACGACGTTCATCAGATGACTTGCCTAGTTCCCTTAATTTACATCCGCATATCCGGTTTCTAAAAATCGCTTGTGAGAGTAAGATATCCCAAGGGCCTGACTAGGAGACTCCCTCTCTGTCCTCTATTTTCTCTCGATTGTACTTGCTGCGTGTCTCTGAGTGTGTATATATGTCACTGTATATCTATTTTGTTCTTTGTACCTTGAACATGTGTTATTGGTGCAGTACTTTCAGTGTATTCTTATGTAATAGCTATTTTAGATAACTTAAGCTACCCAGGTTTTGGAACAAATGTAAAGAAGAAATATTGTGTAAGGACGGTTGTTCCCTATTGCTAGTGCGCATATTTTCTGCGCAGAAGCCTCAGTACGGGTGTCTCGCGAGTTGACCCGTAGTCACGTAAGCTTGATAGTGGAAATAAAATAAAAATCGCAACATTTTGTCAGTGGCTTGGAAAATGTGTTGACCTCATTTTTTTCTCATATTATCCTGCCTGGATAACATGAGTATATCTCTCAAAGTACAGAAAAGAACGGCGGAACGGTAAATTCTCTCGAACTTGGCTGAAGCGACGTATTTTGGGGCCAGAGGCGCAATCAACTTGCGATCTGCGCGGAAATCCTGCGATTTTGAACGAGTTCGCCGCCATATTGAACTTTCCCAGCATGCAACACTCAATAAGACAAATGTTATACTCGCTAGGGAGGGCTTAGTATAAAATTGTCAAGGTCGTCCGAGAAAACTGATTATCATAGTGAAATGAACAAGATGGTTCTAACGAAAAGAAGACCAAGGCGATAGTCATAGCGTCGTCAAGAAAAGTGTCCGAGTTCTCCGAGGACATTGCCGTCACCATCAACGGATCTCTAATTCAAACGAGAGATTACTTGGTGTGCATATGGACCAAACTTCATGTAGATAACATATGCAGAAATATTTCCCAGACACTTGGGATACTTCGGCGCATTCGTCACCATCTCCCACTTGATGCTTAGTTCTCTCTCTGATGGACTATTGCTGCGTAGTCACGTGGGGCAATACATCCCAGCAAAATTTAGACAGGATTAATCGACTTCAGAAAAGGGCAGTTAGGTTGATTATGGACACTGACAATAAAGCGACATCATTGCCATTATTTTCACAGCTGGGATGGCTCCCCATCACCGTTTATAAAGCCTTAAATAATTTATCTCCCTCCTATCTTACTAGTTTAATTTTACCTTTTAATTCTGTTTATAGTTTTCATACCCGTGGCTGTGTAAATAATAATGTGAAGCTTCCTAAAGTGACTACTAGGCCGGGATGCGCACTTTTGCCTTTCTGGCATCTAATGAATGGAACTCTTTGGACTGTAGTATTAGAAACGCTTCTACACTCTCCTCTTTCCGCAAGAATTACTTAAAGATGGCCTTCTCCAAGCTCAAAGAAAAACTGTGATTTTCACTCCCTCCGTCTGTGTAAATATACCTAGTTGTAATGTTTGTGTAGTAATATTCAAGTTTTAGATTTAGTGTTATTTTAGTTTTACTTAGCTTGTATTATCTATAGTTACATTTAAGCAGATTTTAGTATAGTGTTTTAAACCAGTTATATTATATAGTATTCTAGGGCCTAGATGAAAATTCCTTTTGAAATTCTAGTTACCCTGTTTAAATAAAGTTTAAAAAAAATCATTGAATTTTTAACTAAAAACCTGTCAAAGTCAATTATGGCACCGACACAATTAATATTTATTGAAATAATCCATTAACGTGGCCTTAGGTAATGAAGCTGTTACTGTAGTGAGGCACCCCCATTTCGAGTCTTCTTACTCATATTTAGATAAATCACGCTTCATTCTTGGAAAAAAAATAAAAAATTCATGTGTTTTAAACATTTAAACGACATTTAAACTTGATTATCTCAGAAAAATGCACGGTTATCCCCAATTATTTTTATTGGGGGGGGGGGGGGGGGGGGTGGGGGAGGTTTGATAGCCCTATATGTGACCTAAAATGTCCAATTGGTCATAAAAAGAAAAAAAATATCCTTGTATTAGGGGCCTCAGTCCTTAAATAAAAAAACTAGACTACTAATCTCCACAAAAGAAACCTCGGATTTTAATGAATGTGTACCACCGTGGTCTTGTATTCATATCATCTTCACTCCCGTGTACAGTATACAGCCCTACTGCATGATACTAAACATCAGTCAATTCCACAAATACCCATCAGCCCCCCTCTTCCACCCCCCCAGAACAGTATGGTGAGGCATTGCACACTACCGACAATAATTATGGGAAAGGGGATAGCCTAGCCTAGTAGTTTTCCTCGTTATTGACTGTGTACGTGCAGCAAACATTCTAAATGCAAGCGTTTATTGACAAAAGCGAGGATCGACTTTGTGGATGGCTTGGCTTATCCAGCAATTGCAGCTGCAAACGTTTGTGGTGTATCTAAAGGTATAACGTTTCCTTTACATTATAAAGTCAAGCCCGATCGCGACTCTTATTCATTTCACTCTGATGCAAATTGACTCGTGGTCGTTCATTTATACGAATTCAGTCAAAATTCTTTCCATGCCGGAGAAGGTATATAGATATACCCGGGGGTGGGGCATTTTCCTTACTTCTTTAGCTTTGGCTCCACCGTAGAAGAGCTCAGAGGTATGAAAACCCACAACTGAAACATTGTAGGGTCATTTGAACACATTACTTGTCTCCACCGTGGGGAATTATCAACAAAATTCAAAATCATGACTAATGCCCGGGGGTTGGCCTGGGGAAGGGATGGGCTTTGCTGGAATTGACTGATACGTAAAAACCTACATTCGTCGATAAAAAAACAGTTCTGGAAATTGTCCATGGCTATTTGTTGTACGGGTATTTGAATTTCCAATAAATTTAAATTCTACATTTTCACACGAAACTACAGCCCTGCCATTCACTCCAAAGTAAGACCAAGAGCCACTGATCACAGCCTTGATCGTATGTGAGATACCAGGGTCCAGACAAACCGGTTTGTCCAGGTTTATAGTAAACCCATAATATCCATCTGTCTTCTCGCTATCCGTCGTAAATGTTGATGAGGAATGGTAGAGCGTAGATGTAGAGTCTTTATTCACTCCTGTGTAAATGGTAAGGTCTACTGTGTATTGTGACTCAGGCCATCCGCACAATCTCACACCAGTGAGGTGAACCCGACTACTGACGGTGAACGTGATGCAGTCGGCTGCGTTACCATTATAATTCCATCCTGTATTAAAGGAGGCAAATCTCTTACATGAACCATTCTCCTTATTGCCTTCTCTGTTCTTTGCAGTAAATGTTTCAAGTGATGTTGGTTTTCCAACAGGGCTTAAATATGTAACCAACTCGGTGACTTCTTTTAAATCTAGAATTTCGGTGGAAAGGACAATTTCCACAACTTGCTGTAATGACATTAGTGGAAACCTTATCAGGTGAATAGCTTTATGACCGAGAACAGCTCTCTTTGATTTTCCATCTTCACTCAGTTCTTGTTCTTCAATTTTCTTACAAGCCCAGCTGTGTACGGCCTGGAATAACTCCACCTCTGTTATCCAGAGACTGTCCCTCTCTAGAATGTCACAGAGTGTTTCTTGCGTGACAGTCAGAAACGGCTCAGATGTCACGGCTCTTTGGGTCTCACAATCAACAATTTTCCAACAGATTCCTTTCAGCTTTTCATCTTCTAGTTTTTCCACCTGTGGTAGAACAGTGAACACATCTTCTGGTCCCAGCTCTTTCTCAAGATACTGTGTGCATTTCTTAACCAGTGATGGAACAAAGTACTTCTTAGCGAGGTACAAAACCTCCATAACATGACTTCCGGTCAACTGCACTTCATCGTAGTACATGTAGCGAAACAGTTCTAGTAATCCTTCAGCGGTACAGTCTGGTAGGTCGATAGTACGTCGAGTCTCGGCCAGTTCACCGTAGAACATGGCCTCGAATACAGGACTACTGATAGCCAATACGTACTTATGGGCTGGAACGGTGACCGTGTCGCCTTTGGAGTCGACAACCGAGAACTGTACATCACTGAACATGCTGTTGTTGTACATGTACTGGTTACGTTCCTTGATAGTGTCGCGTACAATTTGCCATTTGGTATCCATTGCTTAACTGTGTTGATGTTGAGAATATATTTGTAAGCAGGTAGGTTTGTTTCTCAGTGCTAACTCAGTGAGAACAAAAAGCGTGCTTCCTCGTGTGTAGGATTTATACCCGAATTGCATGCTGGGATAAGACATGGCTTGTTATGTGTACCCCCTACCCCTCAGGCTGTGTTTGTCAACATGAAGTTATTAGTCATGATGGTGTCATAAATCAGCCTACCAGTATAGGTTTCTGCTTAACTTTAAAAAAAATAAAAAAATACACAGATGCGAATATGCTCTTTCAAGCCATGGAACTAGTTTTTGCCTCGAGTTTTTATTTACCCGTCTGAAAACCCCTCGTACGTACAGTTCAGTGCCTTCAGTTATCTCAGTACTTTGTCGAACACATGAGTAGCGAGGATTTTTTTGTAGGCAAGGCTTTGTCTACCATAAAAGGTTTCTGCATAAATTTTCAAAAACTTTGCATACCCGCTGATTTTAGAGTCTCACAGAAAACTAGAGTAACTATCAGTTAGGAAGTGCGTTCGTTCGAAAATAATCATATTTTGAAGTAATGTAGAAAATGTATTTGTTTGGTGAAACCAAGGAAAGTACCGAAAAATATACCTCTTGTTATTTACTGTTTGACATCATACCCTTTTGTCTGATTGCGTCTAGAGGAAATGGACTAGTAAACACAAATGAATAATGAATATGTTTATTCTCATTGTTTACAATTATCGTATGAATATCAATTCAACTGGCTACCCTTGTGCTAGACTTATCTGCTATATGTACACATGCAATTCTTACTTGGAAGATTTGCCTCTGGCTCCCTGGGTATAAAACTATATAGTAACGTAACTAATATATTTTAACTGTTTTTAACGGTAACGGTATAAGATTTGATGTGTAATATTGTGACATGCATTAATGTGTAGCAATGTTTTCATTTAAATGGTCTACTACGGGTATATAGCATCATAACCATGTTTAAGTTTACTTTCTTCACTATTTTGTAAAAGTCATTGCATAAAGTTTTCAAGTAAATTCGGACCATGCAGTTATCGAAATATCGTGAGCCGTAAAATAAACAAAACGGCTGCTCGCTTAGTTCCCAGACCGGTGGTACGTCGTGGCCCGCTTTAAAGCTTGACTCACTCGCTGAGCGCAAAGCATAACACTAAATAAACTTTTGCTTCAGTGTAGTTTCACGTTTACGGCAGACCTTGTCTTGTTACTAGTATTAAAAGGTTTCGGCAGAAATCATTGTAGATGTTTGCGTATTAAAATCTTAACTCTTCTTGTAGTCTGAATTCCACGTGCATGCAATCAGTCAGGCGTGAACGGGTCAGTCTGATTTTTTTACGGAACATCAACAGAGTTTTGAAGGAACGTTTGTCATATTTGAAAGACGTGCAAAAACTTCTATACTCTTACCAGAAAACTTCTACTGGGAAAGTGCAATTCCTTTTTAATTAAAAGAGCTTTAATGCATCGGATCCGATCAGTCCGTTCGCGATGCCTCCCCAGCCGCAAGAATATTGACGCGAAAAGAGACGATCTGTGGTTAAGTTTAGAATTTGATCAGTCACCACGCTTTGATGAGCAACACTTATGAATTGAATTTCTTCAGCATATTACCGAGATAAATCACTACTCACCTTTTGCACTGTTCAAACCACGAGGCGAACCGTATATCGTACTGCATCATGGACATGCTGAGTTAATTTATGCGCAAAGGTACAAACCCACGTTTTTCGTGTTTGGATTGCGCCTATGGACCACAGGTAGCCCGCGTTAAGATTAGTATGCGTTCTCGCTCTCGCTCGAACGCAAATATATTAACAGATTACCCGTACCTCTCAATGTAATTTTATGTAACAACAATTGTAACAATACCGGTACCTCATAGTATGTTTTAATTGTTGTGTCTCTGTAGACGTAGGAACATCAACAAGTGTACGTTCTTGATAGATAGAAGTTGTAAATCCATTTGTATACAGTGCGATTTCACAGCAATTTAGAAACTAATCGACTCACCTCGGAATTTTAGAGTTCGATTCAAAGCATTTCCGGCATCAGGCGAAATTGTTCAGACACGAAACAAATACAAAAGAAAAACTTTCAAAACATTCGATTCGGAAAGTATCTCAATTTCTAAACGAAAATTGAAATGTTTGGTGCATGTATCGCAAAGCAAAACAAACACTGCCGACTAATAATTGATTATTCAAATCAGTTCGTGGAAAAATTCACGCTTCTGTGTCGTGGAGTTCGAGAGACTTGATTACCTCCTCACCTTTGAAAATTGGTCCACATTAACAAAAAGAACTTCAGAATATTTTCTTTGGTGGACCTTTTCCGTTTTCACAAAATGGTTGAGAAGCTGTGCGGTTGTGTCAAAAATCAGACAATGCACAGGCCGCCCAAGTTCTGACTGTATAACAAGGTTTGTATGGGAGTTCTTCCGATAACTCAGAATAATAACATAAATCTTCTGTAATACAAGGTAAATAAAGGAAGAAGACTTACTTGAATTTGTTTTGTCGTCCTACGGTGTGTTTCAGGTCGCTAGAACAGTGTTTTATGGAATTCTTGAGTCATAAGGTAAATAAAGGAAGAAGACTTACGAAGCGTGTATTACAGAAGATTTATGTTATTATTCTGAGTTATCGGAAGAACTCCCATACAAACCTTGTTATACAGTCAGAACTTGGGCGGCCTGTGGACAATGTCGAGAGAATTCACATGTCAACTCCAAGAATAGGATCTTTTGATACTGAGCTGGCTTCTTGAAACATAAGCAATAATTTCAGCTAAAATCCTGAAGGATTAACGGATTAAGTGTGATCATGAAACTACATCGTACAGAAGGTATATATAAAAGTTTATCAGATGAAATAAGGCACCAAACTAGCGGGATGGTGTTTATACACATATGTAGTAACGCAATTCTTGTTTCTCGTTACGGCACTGATTTCCTCAGTGTTTGTTAGATCAGAAACGGTTTCAGTTAATATATGTTTTGGTTTTATACAAAGCTCAGAAGATTTGGACGAAACAAACACTGACACTAACGGCGATCATTGTTATCATTGCGAATAAATCGTCGGCGGCTTTTCAGTTTTTCAAGAGACAACAGCGATTTGTTTTCACAAGTGAGGCGAAATTTTCGCCAGGAAAGGCGACCGCTTTTCGTTGTTTTCGACAAAGGCGATCGCTGTGTGCCACCGGCGAATAAGGGGCGAAAGGCGATCTGTACAGGTCCGGCAATGATCCCGGCCGGCAAATGATCCCAGGTCCGCAAATGATCCCCAAAATGGACCGCAAATGATCCCGCTCCACAAATGATCCCCATTGGGACCGCAAATGATCCCGTGAAAAAAACATGGAATGGCATGGAATGGCATGGATTTTTGTCACTGGATAGTGGATCTGTACAGATCCGCAAATGATCCCAAAAATGTACCGCAAGTGATCCCGGCTCGCAAATGATCCCCATTGGGATTCCATGCCATCTGGAATGGCATATCGAATTTGGTCGTTGGATTCAATGTTTTAGAAATCAAAATATTCGCATCAAGTTAGTTTTCTTTTTCATGCAAACGGTACCTTCTACGGGTGGCTCGTAAGGACGAATTTCTTTTATTTTTCAAATCCTGGGTTAATTTTTAGATGTTTTTTTGTTACATGTAATAATCCCGAGTTTTTATAGTTTTTCCTAATCGGGAGTATACTGACTCTAAGCAGGAGCCCATTACCAGGAGCGTTCCTCTGTTATGGGTTGGGTCCCCAGCACAGAGGTAGATGAGGCTATTTTTAGATTCGAAATTCCCGCGAAAAGAGGTCGCCGCCATGTTGGTGCCCTTAAACAATAGATCCCTCGTTAGCTTCTTTTGTTGGGGCACCAACATTTGAATCTCTGTGGATTGAGTGAAAACCAGCAATTCGAATTCCCACGTTGAAAGTGAGAAGAATGATAATGAGAAGTAACGTTAGCTATTTGATTGGCTAAGAATAGCCTACCTTTGTTCTTATCCGCGCGAAACGCAATGCTAAAAATAGCCTCATCTACCTCTGTGCTGGGGTACAGACACAGTGGGGAAGATGGACGCTCCTGGTAATGGGCTCCTGCTCTAAGATAAGTTTAAAGAAATTAAAGTTAATAATAAATAGCCCGTAGTATGGTGGCTTGTTTGGCCCATTCAAAAATAGTTTTTTTAACCCGAGTTATTTTTTCACAAACACAAAATAATTGTTTTTTGGGAAAAAAGAAAATTATTTGCTTTGGTAAATAATTTACCAATTTGAGATTTTTTGAGATTTTTTTCTTAATCCCGAGTTCCTCAGTAATCCCGAGTTCTTAATCCCGAGTCCTTCGTCGACCGTTCTTATTATCAGAAACCAGTTATCCTTTTTTTAATCATCGGGTCAATTATTCTGACTCAATTGTGTTTTCATTTCCAGATATATTATCCTGCTTGTCAGTATCTCCTATTTACTGAACACACAAGGAAACAATAGCAAAAGTAATAACAAGCGTAACAGCCAGGAGCGAGCATAATCGCGCCTTGTTCACGAGTGTCAATTACAGACACTGTGAAGGCTGTCAAGATTGGACATGTCGCTGAGGCGACATACGATTTTTATGGACAGGTGTGATCCGGGGTCGATAGAGTGACGTCATGGAGATTTTGATGGACATGTTTCAAAGGGGGTTCCCTGCCGGAGCCAATGGTTAAAATCATTACATCATTATCAAAATCTATTCTACATTTTTCTTTCATTCATACTTTAAATCCGCTATCCAGCGGCAAAAATCCATGCCATTCCATGTTTTTTTCACGGTATCATTTGCGGTCCCAATGGGGATCATTTGCGGAGCGGAATCATTTGCGGTCCATTGCGGGCCTGGGATCTTTTGCTGGCCGGGATCATTTGCGGACCTGTACACCCCTCCTCCACCCCCCAGGACAGTATGGTGGGGCATTGGACACTACCGAAAATAATTCTGGGAAAGAGACTAGCCTAGTAGTTTCCCTCGTTGTTGACTGTGCATGTACTTGCAGCAAACATTCTAAATGCAAGCGTTTATTGACAAAAGCGAGGATCGACTTTGTGGCTGCATGGCTTGGCTTATCCAGCAATGGCAGCTGCACACGTTTGTGGTGTATCTAAAGGTATAACGTTCCCTTTACTTTATAAAGTCAAGCCCGACTCTTATTCATTTCACTCTGATTCAAATTAACTCGTAGTCGTTCATTTATACGAATTCAAAATTCTTTCCATGCAGGAGAAGGTATATAGATATGCCCTGAGGTGGGGCATTTTCCTTACTTCTTTAGCTTTGGCTCCACCGTGGGCCATTTGAACACATTGCTTGTCTCCACCGTGGGAAATTTGCAACCCTGACAAAATTCAAAATCATGACTAATGCCCGGGGGTTGGTCTGGGGGAGGCATGGGCATTGCTGGAATTGACTGGTACATAAAAAGCTACACTCGTCGACAAAAAAAAACAGTTCTGGAAATTGTCCATGGCTATTCGTTGTTTGGGTATTTGAATTTCCAATAAATTTAAATTCTACATTTTCACATTGAACTACATCCCTGCCTTTCAGACCATAGTAAGACGAAGGACCATTGATCACAGCCTCGATCCTGTGTGACATACCAGGGTCCAGACATCAGATTTGTCCAGGTTTATAGTAAACCCATAATATTCATTTGTCTTCTCGCTATCCGTCGTAAACGTTGTTGAGGAATGGTAGAGCGTAGAGTCTTTATTCCCTCCTTTGTAAATGGTAAGCTGTACTATGTACTGTGACCCATGATTGCCGAACAATCTCACACCAGTGAACGTGATGCAGTCTGGACTACCATCGTATGGCCAACCACCCCATGCAAGAAAAGATCCATTTGGGAACCTTTTACACGAACCAGTCTTTGTACTACCGTCTCTATTCTTTGCATTAAATGTTTTGAGTGATTTTGGTTCTTCTCCGACCGATCCAAAATATGTAACTAATTCAGTGACTTCCTTCATATCTAGAATTTCGGTTCGAAGAACAAATTCTGCAAATTGCTTCAGTGACATTAGTGGAAATCTTATCAGGTGAAGCGATTTATGGCCGAGCACAGCTCTCTTTGATTTTCCATCTTCACTCAGTTCTTGTTCTTCAATTTTCTTACAAGCCCAGCTATGTACGGCCTGGAATAACTCCACCTCTGTTATACAGAGAGTGTCCCTCTCTAGAATATCACAGAGTGTTTCTTGCATGACAGTTAGAAACAGATCAGACGTCACGGCACTTTGGGTCTCACAATCAACAATCTTCCAGCAGATTTCCTTCAGCTTTTCGTCCTCTAGTTTCGCGACCTGTGGTAGAACAGTGAACACATCCTCTGGTCCCAGCTCTTTCTCAAGATACTGTGTGCATTTCTTAACTAGTGAAGGAACAAAGTACTTCTTAGCGAGGTACAAAACCTCCATAACATGGCTTCCGGTCAACTGCACTTCATCGTAGCAATGCATGTAGCGAAACAGTTCCAGTAATCCTTCAGCGGTACAGTCTGGTAGGTCGATAGTACGTCGAGTCTCGGCCAGTTCGCCGTAGAACATGGCCTCGAATACAGGACTACTGATAGCCAGACGTGAGTACGTACTTATGGGCAGGAACGGTGACCGTGTCGCCTTTGGAGTCGACAACCAAGAACTGTACATCACTGAACATGCTGTTGTTCTACATGTACTGGTTACGTTCCTTGATAGTATCGCGTACAGTTTGCCATTTTGTATCCATTTCTTAACTGTGTCGATGTTGAGAAGTGTACAAAGCAGGTTGCCTCCGTGTCAGGAAAGTGAAAGCGCAGGATTCGTACCCGAATTGCATGCTGGTATACAAGTTGGTTTCTGGCTGATTTTGTCAACATCAAGTTGTGGAAAGGTAGGCACCCAATTATGCCGCCCCCCTCCTCTCCCTCCGGGGGCGATGCTCTCTTACAGAAATACAAACACGTGATTTATGGGGCACTGTGTAAGCGGGAGCTAGCTACATGTATATGGTTAGGTGTGATGGCACTTAGGCCCTTATCGATTAATCGTGCTAGCATTTATTTTGGCATACTTTTGCAATACTTTTTTTCTCTCTCTTTGAGCACTGCAGCATTTCTCTTTTTTTTAGAAGCATAAAACACTGAGAAACGATTCAATTGTTAATTCATATTTTCCGCCTCAATGGAAAAGCTGGAAATTTGAGATAAGTGTCGTATAACTAGATGGATTTGGGGCCGCGCAAACTGGGTAAGACCGGTAGTTTAGTAACAACCCGCAATCATTCTGCCTGCGTTACTAGGGGCCGCGTGTAATAATTATATTATTATAGTTGATAATATATATAAACGATCACTCTGGAAATTGTGGCAATTTAGTATTCATTCATTCATTCATTCATTCATTTATTTATTTATAAACTTCGCCACAAGTGGCTGGGAAGCCCCACAGAGCGTGGCTCCATACGGGGTTCCATTACACACACAAAAAAAGATGAAAACTATAAAAGGTACATAAATATGCTAACAACACAGACTGTTAATTAAGCTTGAACGGGGACGACACGAGTGACATTTTACACGTTTGAGGAATTTCAACGTCATAAACATCTTCAGTATAAATATAAAAATAATGTTTGAGGAGCTCCTTAAACTGCCCTAATGACCCGGGGGGGGGGGGGGGGTACTTGGGTACTTACATGAAAAATGTGTATGTATGTGAGGCCAAGAGGCTCAAACCCTGACCCTGTTTGACCGAATCCGAGCTCCAAAACCCTGATTGCCCGCTTTTGGGGAAAAAAAAAACCTGAATGCCCCTTCTTTAAATTGTTTTCAAAACAAGTTCGGATATATATCCCGGTCGGTATACCGCGTACCGGGATTGCATGCAAAATACGGAACATTTCAAGTCGGGACGTGGCATTGGGTAAACAAATCAGCAGATGAAGTACATAGATAAGTACTGAAGTACGGAAACCTCAGTGCTTGCATGTGGGCAGGCGATCAAAATGCGGCAACAGAATGTCTTTTTTTGACATAGTAGCTAAAAAAAAAACCTAACTGCCTAAAAAAATACTGAACCCCGACCCTGACTGCACCCAAATTATACTCAAATCCTGACCCTGATCTGCAAAACCCTGACCCTACCTGCCCAAACGGAGCTCAAAACCCTGACCCACCCGGGCGGCACATACATAATACGTCACAAACAGGAGTACCCCCCCCCCCCCCCCCCCCCCCCCCGGGCCTAATGAGCAGTTAGTGTCTCTCAAATTTGGTGACAGAGTGTTCCATATCCTCGGTCTAAAACGTTACAGTATTAACCGTTACGTTTTGGGATATTTAGTAGTATGCCTCTGGATGGATCTGTGCGCTTGGATCAGGCCCTAGCTCGTAGAAGACTTTACAGAAATATATGGATCACATGAAACAACTAAAGATTTAAAATCGAATGGTGTTTGTTGTATACAACACTTACAGGTTTTATTTAGTATATAAGATTCTCGTAATGCAAAGTTTTGTGCATCAGAATGGCTTTCGTAATTGTTTGTTGATGGTTTAGTTTGTTCCCTCTTAATATACGGAACAGTTCAGCGTTACGTTGCGTTTTTTTAAGTTTCTGGGAAAGGCCTTTCTTATAGTTTCTCGGTCATACGACACTGAAGTAATTAAAATGCGGTTGTACCAAAGCATTGTAGATGGTAAGTAGTGTTTCACGAGAAACGAAATACCTAAAGCATTTGATTGCACTAATGCTAGGAACGATCATTCAGTTGAGAATATGGCTTTCCCAGTTTGGGTTTGATCTAGAAAAAAATAAAGGCGAGAAAGAAGATAAGATAAGAAAAAGAAGAGCCTCTGGTATCCGTTGAGAATCTCACTTCCATGCGCCGTCAAACCGGTTTTGTTGAGCCGTTGGTAAGCGAATGAAAAGTACCGTTACATCCAGCACTCACGGTTGGGCCTGGTAATGAGTGCATTATCCAATCAGGGATGATGTTCAAATTCTGAATAGAATGTTCGCATAGAAGTGAGATTCTCAATGGGTAACACCAGAGGCTATTCGTTTTCTCGCCTTTTTAGTTGTTCGAGCTTCTGGCACCCAGGGTACATGCCGAGAGATTTAGTGGTAGAAATGTTTGAGATCAAAACCAGACTTTCAGCTACAACCACAATTCACATTTCGGGCTGAGCATGTCGCTTGTTGTTTGTTCGTGACAACCTTTTTTAACTAGCTGTATCACCTACTGCATGGCACACTCGACTAGAAAACAGCAATTCTGGAAATTGTCCATCGCGATACCATGTACGGCCGTTTGGTCTTAAGTTTTCATTAAATTTAAATTCTACATTTTCACATTGAACTTCATCTCTTCCACTGTACCCATAGGAAGACGACGGACCACTGATCACGGCCGTAATCGTGTATGGTATATACCAGGGTCCAGACAAACCGGTTTGTCCAGGTTTATAGTAAACCCATAATATCCATATGTCATCTCGCTATCTGTCCTAAACATTGCTGGGTAAGGGGTGTGGTAGATAATTGAGTTCGGGTGTTTGTTAATAGTACGCGTTCTATATAATACATGTATACAAGTGATCTACAAAATAAATACAATGGTGTAAGTCAGCGACCAAGTTAAGTATTTTAAATTAGATTTCGAAAGAAGAATCTAGAAGGTGTTTTTCGTTTTCTAAATAGACTAAGAGAAGTCGATTGTTTTTAGTTAAGGGTATTTCATTCCAAATTTGTACTGTACCAAATTTTATTGAGAATTTTTCCATAATTAGTATTTTGTCTTGGTAAAAACAAATTCATATTTGTTCTAGACCGAGTGTTATGAGTGTGGACTTCAGCTATACTAGTTAATGGCTGTCAAAACTGGTTGGCAAAAGATTATTAGAATGTTTATAAACAAGTTCACCTAGCTGGAGTTTGGTAATTTCATAAACGTTAAGAAGGTTAAGACGATAGAATAACGGTCGACTATGATCTTGGTATTTTGAGAATGTTATTACTCGAACAGCAGTTTTTTTGCAAAATGTAAAGGGACTTTAAGTTTGTTTTATAATTACTACCCCAGATTATGGTACAATAGGATATGTATGAATATATAAGATTATAATACAGATTGAGTAAGATCTGGTGATTTAAACATGAGCGACACTTATAAATTATACCAACTGATTTTGCTATTTTATTTGTAACTAGATCGATTTGATGACTTCAATTTCAATATTTATCAATTACCACTCCTAATAGTTATCAATTACCACCCCTTACTACTCCTGTAACTTGTAGCCCCTCTGCAGGCCAAACCCTTGACTTTGGACGCAAACCATTGCTTAGCGGGTTGTATTTATGAACGAAGGAGACCGCATCCAAATAAAAGGCCATTTCCTTTGTCCAAAAATCGTTATCAACAGTTCACAACATGGTTTTCGCATACCTTGCCCGTTTTTGTCTGTCCGTTTCACTTAGCAACCCTTTTTTTCCTGGTTTGGAGAAACCTAAACCCATGCTCATTCAAAATTCTTGAAAATGTCCGTTGACTTGCAATGCCAGACAAACCACTTTCCTGTACTAGTTGTTTGACTGTAAAGTTCGGGTTAGTTCTCCTAATTTTCGACAACGTGTGAAGCAGTGCACGCACATTTCGATCTGAAACTTTCCTTAATTTGTGCCCTCCGTGGCGCTTTGGCTCATTCGATTGCTCAGTGCAGATTCTTATAACTGTGGTCTTAGAGATCCCGCATATTTTGGCAATTCGGCTAAAAGACTGCGAAGTTGTCTCCCTTAAACACAAAGCCAATGCTTTTTTCTCGAGTGGTATATAGCTTTTCATTGTAATCGATTAAAAAAGAAACTGGACGCCTGACTTTATAACCTTGTTTATATGATACCAGCAGTCGATTCACAGAAACACGCAAGGTCGATCATGGTGTTTTTGGATCTTATCGCAGGTAAACATATACATATGCACGCACAAGAACATGATATTCAGCATTACTTGTCGAGGTTAGCACGAACTGGATTGTGAAACACGTACGTGATAAAGTTAATCACGCGTGCTTCTAGAAGAGTCGATCAGCGCAATGATATAAAACTCTAATGCACCAGAATTAATACTGAAAACAGTGTAAATGCTGGAAACTGAAAACAGTGGAAATGCACCAGAATTGATACTGAAAACAGTGGAAATGGATATATCTACAGCATAAACGAAGCCCCTTTATCCACTTTTTTGAGCATTGAGTATGATCATGCAGTGAGGCTAATTGTGCGGAAAAAAATATTTGGACACGCCCTCGGAATTTTTTTTCACACAGGGTATCGGTTTTTTTCATAAAATTTGCATTAACAAGCCCACCCGTATTCCCAACATGTGCTAACTACCACCTCCCATTTTGAGCTGTTTTCGTTACATTCCCTGGACGTTATCAACAATTATACATGTGAGCTACCTAGAATCTCGCCTCAGACAACCTTCGCCATTTAAGTACGGACCGTCAGACATGATAAGGCTATTCAGAATACTGAACAAACTCATTTGACACATAGCGGACATTTTTTATGACTTCACTTCTCCCCCTCCCCCTTCACAATGTTGGGATAGAAAGTCAACATTTCGGTCTTCTCGAAAAACAACATTGAAATGGGGGAGGGGGGCTGTGTTAAAAATAGCCGGAAATTGCTGAAGCGGTCCGACTTAAATGGCAAGGGTTGTAGCTGTACTGGGAAGCGTGCAATTGTGTTTTCAGTTTTCCATACATTGTCTGTAAAAACGAATCAAATTCCGCGTAAAAATTTGGTCTGAAACGGGGTAGGGGTTTTGAGCTTCCAGCGGACCATCCCCAACTAAACCATATTCAAGTATCCCCCCCCCCCCCCAAGTATTCAAGTAATTGGCGGGAAATAAATAGCATAAAACCAATATCGCTTGTTTTAACTTTTTCAGTTCGAAATGTACTGGTGCATCATTTTGCACAATAATATATCTCTTTAGTAATAACGTGTTCTTTAGTAATAACGTGTTCTTTTCAGAATTTTGATTTTTTGAGTATAACAGCTTAGCATTGAAGCCCCATGTTTGGTATACGTCATTATGACGTCACAAGAGACCATCACCTAGGTGATGGCCTCTTAGACGTCATAAATGTATTTGTGTAACCAGGTCAATTGTTTTGGAATTTTATCGATGAAATGCATTTGGCTGACACTCGCAAGTCATAGTATTCTCTTTAATACTATTTTTATAGTCGGCAATCTGATTTAAGCTCACTTATAACTTTGAATATATTTATCGTAGAAAGTTCAATTTTCGCCTAATGAATATATTTCGTAAAGGCATTCTGATGACGTAATATTTTTGGAACGTGTTTTAAAGGTTAATTTTCGCATTGCTTATGACGTCACAACAACGTCAGAATACAGAAACAATTGCACCCAAAATTGTAGTTTTACTTTGTTACCTAGCCTGCTTGCAGGCGGTGGAAGGTGTTTTTTCGCGCAGTAAACGGATCATCGAAGCGGTCGCCATATTGACCGAGCGTGATTGAGACCTGGAAACGAATGACAAATGGAGGGGGGTTGGGGAGAAGTAGCAGATCTGAAAGACCGCCTGCACGAAAACCCCTGGTGTTAGATCCCGTCCACCAGCAGATCGGGTATATGATTGGCTGAAACGGTGTCAATCAAAGCTTATCGCGGCAAGTGTTGAAAGCCTGCGAAGCGGCGTAACTAGAATAAGAGTTGTGTAGTGAGCTTGCAGTTGATAAAATATGGCGAGTAATACAAAAGGCTTTGTCTTTTTTTAAGACTAAGGTGAAGTACCCTGGTTGCAGAGGTTTTCTAGAGAGAACAGCCACGGAGAAAGAGCCCGCGAAGGCGGCGATCGGCGAACTGCCAGATGTTTGTTGTCGAGTTCTCTTTTCGCAAGTTCGTAAACCGCGTAAGTATCAGGCTCCTCCTGCTCCGTTTTCAAAGTTATCTCCTTCGCCTTAACCCTGGTTCCAGAGGTTTTCTAGAGAGAACACAGCTGCTCGCTTCTTTCTCCGCGGCTGGGTAAAGGTACTTTGAAAACAGAGCAGGAGGAAGCTATACAGAGCCTTTATTTTGTCTTAGAATTTAACAACCTGACCTGTGAATTGTGACCGGTACTTTAAACCTGCCGTTCTGGCTGTGCTTTCGACAGGCTTTGGAAAGAGTATGATATTTACGGTAAAGAGAACTCCACAACGAATCGTGATTTAATTCGCCACTGAAAAGTATTGTTGTCGACCAAATTGCAGAGATGCAATCCGGCTATTGACTTCACGGCCGTTGAACTAGGAAATAATCAGAAATCCGCCTCAATACATTTATGCAACGGTCGTCCATTTCTTTCGGCAAACATTCACTAAGATGGACTTCGACTTATCAGAGAAAGACGATCACAACATTTACCTGAATGTGTACTTTGCACTCGTAGTTTGTTTGTCCACGAGTTCTTCAATATCATATCGAGTTCTGACAAAACAGTCTCCATCGGAGTTTTCTTTGAAGTTTAGAGATTTTCTCGATCCTGTATTTATCTTTATGCGAGCTTAATTATTTTAAGAAAGGAAGCAGCCGCTTGTATGGCACCTCTTCTGGTTCGCCAGACTGCGGTGCTGGACGGCTTTTTGAAGCAGCTTGTATTAAATGTACGCCATTTCGGAGGATTTGCAAACTCTTTGAGAGACTGATGGGGCGAATGCAACAGGCTAAAACCGAACTGTCTACATATATATCTAAAGTGGTACTGTCGCAGTCCTTTCCATGGATAACTTTGAACAAAAATAGCTGGCTTTATTGAAATTTCCGTATCTGAGAACCAATTGACAATTTTACCAACATTTTGCATTGCATTTGACAGCGAGCGAAGTTTGTTTTGAATATTGCACGCATTTCGATTCAATCAAACCAAATCAAAATTTTACCAACATTTTGCATTGCATTTGACAGCGAGCGAAGTTTGTTTTGAATATTGCACGCATTTCGATTCAATCAAACCAAATCAAAATTTTACCAACATTTTGCATTGCATTTGACAGCGAGCGAAGTTTGTTTTGAATATTGCACGCATTTCAATCAAACCAAATCAAAATTGGCAGGCTGTCACACGTCGACTCCTATTGGTCAATTAAGAATGGGTTACAAGTTAACGGAAATCATGTGCGTGGTGGGCGGATATTCAGAAACCAGGGGTTTTCGTGCAGGCGGTCTTTCAGATCTGCTTCTTCTCCCCCACCCCCCTCCCCCTCCATTTGTCATTCGATCCCAGGTCTCAATCACGCTCGGCCAATATGGCGGCCGCTTCGATGATCCGTTTGCTGCGCGAAAAAACACCCTCCACCGCCTGCAAGCAGGCTACTTTGTTACCAACCTGCCAAAATTTCCTCAAATTTAGAGTAGAAGTAAGGAAATGGCATTACTTTTACATTTTATGTCACACTCAACCCCGCAGTTTTTACAGTTATTCGCGATCGTGTCCGGCGTGACATGCCACTGTATCTATTTTGTTCTTTACATAGTACCTTGAATGTGTGTTATTTGTGCAATCCTTTTAGTGTATTCTCGTGTAATAGCTATTATACATAAGTTCCGTAGCTAAGCTACCCAGCTTTTCAAGGGCACCCAACGAGTACTTTTCGAAATTCGTTTGAAACCAGTTGTCTGCAGCTTATCTAGCCATTTTAAGGCACCTACTACGTCTTTTGACGTATTCTAGAAAGCTATTAGCTGTTCGGATTTTCTAGGTGGAAATCGCGTCAACCGAAAATACTATGGCAAAATATTCCCGGCCTACGAATTTGTTAGTAGTCTAGAACATAACAAGAATTTTCTAGCCCAAGTAACTTCATGTTGCAAAGTTTTGTGGAGGTACGAATTTTTTAGGGATTCTTTTTTCCTGTTCTGACTCTATTGATTAAACGAATTGGAACGTACGAATATTTTAGGGGAAACCTTTTAGTCTCAATTTTCTTCTATAATTTTCTAGGGATTGAAAATATATTTTCTGGCCAGTATTTCAGAAAACAATTTTCTAGGGACAATTTTATCGAATCCGAAAGTTTTAGGCTAACTTACTCTCCCGAACAGCTTTTTAACAGAAAACTTCGTTGGGTGCCCTTGACTTTTGGAACAAATGAAAAAAAAAATTTGTTTACATAAAAAAAGACTGCTAATCTCCACAAAAGAAACCTCGGTTTTTAATGAAAGTGTATCACCGTGTTCTTGTATTCATATCATACGGCTTCACTCCCGTATACAGTATAGAGCCCTACTGCATGGTACTAATGCATCAGTCAATTCCAGAAATACCCAGCCATCAGCCCCGCTGCTCCACCCCCCAGGACAATATGGTGGGGCATTGGACACTACCGAAAATAATTATGGGAAAGGGACTAGCCTAGTAGTTTCCCTCGTTGTTGACTGTGTACTTGCAGCAAACACTCTAAGTGGAACTGAGCCGTTTATTATTGACAAAAGCGAGGATCGACTTTGTGGCTGACTTGCCTTATCCAACAATGCCAGCTGCAAACGTTTGTGGTGTATCTAAAGGTATAACGTTCCCTTTACTTTATAAAGTCAAGCCCGACTCTTATTCATTTCACTCTGATGCAAATTGACTCGTAGTCGTTCATTTATACGAATTCAAAATTCTTTCCATGCAGGAGAAGGTATATATATATATAGATATGCCCGGGGTGGGGCATTTTCCGTACTTCTTTGGCTACACCGTGGGACATTTGAACACATTGCTTGTCCCCACCGTGGGGAATTTGCAACAAAATTCAAAATCATGACTAATGCCCGGGGGTTGGCCTGGGGGAGACATGGGCATTGCTGGAATTGACTGGTACGTAAAAACCTACATTCGTCGATAAAAAACAGTTCTGGAAATTGTCCAAGGCTATTTGTTGTACGGGGATTTGATTTTCCAATAAATTTAAATTCTACATTTTCACATTGAACTACAGCCCTGCCATAAATTCCATAGTAAGACGGAGAGCCACTGATCGCAGCCTCGATCGTATGTGAGATACCAGGGTCCAGACAAACCGGTTTGTCCATTTTTATAGTAAACCCATAATATTCATCTGCCATCTCGCTATCCGTCGTAAACGTTGATGAGGAATGGTAGAGCGTAGATGTAGAGTCTTTATTCCCTCCTTTGTAAATGGTAAGCTGTACTGTGTGCTGTGACCCACGACTTCCACACAATCTCACACCAGTGAGGTGAACCTGACTACTGACGGTGAACGTGATGCAGTCTGGGCTACCATCGTATCCCCAACGACCCCCAAGAATAGATCCATTTGGGAACCTTTTACACGAACCAGTCTTTGTAATACCGTCTCTATTCTTTGCATTACATGTTTTGAGTGATTTTGGTTCTTCTCCGACTGATCCAATATATGTAACTAATTCAGTGACTTCCTTCATAACTAGAATTTCGCTTCGAAGAACAAATTCTGAAAATTGCTTCATGGACATTAGTGGAAACCTTATCAGGTGAATCGCTTTATCGCCGAGCACAACTCTCTTTGATTTTCCATCTTCACTCAGTTCTTGTTCTTCAATTTTCTTACAAGCCCAGCTATGTACGGCCTGGAATAACTCTACCTCTGTTATGCAGAGAGTGTCCCTCTCTAGAATGTCACAGAGTGTTTCTTGTGTGACAGTTAGAAACGGCTCAGATGTCACGGCTCGTTGGGTCTCAAAATCAACAATCTTCCAACAGATTTCTTCCAGCTTTTCATCCTCAAGTTTCGCGACCTGTGGTAGAACAGTGAACACATCCTCTGGTCTCAGCTCTTTCTCAAGGTACTGTGTGCATTTATTAACCAGTGAAGGAACAAAGTACTTCTTAGCGAAGTACAAAACCTCCATAACATGACTTCCGGTCAACTGCACTTCATCGTAGTACATGCAACGAAACAGTTCCAGTAATCCTTCAGCGGTACAGTGTGGTAGGTCGATAGTACGTCCAGTCTCGGCCAGTTCACTGTAGAACATGGCCTCGAATACAGGACTACTAATAGCCAGTACGTACTTATGGGCAGGAACGGTGACCGTGTCGCCTTTGGAGTCGACAACCGAGAACTGTACATCACTGAACATACTGTTGTTGTACATGTACTGGTTACGTTCCTTGATAGTATCGCGTACGGTTTGCCATTTGGTATCCATTTCTTAACTGTGTTGATGTTGAGAAGTGTTTGAATAAAGCAGTTGCTTCCGTGTTCTCAGGAAAGTGAAAGCGCAGGATTCGTAGCCGAATTGCATTCTGGTATACGAGTGGTTTGGTATACGTACTCCCCACCCCTCCGGCTGATTTTGTCAACATCAAGTTGTGGAAGGGTAGGCACCCAATTATCATCCAAGTACCGCCCCCCTCCTCTCCCCCCGTGGGCGATGCTCTCTTACAGACATACAAACACGTGATTTATTGGGCACTGTGTAAGCGGGAGCTAGCTATATATATATGTGGGTAGGTGTGGTGGCACTTAGGCCCTTATCGATTAATCTTGCTAGCATTTATTTTGGCATACTTTTGCAAAACCTTTTTTCTCTCTCTTTGAGCACTACAGCATATCTCCTTTTTTTTAGAAGCATAAAAAACTGAGAAACGATTCAATTGTTAATTCACATTTTCCGCCTCAATGGAAAAGCTGAAATTTGCGGAAAGTGTCGTTATAACTAGATGGGAGCGGCGCAAACTGGGTAAGACCGGAACTTAGTTTAGTAACAACCCGCAATCATTCTGCCTGCATTACAAGGGTGCCGCGTTTAGTAATTATTAAAGTTGATTATAATCGCTCACTCTGGAAATTGTGGCAATTTAGTATTCATTCATTCATTTATTTATTTACAAACTTCGCCACAAGTGGCAGGGAAGCTCCACAGAGCGTGGTACCATTACGGGGTCCCATTAACGAAAACAAAAAAAGATGAAAACTATAAAAGGTACATAAATATGCTGACAACACAGACTGTTAATAAAACTTGAAAGGGGACGATACGAGTGACATTTTACACGTTTGAGGAATTTCAACGTCATAAACATCTTCAGATTTAAAATTGCATGGTGTTTGTTGTATATATATACAACACTTACAAGTTTTATTTAGTATATAAGATTCTCGTAATGCAAAGTTTTGTGCATCAGATCTAGAATGGCTTTCGTGATTGTATGTTGATGGTTTAGTTTTTTAGGGTACCTATACGTTTAAGAGAGATAATTAAGGATGAAAATCGAAAAAAGTGCTGACTCATTATTTTTCTTTGTCCGAGAAACAATTTTTTTATTCGATTAATATTTTGGGTTATCTGGAAAAATATTAGGGCAAAAATCGTTAGACATAGCGTTCGTCGCAAAGGATGCCAGTCAAACCATTTATCTTACAATGACTATCATTTTTTGTACAAATTTTGCTTTGTAAGCAAAATATGAACAAGCAACGCTTAACACTATTAGTTCTCTTAGATTTGAGTGCTGCTTTTGACACGATTGACCAGTCCATCTTGCTAAATCGGCTTCAACTGAATCTTGGAGTCTCTGGTACTGCTCTCTCCTGGTTTACTGCCTACCTGTCTGGACGATCCCAACGTGTCTCTATTAACAATGCTTCATCTAGGAAATTTGACCTTAACTCTGGCCTCCCTCAAGGTTCCTGTCTTGGCCCTCACCTCTTTATAATCTATGCGATCGAGTGATTTATTTCGCATAATTGATAAACACTTACCCCACGCTCATGCATATGCAGATGATACACAACTATATCTATCATTTAAGCCGAAACCGGATACTAACCAGTACCAGTCACTGACAGCTATGGAAGAGTGTATCAACGATATCCAGGCTTGGATGCACGAGAACAAGCTCAAAATGAACCATGGAAAAACTGAGTTCATGATTATTGGCACACGTCAACAGCTTGACAAAAACTCAAACAGTCATCTCTCTGTTGCCAACTCTGTTGTTACACCCACCCTCTCTGTCAAGAATCTTGGAGTCTGGATGAACCCAAGGCTGTCTCTAGAGACATACATTAATAAAACGTGTAAATCATCATTTTATTATTTACATAACATTAGAAAGATTAGGAATTTTTTAACCATTGAGTCTAGCACTATCCTTGTCCATGCATTTATTTCATGTCGCCTTGACTACTGTAACAGTTTATGTTATGGTCTTCCTGCTTACCAAATAGCAAAACTTCAACGAGTTCAAAATGCTGCCTCTAGAATCATAAGTAAGGTTTCCCGTGTTGCACATATTACTCCGGTTCTCATTAGCTTAAAGTCGCAGTGTCACGGTACTGCGCATGTGTGAAAATCTGATGATTTTAGAATTACGTTCCGGCCCGGAACGAAGTTCTCAGAGGGGTGAAATATCGATTTTTAAATCGACTTCATCAGTGTTCTTTTTGAACTCATCCTTGCCTCCTTTGGTCATTTATGGAAATGTAAGATGTGCTTAAATAAGTTTTAGTTATTTGTTTATTCAAAATTAGTCGTTGAGACTGCAACACAACTAAAACAAAAAAGCATAAGTGATGCTTACCGGCCGGGAAAACGGCCACTCAGTACTCTGAATACAGCAGCCGAAAAACGCAAGAAATTGGAAACTTTTTGGCATTCCAACCAGAAGCGAAGAGGGTTTGGATGTCCAGTAGAGTTCACGAAACACATAGCAACTTTTCAAGTCGTATTATAATGATATGGCAGTTTTCAACAGCGATACGAAGAAATATATATCTACGGCTTAGAAACGAGGCTATGATATTATATGAAATGACCGGAGTGCAAAGACTGTACGAAAAGTTAGATAAAACCTTTATTTGCTGGCAAAAAAACCTCATGAACTCAAACACGATAGCCTTGTGAGCAATCGACATACATATGAAGCTATAGAACTTATGATCGACTACGTGAGAGTCTGCAAACATCGATCTGCTATGAAACCGCTTGTCAGTATTCGCACTTCGTGACAAGCGAACTTTTCTACTTTCGACACACGGTCGCTAAACTGTACGAAATCTCCAAGAATAAATTCCTAATGTCCAAACTAACGGGGAAAACTGAAAGAGGAAATCCTTGTGAGCAATCGACATACATATGAACCTATATAAGTTATCATCGACTACATGAGAGTCAAACATCGAACTGCTATGAAACCGCTTGTGACAGTTTTACGCACTTTGATGACAAGCGAACTTTTCAACTTTCGACACACGGTCGCTAAACTGTACGAAATCTCCAAGAATAAATCCCTAATGTCCAAACTAACGGGAAAAACTGAAAGAGGAAATCCTTGTGACCAAACAACATACATATCAAGCTCCAGAAGTGATTATTGAATACATGAGAACCCATAGAGCAAACTGATAATAATGATCTAACGTGCTATTAGTTTCACGGACATTTGTGACTACGTACTAAACTCGCGCTACAGCATAGCTTGAAATACTGTACGAAAACTCCCGTTTAAAAATTTCCTGATGCCGAAAGAACCATAGAATCTTAAACAAGATATCTTTCTGACCAATCGACATAAATATTAAGCTGTGAAAGTAAGTTTCCAGTCCATAACAGCCGATAGTGCAAACTAGTAAACAGCCACTCGTAGTCCGAAAGTACTGAACTTTTTAGCGCAAATGTATGTGTTACGTTTCCAAACTTTATGACAAGAAATCGTCCATAGAATGTTCTATATTTTTTACAGCAGAGAACTGTGTTATTAGTTATGTAGAAATAAAACAATGGTGCCATTTGGAGAATTATTTCATGTCAAAAGTGCAAAACGAAGAAATATATATCTACGGACGCGAGCACTTTGGTCAAATTCGGACTGTTTCCGACTGGAAACAGCAAAAAATACAAGCAAGTAATGAAATATAGATACCATTCTTTACTCAATGCTGTTTACCTTGGATGTAGGAAGAATAAAATCCTTGTAAATCTCGCCATATACTGTGCATAACTACAATCTGTGAATACGGCTAACACCCGAACAGTCTGGCGTTTCCTGCAAATTATTTTGATTGATTCTCATTGGATGTTACACAATGCAGCTGTCAATTCAATGTCTGGAGACTGTGACATGCGCAGTACCGTGACACTGCTCCTTTAAACAGGCTTCCAGTCAAAACTAGAATAATCTTTAAGATACTTACTATCACTTACAAAGCTATCCATGATATGTGCCCTTCGTATATTTCTCAATTAATTAAAGTCAGAGGGCGCTCTTTTTATAACACTAGATCTAATAATGAGCTACTGCTGATCGTACCGTCCTTTACATCACTGTCTACTATTGGCGATAGGTCATTTACATCAGCCGCACCTTTTCTATGGAATAAATTACCTGCTAGTATTAGGGAAATCAAATCCTATGACTATTTCAAGAAGCAGCTCAATACTTACTTATTCAGAGAAGTCTTTAGCCTTTAGCTACTATTTACGACTAGTTTTATTATCGCTATTATCGACTAACCTTTATAATTACTCGTAGTAATAGCATTTTATTGGACTGTTATTCTTAATTAATTGGTTAGTTAATTATTAGTTTGTTAGTGTATTTTAAAAGTAGAGACTTTGTAAAAGCGCATCTGAACATTTTCCATATGCTAATTTGCGCTATATAAGTGCATTATTATTATTATTATTAGTGACCATGAACAGACATATATTTTTTGCTGAAATAGACATCAAGTTTCAATTTTATAAAGACACAAAATATATGTAAACGTTGTTTAGCTTCTATATTATAGATTACAAAAAGAACAAAATGGGGGTATCCACGCGTTTTAAAATGTTATGGGGATGGTAGGCGTCTTTATCGCTAATTTATTTTCAAAAAATGACATTTTTTACCACGCCCTCCCTAGTCAGTCTGAAAATTGGTTTCTTTTATTGCATTCTGGGAGATTTTCAAGATGGCGGTGGGGAAAAGAGTCAGTCCCGTCTTTCGACTTTCTTCATTGAAAATCAAACATGTTACTGCTTCCTTTGTGCTCAAACACCATACAGTCCTTCCTTCTTCATTCTTCTTTGGATTTCCAAGAGGTTTACCCGTTTTCACGAAGCTTATTTGACCGTATTCACACATTGTTTATACTGCCGAGTCCATGTTTGGAGAAACTGACGAAACTCGAAAGCATCGACAGGCCTAAAGCAAATGTGCTGGGCGAAAAGACAGCAGCCATTCATGGCCGGCAGTCCAAATAACCTTCATTCAATTGGTCGGGTAAATCTCCTAAATCTACGATTCTTCGACCATCTCCCCACGATAAATCATCACTTAAGAGTTATATTAAGATGGTCGGCTCTTTTAATACCATTTCAGCTGAAAATTGTCTTTCGTGGCCGTGTAGTGGAATTCTTCATCTTTCAGTCTGTCAAATTACAGAATTAAAACGGCTTTTTAAAAATAGTTGATGGCAAATGGCCTGTCTCGCGGGATAACCCGAGGGACGCAAGATGCGCGTGCGCGTGTGCGCTGACATTAGTAGGCACCGTCCTTAATATACGCCGAACAGTTCAGCGTTATTTTAATTACGTCGCGTTTTTTTTAAGTTTATGGGAAAGGCCTTTGTTATAGTTTCTCGGTCGTACGACACTGAAGTAATTAACATGCGGTTGTACCAAAGCGTTGTAGATGGTAAGTAGTGTTTCACGAGGAATGAAATACCTAACGCATTTGATTGCACTAATTCTAGGAACGATCATTCAGTTGAGAATATGGCTTTTCCAGTTTGGGTTTGATCTACTAAAAAAATTAAGGCGAGAAAGAAGAGAAGAGGGAGATAAGACAAAGAAGAAGCCTCTGGTGTAATCCGTTGAGAATCTCACTTCCATGCGCTGAAAACACGCCAAACCGGTTTTGTTGAGCCGTTGGTAAGCGAATGAAAATTACCGTTACATCCAGCACTCAAGGTTGGGCCTGGTAATGAGTAGATTATCCAATCAGGAACGAGATTCAAATCCTGAATAGAATGTTCGCCTGGAAGTGAGATTCTCAACGGATAACTTCGTTTTCTTCTCCTTTCTTTTCGCCTTTTATCACACAAGGGTACATGCCGAGAGATTTAGTGGTAAAAATCTACTTGACAGCGATTTGGTCAATTTGTTTTGGAGGTTAAAACCAGACTTTCAGCTCAGTACAACCAGAATTCATTTCGGTCTGAGCATGTCGCTTGTTGTTTGTTCGGGACAACCTCTTTTAACTAGCTGTATCACCTACTGCATGGCACTAACCACTCCACTATAAAACAGCAATTCTGGAAATTGTCCATCGCGATACCATGTGCCGCCGTTTGGTCTTAAGTTTTCATTAAATTTAAATTCTACATTTTCACATTGAACTTCATCTCTTCCACTGTACCCATAGGAAGACGACGGACCACTGATCACGGCCGCAATCGTGTATGGTATACCAGGGTCCAGACAAATCGGTTTCTCCAGGTTTACAGTAAACCCATAATATCCATATGTCATCTCGCTATCTGTCCTAAACGTCGATGGGTAAGGGGTGTGGTAGATAATTGAGTTCGGGTGTTTGTTAATAGTAATTTCTACTGTGTATAGTGACCCAGGACATCCGCACAGCCTTACCCCAGTCAGATAAACTTGATTACTGACGGTACGTACGAGGTCTCCAAGATGGCGGCTTGGTTAGTTAGTACATAACACCAGGAGCTCATTACCAGGAGCGTCCATCTTCCCCATTGGTTCTGTTCCCAGCACAAGAGTAGACGTGGCTATATTTAGAATTGCATTTCGCGCGAAATAAACAAAGGCCATGTACATGTTGTCTTAGCCACTCAGATAGCTATACGTCAGGGCCCAGTTTCTGGAAGCCCGATTAGCGCTGATCCAGGGTTAATGACCAAGACAACCAATAGCTTTTGTTAAGATTTAATCCTGGATCAGCGCTAATCAGCCTTTCAGGAACCCGGGCCACTTCTCATTATTATTCATTATCATTCTTCTCACTTTCAACGCGGGAATTCGAATTCTAAATATAGCCACATCTACTCCTGTGCTGGGGACCCAGCCCATGACATAGGAACGCTCCTAGTAATGGGCTGCTAATACTAACATATAGCAAAATAAATAGATATAGATAATAATAAGAAAAAAGTAATACTATTACGCAAATAGAAGTATAGATTATAATATTTACATCATCGTAAAACCACTCTCCTTCCTAACAACGACACGCCCCTAATTAAGATAGCTAATACAATTTCAGGTTAAAATTACCCACCACCCCACCTTACTCCTACCAATAGAAGATTTTCTTTTTCTTTTCGCAACTAAATAGTAATAGCCTATCGCTGCCGATATGAAGAACTGACTGATTTAAGAAAAGCTTCTTACCGGCAATGGCCTATCATTTAGCTAACAGCAGTAACACGTAGTATGATTTATGCAGTAGCAGGAGCCACTACCCGCAGTGTCCATATGTACTATATATGTGAGTTGGCGTATTTACATGTGTACTATATATGTGTTAGTAACACATAGTATGATTTATGCAGTAGCAGGAGCCACTACCCGCAGCGTCCATATGTACTATATATGTGAGTTGGCGTATTTACATATGTACAATATATGTGTTAGTAACACGTAGTATGATTTATGCAGTAGCAGGAACCACTACCCGCAGCGTCCATATGTACAATATATGTGAGTTGGCGTATTTACATATGTACTATATATGTGTTAGTAACACGTAGTATGATTTATGCAGTAGCAGGAGTCACTACCCGCAGCGTACATATGTACAATATATGTGAGTTGGCGTATTTACATATGTACTATATATGTGTTAGTAACACGTAGTATGATTTATGCAGTAGCAGGAGCCACTACCCGCAGAGTCCATATGTACTATATATGTGAGTTGGCGTATTTACATATGTACTATATATGTGAGTTGGCGTATTTACATATGTACTGTATATGTGAATTGGCGTATTTACATATGTACTATATATGTGAGTTGGCGTATTTACATATGTACTATATATGTGAGTTGGCGTATTTACATATGTACTATATATGTGAGTTGGCGTATTTACATATGTACTATATATGTGAGTTGGCGTATTTACATATGTACTATATATGTGAGTTGGCGTATTTACATATGTACTATATATGTGAGTTGGCGTATTTACATATGTACTATATATGTGAGTTGGCGTATTTACATATGTACTATATATGTGTTAGTAACACATAGTATGATTTATGCAGTAGCAGGAGCCACTACCCGCAGAGTCCATATGTACTATATATGTGAGTTGGCGTATTTACATATGTACTATATATGTGTTAGTAACACATAGTATGATTTATGCAGTAGCAGGAGCCACTACCCGAAGAGTCCATATGTACTATATATGTGAGTTGGCGTATTTACATATGTACTATATATGTGTTAGTAACACATAGTATGATTTATGCAGTAGCAGGAGCCACTACCCGCAGAGTCCATATGTACTATATATGTGAGTTGGCGTATTTACATATGTACTATATATGTGTTAGTAACACATAGTATGATTTATGCAGTAGCAGGAGCCACTACCCGCAGAGTCCATATGTACTATATATGTGAGTTGGCGTATTTACATATGTACTATATATGTGAGTTGGCGTATTTACATATGTACTATATATGTGTTAATAACACGTAGTATGATTTATGCAGTAGCAGGAGCCACTACCCGCAGAGTCCATATGTACTATATATGTGAGTTGGCGTATTTACATATGTACTATATATGTGAGTTGGCGTATTTACATATGTACTATATATGTGAGTTGGCGTATTTACATATGTACTATATATGTGAGTTGGCGTATTTACATATTTACTATATATGTGAGTTGGCGTATTTACATATGTACTATATATGTGAGTTGGCGTATTTACATATGTACTATATATGTGAGTTGGCGTATTTACATATGTACTATATATGTGTTAGTAACACATAGTATGATTTATGCAGTAGCAGGAGCCACTACCCGCAGAGTCCATATGTACTATATATGTGAGTTGGCGTATTTACATATGTACTATATATGTGAGTTGGCGTATTTACATATGTACTATATATGTGAGTTGGCGTATTTACATATTGACTATATATGTGAGTTGGCGTATTTACATATGTACTATATATGTGTTAGTAACACATAGTATGATTTATGCAGTAGCAGGAGCCACTACCCGCAGAGTCCATATGTACTATATATGTGAGTTGGCGTATTTACATATGTACTATATATGTGAGTTGGCGTATTTACATATGTACTATTTATGTGAGTTGGCGTATTTACATATTGACTATATATGTGAGTTGGCGTATTGACATATGTACTATATATTTGTTAGTAACACGTAGAATGATTTATGCAGTAACAGGAGCCACTACCCGCAGCGTCCATATGTACTATATATGTGAGTTAGCGTATTTACACCTTGGCTATTTTTAGATTATTTTACCACAAATAAATGTGTTTCCTTGATATTTTTTTCACGAATGTTTTTCTTTGTTCGAAAGAAAAACAATAACGGCGAAGATAATAGCCTGTATCGTTCGTTATGTGTTCAGTGTGCACAAGAAGGTACAATGAAACCTGGTTCTATAAATAGCCCAAGGTGTAAATACGCCAACTCAAAGATATAGTATGGGAGATGGACGGTCTGGGTAATGATATAGTATGGGAGATGGACGCTCTGGGTAATGATATAGTATGGGAGATGGACGTTCTGGGTAATGATATAGTATGGTAGATGGACGCTCTGGGTAATGATACAGTATGGGAGATGGACGTTCTGGGTAATGATACAGTATGGGAGATGGACGCTCTGGGTAATGATATGGTATGGGAGATGAATGCTCTGGGTAATGGGCTCCTGGTAGGTAGTTTACTCCAACAATAATTTCTTGCAGTGTTAGGTTTTTTTTAACTTCTTCTTTTTAAGTATGTGGGGTTGTATTAATAATTTGTAATATTATATTTTAGTGTATTTACCTTTCTGTAACCCAGTCCGAAAGCTGTATTTAGGATCGACGTTTCTATCTGCTGACAGTTGACTATCTACTGATGGGTCCGAGTCAACTATCAGCCATAGAAACTGAGAGCGAGTAGTCTAATTGTTTTAGTTGGGGTTAAACTGAAACAAGAAGGGTTGTTGACATTTTGACGACTTGGCAGCCGGCATTGTTTTGCTTTTGAAAACCGGCTTTTTCAGTACTCGTAGCTTAGCCAATCAGATTGCAGGATTCGTGATAGAACACTGGTTGGTTTCTAATAAATATAGCCGTGATCATTCAATGTATTTTGTATTGACCATTTGTAATTTGTAAGACATATTGTAATTGACCTATATCATTATGACGTCAAATCAAAACAATCTATTGTTTAAACGCTAAGGATCACGGTCGTGGAAGGGGGACAAAACAGCAACAACACAAAGGAAATCATTATCAAATGCATTTTGTAGAACGTAGAATAGCGGTAACAGCCACCTAATACGGTAAATATTGTGGGATAAACATTGATACAGCTGATATCTGGAAACCAGACAATTCGAAGTTAAATTTTCCTCAGCAGAGCAGATTTAGTTCAAAATTCTATTGTTCAAGTCGATTCTGTCCCCCTCATAAACAAGTCGTGACGTCATAATGATATAGGGTAATTCACTCTAGTGAATAACCGTGACATAATTAACCGTGTCGTTGCATATTAATTCATATCATGTTACGCTGTAATCGGTTTTGATTGGCTAACTCAAACAATCGAGAACGGGATGTCCCGTTAGTGGGGCTAGCGTTTGCGTGACGATTCTAAGAACGGCTACGTGACGACCCTAAGAACGGCTGCGTGACGACCCTAAGAACGGCTGCGGGACGACCCTAAGAACGGCTGCGGGACTAGGTGAGGGTTGGCACTACCAAAAGACGTACGCGCGGTGGTGGGGTGGGGGTATGGAGCGACTCTAGAAAAAGCTGTACAAGAATATCTGCCAGTCGCATCCTAAAGCTCAGTAACCTCCCCTTTCCGTCTACCAGATAATAAGTTCAAAAATATATGACAACGCAAAGTGACACAAACATTTATAATGTCATCTACTCAATTTCGTAATATATCCATGCTAATAATACTCATATTGCCATAGCCTCTGATATAAACTAACTCTTGGAACTTTAATTACATTTGTCATACTTTAGAATACATTCCTTGATAATACAGCATTACTCTATTTCTATGTTGCTACTCTGGGTTCACGCTTTCAGTGACTGAATGAAACATTGGGTCAGGAACACTGCATAGTCGTGTCCATAATGTCTATCGCTGCAGTTCTATACTGCTCCTTCAGAAGGTGTAAGAAATTTTGTTTAAATTTTGATACGAGGGTTACATGTTTACTTTTTTTTTATTCATTTACATTTTATTATTGTTCATTCGGAAAATATGTACATGATAGACTGGCCCACGGATATAGCATTAACTAATCTAGGCGGGCCGTAGTCTTTAAAATTAACAAATTAGAAATAGGGATGATAACTTAACGAAGAGGGGGAGAGAAAGAAGAATAAATAAGTGAGTAAGTAAATAAATAAATGAGTGAATTTGAGAAATTGATTATATACATGAAGCGAATTGTAACAATTATGTAATTATTTTTTATGCTTAAATGATTTGATCTGCGAAATAATAATGGTGTATCAATATAAGCATCTTCTTACTTAACGCTTTCATGCCCAGATACGGAATTTTCCGTATTTTACTGGTTACTTGATTTGGGAGTTTCAGTCTGACAAAGTTTAAAGAGCTAGGCCCTGAGATTCCCACAAACCATAATGTATAGACAAGTGATCCTAGTGAACTGCATTGGGCATGTTAACAAAGAAGAATTTCATCTAAATCCTCCTTTCTTTGCATAAGTTAACTACAGGTTACATTATTTCATTTCAGAAAAAAAGACTAAAATAGCACTTCCAAAAAAATTATTTTCTCCTCTGATTCTAAATTTTCTCTCAAAAATGCATATTTCACATAACATTTAGAGTTTCATGTTTGCACTAACCTCACTTTCTGTCTCCCAACGACTAAACTTGCCCAGCACCAAGCCATTCTGTCCACAAGCACTTCACAGCAAGCTAAATTAACCCATAATGACCACAAAACATGCCGGGAAATCCTACCAAACAGCGACATGGCCCTTCCCCCATTCTCTAAAGCTATTTCGACCTAATAGCTTCATATTGGAATCAATGGCAAGTAAATATTGTCCAATGTCCCAAAAAAGCTATGATAGCTGGCTCCAGACCCCCATTTATAGAGCCCACGCTAAACTGACAGAAGAAGTCCTGGCCCATTTTACGAGTATGAAATGAAGCTTGTTCTCCATCACAATAACATTGCACAGACTCTGTTCTTCGAGAAAGTGCTGATTCAAGCTCTCATCATACTTAATGATGTCCTCCAGCACTCAATAAATGGTGAAAAGGCTTTAAAAAGCCTTAAATTCTCTGTATTTCATTGCTTTCGAAATGGCCGTCTAAAAACTTTGTGCCCCCAGTATTATAGGTCAGTTGAAAATTCCATGGTATAACAATGACTACAGTTTACTTAGGGGGGAGGGTTATTTTCGGTCTAGAAATAGCTAAAAATTGGTTCCAAAAACTTGGGCCTGAAAAGGTTAATACCACCCCAGGCATATCATGTGACCTTTGCCGTTTGCGCTAAAAACTTTTTCACAGAATGTTTCCATGGAGTGTTGTCAAATAATGCCATTTTCATGCAGTGTGACACTGTATTCTGGAAAAGAGATTTTTTTTTACAATTGATAATATGGTTTCAATGCAAACTGCAGGCATGGTTTAAAAGTGGGCGTGGCAGAGCACATGGTTGCCTGTATACCAAAGTGTTCATCACAATACAATCAACACAATGGGAATATTCATATCTAGTGGTTACTGCAAATAATTTTGATAAAGTTTAGCATTTGACCACCTCCCATACTTTAGGCCTTGGTTCTCAAAAACAGACAACTCAGTGACCTTCGACCTAATAGCTTCATATTGGAATCAATGGCAAGTAAATCTTATCCAATATTCCAAAAGCGAGGAAGTGAGGTTCTCACTGGCTGAGGCCAGAGGCCCTTTATTTCTCTCCCTCTTCCCCTACCTCGATCCCCCTCTCTCTCTCAAAAGAGCTTTCGCATACGATGGTGCTATACGCTGGAATGGATTACAAAATTAAATGAGACGTCAAACAAGCTTGTCGTCCTTTAAACGGAAGCTGTCATCCATTGAGCCTTAACTGGCTTTCTAGATTTTAACCATCTATTGTATCTATTTATATATATATATATATTTAATTTTCTTAAATAATTATCTATTTATCTATATTATATTATCAAGACTGTATTGTAGTCTTGTTAAACTGTATGTATATTGATGTAATTCCAAGTATAAATAAAGTTTCACTCACTCACTCTCTCTCCCCGTTTTCACATTTACCAGGGTGGTAATGGACAAGAAAGTTAGATGGGTGGAGTATATATCGCAGTACCTGTTGATACAGCAGAAGCCTAGGTTTTCACAACAAACCTGTAACATTGCGTCCTACATGGTTAAAACTACACTCGACTATAAGTAAAACAGTAGTTCAGGAAATTGTCCAATGTTATGCCCTGTGCGGCAGCCTGGGCTTTGATTAAATTCCACATTTTCACACTTAACCACTACCCTGCCATCGTACCCAAAGAAAGATGGAGGACCGCATAGCACAGCCTTGATAGTATGTGACTGACGAGGGTCCAGACAAACCAGTTTGTCCAGGTTTATAGTAAACCCATAATATCCATCTGTTATCTCTATATCCGTCGTAAATGTTGATGAGGAATAGTAGAGCGTAGATGTAGAGTCTTTATTCACTCCTTTGTAAATGGTGAGGTCTACTGTGTATTCTGACCCAGGGCTGCCAAACAATCTCACACCAGTGAGGTGAATCTGACTACTGACGGTGAACGTGATGCAGTCGACCACTTTACCAATGTAATCCCATCCTGTACGGAAGCAATCAAACCTATTACACGAACCAGTCTTCTTAATACCTTTTCTATCATTTACATTAAATGTTTTTAGTGATGTGGGTTTTTGGATAGAGTCAAAATATTTAACCAATTCGATGACTTCTTTCATGTCTAGAATTTCGGTGTGAAGAACAGCTTCGGAAAATTGATTCAATGACATTAGTGGAAATCTTATCAAGTGAACCGCTTTATTGCCGAGAACAGCTCTCTTTGATTTTCCATCTTCACTCAGTTCTTGTTCTTCAATCCTCTTACAAGACCAGCGATGTACGGCCTGTAATAACTCCACCTCTGTTATGCAGAGAGTGTCCCTCTCTAGTATGTCACAGAGTGTTTCTTGCGTGACAGTTAGAAACGGCTCAGACTTCACGGCTCGTTGGGTCTCACAACAATCTTCCAGCAGATTTCCTTCAGATTTTCGTCTTCTAGTTCCGCTACCTGTGGTAGAACACTAAACACATCCTCTGGTTCCAGCTCTTTCTCAAGATACTCTGTGCATTTCTTAACTAGTGAAGGAACAAAGTACTTCTTAGCGATCGAGGTACAAAACCTCCATAACATGACTTCCGGTCAACTGCACTTCATCGTAATACATGTAGCGAAACAGTTCCAGTAATCTTTCAGCGGTACAGTCTGGTAGGTCGATAGTACGTCCAGTCTCGGCCAGTTCACCGTAGAACATGGCCTCGAATACAGGACTACTGATAGCCAGTACGTACTTATGGGCAGGAACGGTGACCGTGTCGCCTTTGGAGTCGACAACCGAGAACTGTACATCACTGAACATGCTGCTGTTGTACATATACTGGTTACGTTCCTTGATAGTATCGCGTACGGTTTGCCATTTGAGATCCATTGCTTAATTGTGTTGATGTTGAGAAAGTATTTGTAATCAGGTTACTTTCTTTCAGTGAAAACAGAAAACATCCTCCACATGAAAGTGAAAGTGCAGGATTCTTACCCGAATTGCATGCCGGTATACGATCTACGAATCGGCGGGAGTGTAGCCGGTCAGCTGTCCGAAGGTTCTCCGATGGTGTCACACAGTGATCAAACGTCGGCGCGTGCGTATTACGGTCAGTCTTGTGGTGGCCGCGCGAATTTCCCGCTCAAAATTTACCTTAAAACATATTACAGCAACCCGGCGTTTAAAAAAATCTCGGCCGTTTGACCGCTGTGTGCGATGGTGTACACACAGCGGTCAAACGTATGCGCATGCGTCAAAAGTTTTGCAACAACAACCAATCTCGTTCCCAGAGCCCGCGATCTTCTGGCCAGCGCCAAGATACAGAGCTCTGGGATAATCTATATCGAGGTCAAATTTGATTGGCTAGCATATCTCACCGGAAGTAAATTCACAACAACGGCATGGAGTTGCTTCGTTCGATCACGTTCGATCGGCCATCGGCCATATAAAGACCACTCGCAGATTTGAATAAGGGGATTTGTAATAATTGCGAGTTTCGAGTTTCACGACCACTAATATTGAAGCGCTTCGTGAATTTAGATATTAAATAACCTGGTGCGGAATCAGTCATACATTTGAATGCCAGAGTGCACTTCTAAAATACACTAGCTTATCTACTGGGAGCCAATTTAGCTCTTTTAGTATAGGTGTAATATGGTTATACTTTTTGGCCCCGCTAACAATACGACAGGCATAGTTTTGACATGATTGTAGCTTACGTATGTTTCTATTAGATGTATTTGCCCATACATTCGAGCAGTAAAGCAACTTACTAAATACTAATGTATTAATAACAGTAATTAAAGTGTTCTTATTAAACGCGTGTTTAACACGGTTTATTTGTGCTAGTCGAGAAAAGCATGAAGAAACGGTCTTAGTAATGTGTTCGTCGTAGGTTAAGTTCGTGTCTAAGATCACGCCCAAGTCTTTGGCACTGGATACTGGTAACAGCTCCTTTCCTAGCAATGAAATCTTAAAATATTCTAGTTCAGCTATCTTCTGTTTACTACCAAATACTAAGAGTTTAGTTTTATCTGGGTTTTCTGACAGCACCACTTGCTGACGTTAAATAAATCTTCTTCTATATCAGTTATTGTAGATGTCCTCTCTCTCAGATTGAATGATATAAGTAGTTTGGTGTCGTCCACATAACTCGTTGCAATACATTTCTGTGGTACAGAGGTGAGATCATTCGTATATATACTGAATAGGAGTGGTGCCAGTATGCTCCCTTGAGGCACGCCGCTGACCATAGTTAGAGGCTCAGATAGGGCTGAGTTAATTCGGACAACTTGTCGTCTGTCACTCAGGTAGCTACGAAACCAGTCTGTGCATGAAGGTGAAGCCCCTACATCTTGTAGTTTAGAGATCATCAGTTTGTGGTCGACGCTGTCGAAAGCTTTACTCATGTCTAAAAGAACCAGAGCAGTTAGTTTTTTGTTGTCAATGGCCTGGAGAATCTTGTCTGTTGTTTCAATGACATAAGTTTCTGTAGTGTGAAATTTCTTGTTTCCACTTTGGTTATTTGACAGCCTTCCCTTTGATATGAGATATGATGTAAATTGATTGTGGACGATCCTTTCACAGACTTTCGATAATATTGGTAGGAGCGAAATCGGTCTATTTTTATTCGCTTGTTCATAGTCTACATCTTTAGGTATTGGAGTAATTTCAGCTAGTTTCCATTGTGCAGGGAAGGTGTTGGTGGCTATTGAAGTGTTTGCAATGGAAGTAAAAACTGGGAGAATAGGGTCTAGGCAGTCCTTAATTACACGGATCGGAATCTTATCAATCCCTGGAGCTTTGTTAGAGGGCATAGATAATATTATATCCTTGACGTGTTTACAAACAATGGGGCTCAGTGAGAATTGTTCGCATGTTTGGTATTCTCTTGGGATGAAGTTATCGCTGCTTCCTGTCACAATATTGTGTTCATTGGCCAGCGATTTGATATTCTCGATGGTAGTTTGACCGACAGAAACGAAAAACTTATTGAATTCGTCAGCAACAGTTTTATCGTCTTTGCTAAAGATACGCTGTGATTTAGACTTGTTTGGTATGCAGTGACGGATTGTTTTCCAAATACTGTTGGTGTTGTTTGGATTTTTCTGTATCTGCTCAGCGACAAAATCCCTTTCTGCAATTCGAATTTCACGTTTTACCTCCTGTCTGAAAAACCTATATGTCGTCCATGCCAAGGGATCATTTGTTTTCTTAGCTGCTTTATGCCATTTATCCCTTGTCTTCATTAATCCATACCTTTCTTGTCTCTGAGGGAACCTAGTATCGATTGGCAAAAAGGTACCTTTAGCAGTTCCACTGTCGTTAGGATCTTTTTCCCTTTTTTCCCCACGAGACGGACGAACAATATTTTTTTCTCAGCCGTCGACCATTTTATCAATTTAGTAAGCCAGCGCTCTATTACCACAGCGGTTGCTTTCTCTGCGCATATTCATAGTACATTAGATACACGACGCATGCTCAGTAAACGACCTTTCACGCATGCGCTCTCAAGCCGGAAGCATAAAATCCTGCTTCCGGTTATGGATTATCCCAGAGCCTCAAAGCGTTTGGTCACCGCTGGCCGAAAAACGCGCGAGCTCTGGGAACGAGATTGAACAACAACATATTCCAAAACGAATTTCACACACCCGTTTTCAAAACTTAAGAACTTTTTTGGTAAATTACGAAAATAAACTCACAGTTTGAAGTTTGTTCAATTTACCGTCGACTGTGAAAATTAAAAAGCTTAATTTTCATGTATTTTTCTTAACGTTTGGGGGTAGAAGTTCACTGTAATATGTTTTAAGGTAAATTTTGCGCGGGAAATTCGCGCGGGCGCCCACCAGACTGACCGTAATACGCACGCGCAGACGTTTGACGGCTGTGTGGATGGTTAGGTGGTTAAAAGCGGGAGACAACAGGCAGCCCACCCGCGCGTGGGCTCCCTGTGGCAGTGGGAATCATGTGACGTCATCGTATGTTTTCATCGGTTTTCATCGTTTTTCTGTAAAGTGACCGAAACAGTTCACTAAATTGCTCGAATGCCCAAATACCTTGAAACTCGTAGTGAAATAAACTATTTACACTTTGATGTGGTCTAATGTGCTTTTTGGGGCGATGTGAGAGAGTTTCAAGCGTTTGTTTTTGATGTTTTGATGCGCTCGCTTCAGCTACAAAAAAAATCAACAAGGCAGGAAACGGGCACTTTGCGAACACGACACTCACGGAATATTTGCCAAAATGTCGAACTTTTCTTTGTCGCTTGCCAACAAGACTCCAGAATGGACAAGGGCATTTCTTGATCTATACGTCTGCCTAAAATTAGGACGCTAGGTTGATTCTAACCCTCCAAACTAGCCGCTCGAAAACGATTTTTCTGCGCGCTTTTGCTTTCTCCAGATGATCTGCAGGGGATGCTGCGCATAAGCGCCCCCTTTTGCCACCTATGCCACCCTCCCACTGCAAATATTTACCATCACACACAGACTCGCGCCGGGGCCCTGTAAGAATAATTTGCACACAAAAATGTGAAGACAATATCAACTCATGCGGGGGATAGTAAGGAAAATTGTTGGTTGTGTTGTTAAAGATTGCAGAGATTTGTCGCGCGAGATTAATCTTCGGAGTATATAGCCGGTTGTTACTGAAAAACTATACGAGAATCTTTCACTGGGTAATAGTCTCTACGTTTAATAACAGGCCGGGTACATGGACTTTGTAGAATTAAGTGGGAAAACAACAATGCTGATATAGTGGTAAGTTCATCCCTGTAAGCTCGGTAACTTAACAGCTTAGAGTAAATCTCTTAGAGTTTCCCCGAATCTACATTTGAAATTACACAGGCTAAATGAGGTTTTCTGTCTGCTTTCCTGTCTCATCGAGACAATATAATAAAATAAACCAAGCTTTCACGGGAGGAGCGTTTTGAGATGTGGCCGGAAATAATGGGTTTAATTCATAATAACCGGCATGCAGAATACCATGCCACTTCAAAATAATCGAATATACAGAACTGAGTAAACTGCTTTTCGGATTTGAAAAACAATTTATCGAACTGGAAATGACATGAACAAACTAGGAGGACAAAGAAGAAAAATATTGAACCGAAAAAGAAAATTACAGAACAAGTAAAACGAGCGAAACTGAACTCTGAGAGGAAATGATAAAACTGGCCGGACCCCTGTGGAAACATCAACAAATTGTAAAGGCGATTCTCGCTGGAAAATGAATCGATAAAATCAACTGGAAACATGAACGGGAAAGAACTTAAATGGTCAAGAAGAAAATAATTAAGCTGACGAAAAAGGAACTGAACACTGAAAAAAAAGTAAGACCTCGAAAACTAAAGCCTTATTTAACTGTTGGTTTATACAAACAGCAAGCGTCATTGATGACAAATTGTTTACAACGTTCTTATATGCGGATAAAATGACAAGCGAAAGTCGCAAACTGGTTGTTTATATTCAAACTCGTCTGTGAAGCGGTCGTGCAGAATTAAAGAACCTCCCCACTACACTGTATGGCATGGGGTTTTCAACAGACGAGAACTCTCCCAGCTTCTGCATCTGTTGACCCCAGAGCGAAGTTCACATCCTTCTTCATTGCGGTCTATTATAAAAGTGCTATTCTAATAGTCAAGCAGTAATTTTTTTGTCACTTTAATTTTTCCAGTAAATGTTCACTCCCTTATTTTAAGGCTAATGCTAATGTTTGATTGGGGAAACTCGCTGATAAGTGACCGAAGGCTGCATATAAACTTACAGGGATGAACTTACGACTATCTCAGTGCAGCATTGTTGTTTTTCCACTTCTACAAAGTCCACGTACACGGCCTGTTATTAAACGTAGAGGCTATTGCCCAGTGAAAGATTTTCGTATAACTTTTCAGTAACAACCGTCAATAAAATGGGTAAGAACTAGAGATTTGCCGCGCGAGATTCTGTAATCTTTAACAACACAACCAACAATTTTCCTTACTATCCCCTGCAAGAGTTGATATTGTCTTCATATGTTTGTTTGAAAATTATCCTTACAGGGCCCCGGCACGAGTCTGTGTGTGATGTTAAATATTTGCAGTGGGAGGGAAGGGGGCGCTTATGCGCAGCATCCCCCTGCAGATCATCTGGAGAAAGCAAAAGCGTGCAGAAAAATCGTTTTCGAGCGGCTCGTTTGGAGGGTTAGAATCAACCTAACGTCCTAATTTTAGGCAGACGTATAGTTCAAGAACTGCCCTTGTCCATTCTGGAGTCTTGTTGGCAAGCGACAAGGAAAAATAAAGTTCGACATTTTGGTAAATATTCCGCGAGTGTCGTGTTCGCAAAGTGCCCGAAGTTTCCTGCCTTGTTGATTTTTTTTGTAGCTGAAGCGAGCGCATCAAAACATCGATAAACAAACGCCTGAAACTCTCTCACATCGCCCCCAAAAGCACATTAGACCACATCAAATAAAGTGTAAATAGTTTATTTCACTACGAATTTCAAGGTATATTATTTGAGCATCGATCATTCGACCAAATATGAGGATTTTTCGAGCCATTTAGTGAACTGTTTCGGTCATTTTACAGAAAACCGATGAAAACATACGATGACGTCACATGATTCCCACTGCCACAGGGAGCCCACGCGCGGGTGGGCTGCCTGTGGGGAGACCAAGGTTCGATTCCTCCCCTGGCGAACCACATTTTCACATAGTGTGACATATCTTTTCTTTCATGCGTTTACATACTCAGTACTTTGATATGACAGATCTACAGTGATACTATGTGACATGTGCTCTAGGCCAAGTTCTCCTGGCTTCGCCATATTCGCGAAACTCGTTTATCCTGGATTTTTTTAGCCCTAAAACCCCGTCGTTTACCTTGGAGCTTATGTTCACTGACCGGTTAGGGTATATTTTATGGTTCGGGTTTTAGTTAGTTTATATGGTCAGATCTGGGGGGGGGGGGGGTTACCTTCTACCTTCTTTTATTTTTCAAATCCTGGGCTAATTCATTAATTTTTAGCACAGGCAACCCAAGCTCTAATTGTGTGTATTTGACAGTAGATATAGGGGAACTACTAAACGGGGAAAATCACGAATTTTACTACTATTGATAGGTTAAAATCACCCGAAATAAACTGAAATGACAAGGCTGCACAGTCTGTTGAGCACATCAAATCACTCGAAGTGCACAAAAACACGCTAATATCAACTCCAATCGTCGCCACACTCCACAAAAGGACGTACCGAATATCTGTCTTCCTTTATTTCGGGGTGAAATTCCAAAATTTTACATCTTAACCCTCGTAAACCACATATTACCGCTATTTGAAAACCCGCTGATTCTGGTAACTTAGTCCCGAGACAGCGGAACGTCCCGCGGATGACAAATGCGCTCTGATTGGTTGGTCGTCATGACGTGGGGTTTGCCACACTCTACCACGTGACGATGACAAGGTACTCTCCCATCCGATGGTGCGGCTGTGATTTTCAACTCCAAAACGAGTTGGACTTCCGGTGTCTCGTCAAACTGTGAAGAGGTGTTTAGAACGGCAAAATGCGAGGTGGCAAAAATCATTTCTCGGTATTCGTTGAATGTTTGGTCATGAAACTTGGAGGATACGTAGCAAGGAGATCTGTCTACGGGATCCAGAAGTATCACGTCGATTGAGTGGATTTAAGCTCATTTTTGCAGTGGAGATGACAGGTTTGTGACACGCCATCGCGATCCGTTTTCCGGCCTTTTCTCTCTTTAGGTTGAGTTATGTAATAATAATAATAATAATAGCATTTATTTAAACACGGTATTGGCGATACTGCAGCATTCAGAGCTGATGTGGCCGTGATAAAACAAAAGGAACGATAAAGAAATCTAACTAACCTCATTGATTATGTAAATTACAAGTTTTTGATTGAAAGACTATTGCATTATAAGATAATTATTGGAAAGATACTAACTGACTAACTAGTTGAATAATAACTTTAATCCTTATACCAACAACGGTACATTGGAATTACGGTAATAACAGTACAACTGTATAAACACCTAAATACAAAACTAAGAAGTATTACAAGCATTGAACAAGACAATGATATCATAGCAATATTTGGCTGAAAACTTCATATTCGAATCGTCCTTCGCTGACATTATATATAAAAACAAAGCCCGCTTACTAAAATATCGAAATGAACTGTTTACATCCAACAGGTTATTAATGAAATCCTCCCTAATAGTTATAAAATTCCTGTTATTACAAGTCATTAAATAGTGAAATTCGTCTCCTACTTCACCCAAATCGCACATTGTACAAATACGTTCGTTTCAGTATATAGGCCAGACTCAACAGGCAATTTGTGCGCAGAAATCATTAGCTTAGTCACCGCCTGACGATATTTAATGTCTGAAATATGAGAGAGATACTTTTCAAAACCTAAATTAAACTTAACTTGTTTAAATGTGCGTAATTTCCCGCCGCTACAATGTGTTAAACCACCCTGTCAGAACTTGACCTTTCCAAACGTAATCATAATAATCATACAATTTCGATTTTAAGTATTTGGCCAAAGTTCCAATTTGCTTAGAAGGTACAGAAAGATCCTGAAGAGATTTCAAACCTACACCCTGAAAATTTGATTGTATACACTGGTATGCGGCTTTCCCTACGAGGGTATCACTATAAAAAGGGTCCTTCGTGCGTAACCAATACTTCACCACTAATACGGAAATATGTACAATCATAGGTACTCAGTATGCCTAACTCCGCATGGACTGCTAAATTAGTAGCTTTAGAATGAACACCTAAAACACGCTTGCAAAATTTCAAATGAAGCGTCTCTAAATCATTATCAAAACTATATATGTTCTCCAACATATATACTCCCCAAATTTCACAGCCATACAACAACACGGGAGCTACAACCGAGGAGAAGAGCTTCAACAGCACTTTAACCGGAACATTCTCAACATTAGATCTTTATAGAGAAGCTTTTAAACAGACTGTGGTAAGCCCGTAGAGGTTTATTATACAAAGCCTTTTGGGCAAGTTTAAAACAACGTTGTATACCGGCAAAATGAAACGTTATCCCGAGATAAGTATACTCAAGGTATACTCATCTACACAAACTAACTGATCATTGCCAAAATACCATTTAGATGTCGCAAACAAACGTCTCTGGGCCTGTGTTCCAAAAACTAAAATTTTAGATTTTTTCAAATTAACTCGTAACTTCCACAATCAAGTCTACGAAGACAATATTGCAACCCAGATTCGGATTCATATAAAAGTACTAAGTCGTCAGCATAAAGTAAGCAATTCAACTTCGAATCACCTAACACCAATGGATCGCATGTTGCACTAAACAAATCAGGAATGTCATTTATAAAAATATTAAACAACGTAGGGCTAAGATTACACCCCTGTTTCACCCCAATATCTGACTGAAAAAAAGGAGTGACTCCTTGATTCAACTTCACCGCCAATTTTAAAGAAGAATACATACTAAGAAGAATGTGTATAAACTTTCTACTACATCCGTACTGTATTAGTTTGAAAAACAACCCCTCTCTCCAAACACTGTCGTATGCCTTCCTAAAGTCAATGAAACAAGCAAATAATGGTTTATGATTAGCCTTATAGAAGTCTATCATCGTTTTCAAAACCAGTACATGATCAGATGTTCTGAAACCTTGCCTAAAACCTATTTGGCACTTATTCAAGATTTCGTTTTCTCTTAAAAAGACATTTAAGCGAGCATGACTAATTGACTAATAACTTAATTAGATGAATAAGTGAGTAGTTGTGTAAATGGATAGGCGGATGTATAAGTAAACACTTGGACGAGTAAACATGAATAAATTAAACATGCATGAAACATAAGGACGGACCATTAGAAAAGTTATGGGGGGGGGGGGGGCAATTCCCCAAAAAAAATCCATACGAGGGAAAATTATAAAGAAAAAATATTCATGCACAATTCAACCAGCAACACAGAAAAAAAAAGTCCTCCATGGAGGGGGAGAGGCAAGGCAGAGGCCAGGGACTGCACAAATGTACAGGTATGCCATCAACTGCAAATGGTTTCCTTCTATCACTGTTTTTGTTGCAGCAACTCTTTTGTGGGAGGTACACATATGTATCCTTTGATTTATCCACTATTAAAAGCAAGAGAAATTTACATAAATTTTCGTCTCTCAAAAAAATTTGTTTGAATGGGATTTTCACTGGTCTCGCTATGAGCTTGAATCATAAACAATCATTTGCCATGCAAAGTGATGCAGCTGTACACTTTTATAGGTATCAATATTAAAGTATAACTTTTAATATGGGCACGCTAGCCCTGATCAAAAAAACATTTTCACAGGAGCATGGCTCTTAAAGTTTACTTAGGACAAGAATTATTAAGTCATATCAAAATCATTGCACACAGAAGAGGACATTTGCTATTGGTCATCGCTTTGAAGTAAATGCGATTTTATTTGAGAGAGAGAACAACTTCAGTCGCATTACGAGTTTATAATGTGGCTTACCAGTGTTGATACCAGAACTATACGAAGGAGAATTCTCTGCTTTCGTTTGAACGCTCCAAATTCTCTCCTACTGCAGCTCCCGCCATACCAAAAGTCACACAAGAAAAATAGTACGAAATCATGACGAAATAGAACTTTAATAGTGATTTGTACCACTCTAAACTTGAGAAACCTCAATGTTCTATACACCAGAATACTGCAAATTTATTCTTCTATCTGAATTCAGCGGTAAGTATTCAAGCTAAACCCAGGTAGTTCCTAAACCAGTAACGCCTTGTAAAAAATCACTTTACTCGCGAAAGCAAATTCAAATTTGTACGGTCGAAATCTTAATATTAGGTCGAAATGCCACGCTTAACGTACAACGGACGTTAAGGTCAGACCCTCCCTCCCTTAACGTCCAACCATTGTTTTATGCTTTTATAAAGTCAGGAAAAACAGTAATGAAATACACGGGAGTTCACTTATAAACAAAGTATAAAACAAGCTTACCGCTTTAATAGCTGCAACTGTACAGTCAGTTAGTACCTCGAATTCCCGTACGAGCTCATTTCGGACCTTGACTAAAATACTCATTATGTCACGACTATAAAACTGAGTTTCACTCACCTGGAGGTTTGACTGAGGTATTTCATGATACTTCTAATCAAAAGACCTTGTTGAAATTACCGGGAAATTCAACAGAAATTGCACTCTATGTAGATCTAGCTGACTGGAAACGTTTGATTAAAAAGTGTACTTCTATTGATGAAAATGTGTTTGTTCTGAATGCCCCACACTAACGTCCATGCCCTTACCCCCTCCCCCCCTAAACGTCCGTTGTGCGTTAAGCGGGGCATTTCGAATATGTCGACGGCCCCTATTCACTCCAACTGACAGTTATCAGTTGCAGATTAGATGTTACTTAACTTTGATTTGAAGGTAAGTGGAAGTCATATATCATTTTATTTGTTTTATAAGGCAAACTGATAGCTCCCAAATCCATGTATTTTTGAGTGAAATGACTGGGCCGATAATGGAAGTGAGTCACCGGTTATCGATATGTAGGCTTTTGTACGCAATGACTTTGATATGCAAAGGTAGCTAATTTTGAATAGATTAGTACATAAAATATTTTCAAAAAAAACACGTGCATGAGATCGTAGCCGAAAAAAAAATTGCTGCACAGCAAACTGGAGTAAAAAAAAAATGCATGCAGCTTGTGAATCCCCCACCCCTCCCCCCCCCCCCCCCATAACTTTTCTAATGGTCCGGCCCTAAATAAAACATATTAGTGGTATGAGAACTTAACAGTGTTGATCCTAACATTTGGTTGCAGTGGTATGGAGTTAATATACTTTTTGACAAGTTTTTTAAAGGTCGGGAGTTTTTTATCTTTAAGGAGATCGTCTAGGTAATTCCACAGTACGGATGCTCTGTATGTGATTGACTTGCGTATAGCATCTGTACCTGGATGTGGGATGACTAGCTTATGAACGCCTCTCAGAGAGTGTAACAATAATAATAATAATAATAATAATAATATTTTGATAGGAAAGCTCCACTCACAATTTGTTATTTTCAGGGAGGTCTTGTATTAAAAATATATATTTCACTAATATATGGAAAATAGAAAAGATAAATGGTTGAAATAAAATAGAAATAGAACAAGGTTTATTATGAAATTAAGTTATGTGCCAGTAAGATTTAAAAATTGATAATGTAGTTGATTGTCTAACTTCAGAGTCTAAAGAGTTCCAGTCTAATAGTGCATGGTAGGTAAACTTCTGTTGTCCCCCGATTCCTAAGTGCGAATGGTAAATGTAGATTGTGCTGACGGCGTGTATTAATTTAAAGTTGAAGTCCACCATGCTATTTAAGCATTTGAAGATAGTAATACAGCGATGATAGCGCCGTCGAAGGTACAGTGGTTTCCAGTTTAATAGTTCGAGTACTTGAGATGCAGAAGAGCTTGCAATTGAGGGAAAGTCGAGCATAAGTCGAGCAGCATTATTCTGAAGAACTTGAAGGTGATCCATGAGGACGGTATTATTCTTATCTCGTGATATTATTCTTATCACGTGATGAGTTCTTAATCCCGAGTCCTTCGTCGACCGTTCTTATTACCAGAAACCGGTTAGCCTGTTTTTAATCATCGGGTCAATTATATTGTTCTAACTCAATTTTGTTTTCATTTCCAGATATCTCATCCTGCTTGTCAGTATCTCCTATTTACAACACACAAGGAAACAATTTCAAAGCAATAGCAAAAGTAATAACAAACATATGTTCAGCCAGGAGCATATTAATCATCATCATATTTATTTCATCAATTACAATGCAGTGCAGAATTGTGAAATTACATAAGTATAAGATGTATTGATGAGGAATCTAATTATAAAGCAAGTACATGCTTATCAGATATAGACCCCTGTAATATGTCTGTGTTATATGAATGGTTTAATTTCCAGGTTCATTAATATAATATTTTGCAAGTGATAACAATTGTACAATCTACATATAATCACGATAATCATGGATTAATGCCTTTTTGATCTAGTAGTTGACACTTTACAAGCTTTTTAAAACAGCTTAGTGATTGATTTTCTTTGTATAATTTATAGAACTGATTCCAAACTATTGGTCCTTTGTAAGATATTGAAAATTGACCTAGTTTTGATTTTTTGAAATGGTTTGAAATAATTTGCTGGCATTGTGTTGTGATTGTGAATTTGTTTGTTAAGATAGAATGTGTCATTAAATGATTCTGGAAGTTGGTTATTATGATATTTAAAAAAACATAATCGCGCCTTGTTCACGAGTGTCAATTACAGACACTGCGAAGGCTGTCAAGATTGGATATGTCGCTGACAACAAACGGTTTTTATGGACAGGTGTGATCCGGGGTCGATAGCGTGACGTCATGGAGATTTTGATGGACATGTTTTAAAGGGGTTCCCTGCCAGAGCCAATGGTTACAAATAATTACATCATTATTAAAATCTGTTCTTCATTTTTCTTTCATTCATACTTTAGATCCACTATCCAGCAGCAAAAATCCATGCCATTCATATTTTTTTTCACGGGATCATTTGCGGTCCCCATTGGGGATCATTTGCGGAGCGAGATCATTTGCGGTCCATTTTGGGGATCATTTGCGGGCCTGTTTTCATTTGAGGGCCTGGGATCATTTGCGGACCGGGATCATTTGCGGACTTGTACAAAATCTCCAGTTTGATAATCCGGCAAAATTTTCTTTCCATAATGACCAAAAACCTTGCGTGCTCGCTCGAGAAATCAAATGGTGCTGTAGTCAACTCTAAAAAACAATCTCCCGGAAATTATTTTCCCGAAAAATGTCTTCTCCCGAAAAATACTACAAAATCTCCCTATAAATTTCCGGAATTAATAAACCAAGGCTCATGATTCCCGGAATTTGTCGTGAACGGCAGACAAAGACTTTGAGATACAACACATCTTATTTGCTTTGTTTTTTATTTCATTCTGAATGCCAGGAGAAAAATGATTCCGGATTAATTTTTAAAAATATTTTTCAGGGTCTTCGTTTTCGGGGTCTTAGGTCTTAGGTCTTAGGTATTCGTTTTCGTGAATTGTTGCTTTATTTTAATTCCATTTACTAGTCCTCATTTTACTAGTCCAGTCCAGTCCAGTCCTCGGATTACCACATGCCTTTATATTTTAAATCAGATGCTAAATATAAACCAACCCCACCACTTGGTTTGTTTGGGCGATGATTGTGAACGAAATTATAGCCGTCTATTTCAACAGAATGTGCTGATGTTCGGAGCCAAGTTTCGGAGATACCAATTATTGAAAATTTATTATCAATAGATGCAAGTAGATTAGTGAGATTATCAAGATTATGAGGGAGGCTTCGAACGTTTAGATGTTAGCCAACATTTAATTTAATTTATGCTCGGTATAATAATTGCAGTTGAAATTATCCGAGAAATTTGAATATAGGGCTAGGCTACGATTATTAGCAAATACATTGAGTATATAAAATTTCAAACAGGATAAAGTAAAAGTAAAAGTAAAGCAACCTTATTTAACGTCGTAAACATGAGGCCGACTGGAAACCTACGATTTAACGTCCTTATCCGAGAAGACGTGAAGGTCTAACCATTTGCAGTTCGTGAACGAGATTGTCTCACAAAGGCAGCACCTTCTACTCAGTTACTTCAGTAAGACCCTGAGTATTGGGCCCGGCCGGGGTTTGAACCCGCGACTTCCTGCACAACAGACCGGCGCTTAAGCACTGAGCTAACCAGGAGGATGATCAATTTGTTCTGAAATAAAGGAATTAGGTATTAATGATGATAACATATGCCAATCACTCTTTATTGAATTACAATTAAAAGCCAATAAAGTAACAGTTGGTATTATCTATAGACCACCAGATGCTAATATAAGCTTGTTTAATGAGTACATTGATAAAACTCTTGACCAACTAAATAAATCTAATAAGCTGAATCATATTATTGGTGATTTTAATATCAATCTCTTACAAATTGAAACCAGCTCAATAACTAGTGACTTTTTTGAAACTATGTTATCTTATTCATATTGCCCTACAATATTTAAGCCAACAAGAATAACTTATCACTCTGCAACACTTATTGACAACTGTTTCACCAATGTTTATGATCATGTAACTAACTCTGGCATTTTAATAACTGACATTTTTTATATTTCCGACATAGAAACACCCACACCATCAAGATATAATAATAAGTTTTCAACCACAAGAGTAATAAATGGAACAATCGATAAGTTTGCAGGTATTATTAACTCTTATGATTGGAACTTTGTTTATGAATCTCCTGATCCAAATACTTCTTATAACATTTTCCTGGATAATTTCATGGCTTTATATAATCAAACATTTCCTCTGAAAAGAACCAGAGTTAGAACTCATGCTCATAAACCCTGGATAACTCAGGGTTCACTAAAATCAATAATGCATAAAAACAAATTATATCATAAATACCTAAAACAAAAAAATCCAGCTAGTGAGCATAGATTTAAAGCTTACAGAAATAAATTAAACCATATCCTTAAAATATATATAAAAAAATATATATATTATTCAAATAAACTAGAGGCTGCTAAATCTGACCTAAAAAGTACCTGGAGAACAAGCCCAAATCACGATCTAATTATCCAGAGTCCTTCAATCACAATAACTCTCTGATAACAGATCCACAAGTAATTTCTGACTCATTCAATTCATTTTTTACTGGGATTGGTTCTAATTTAGCTAGAAAAATCCCGAGTACTTCCTGTACATTTACTCAATACCTGAAAGGCTCCTACCCCCAATCATTTGTCTTCTATGAAATAGATGATGATGATATATCTAGACTTCTCACTGAGATTAATCCTAACAAATCTCCTGGGCTGGACTCTATAGATCCACGCATAGTTAAACAACTTGCTAGTCCTCTAGCCCCTATCCTAACTAACATATTTAATAAATCATTGTTTACTGGTAGGATGCCTGACAAACTTAAGGAGGCTTTGGTGATACCAGTCTATAAATCTGATGATCATAAGTCCTTTGGCAACTATAGATCCATATCTATCCTCCCAATATTCTCAAAAAAAATAGAGAAAGTTGTTTACGCTAGGTTATTGAATTATCTAGAGAAACTAAATATTTTATCCAACAGTCAATATGGATTTAGGAAAAACTATTCAACCTACATGGCTTTAATCGAACTTATTGATAACCTCTCCCAATCTATTGATAACAAAGAGTTCACTGTGGGAATATTTGTAGATCTTTCCAAAGCTTTTGATACTGTTGATCACAAAATCCTTAAACATAAACTCAGTCATTATGGCATCAGAGGCACCCAACTCCAATGGTTTGATAACTACTTACTTAACAGAAAACAAATTGTGAAATTTAATAGCACTTACTCGTCACAAAGGATTGTTACTTGTGGCGTCCCCCATGCTCGATCCTTGGTCCCCTCCTATTTTTACTTTATATTAATGACATTACAAGCTGTACTAACCTTCTTAACTTTATTCTCTTTGCTGATGATACCAGCATGTACTCTTCAGATAAAGACCTTGTTTCGCTTATCAACAAAACCAATGATGAACTTATTAAACTGTCTAACTGGTTTAAAGCAAATAAGTTATCTCTTAACTTTAAGAAAACCAATTATATTATTTTTCGTGCAAGAAATAAACTCATCCCTAACCATACTAACTTAAGTATTTGTACTGATTCTCAAAACATTCGCCAGGTTTCCTCAATCAAATTCCTTGGTGTTTATTTAAATGAACATATAGATTGGAAACCCCACATTGAACACGTTGCCCTCAAAATGGCTAAATCTATTTGTGTGATCAATAAAGTAAAATCTCGTTTAACCATCCCTATCAGGCGAACCTTATATTGTTCTTTAGTGTTGCCGTATGTCCAATACTGTAATATTGTATGGGCTAAAACGTACCCCACCAGTCTTAATAAAATTATAATACTCCAAAAGCGAGCTGTAAGAATTATAGCCAATGTACAATACAGAGACCACACCAATCCTTTATTCCTTAAGCTCAAATTACTTGATGTATTTGACATCAATAAATATCAAACAGGATCCTTTATGTTTAAAACCTTTGACCGATTCTCTATTATACCTCAGTGCTTTCGAGCCTACTTTATCCTTAATAGAGACATACATTCTTATGAAACACGGAGTGCCAACAAAATTCACATCCACCAAGTTAGAACAACAACCAGGAAACACACCCTTAAGCACTATGGACCAACCTTCTGGAATTCCCTTGATAACACTATAACCCAAGCACAATCCTTAAATATTTTTCAAGCTAGACTCAAATCACATATTTTCCAACTAAAACAATGAACCCTAATTATTGACTATTTGTTTGTTTGTTTCTGTTCATAATCTATGTTATTTTGCTGTACCAATGTACTTCTACTCGCAGTGCTGATTTACCAATTATAAAATTTTGCCGCCCATGGGTGTCAGTGCCTGTACAAGCTCCTTGGAGTTTTTTCACTGAACACCTTCCATATATACATACTTAAATTAAAGATAATATAACATATTCCACTTAGATCTACAAATCGATATATTCAAAAGATACAAACAAACAAGCAAATAATCAAATAATAATACTGTATTATATATTCCATTTTATTTTATTTTGCGTGTAAACATATATACATGTATTATATATATGGTAAATAAAGATTGATTGATTTGATTGATTCTGTCTTCATCAAAGTTTACGGGTCCATTATATAACTCGTAGATAGCTAAAGAAAATTCATCACCATTTAGATGATGGAAGGGCAAAACGCCAGCGAATAATACAGAATTAGGTACTAATAACTAAATATAACTTATCTGACTCTACAGTTCTACGGATTACGCCTGGAGAAGCTTGCTTTATAGCCCACATGTGTATATTTGTAGCTATGAGGTAGACACGCGGCCAACCGTCAAAACCTCGAGGCCTAATAAACTGCTTTAGAAGTCTCCAAATCACCCCAAAACCACTCACAAAACTTCATTAAGTATCAATCTTTTATTATTGAAGATTTATTTCGTAGGAATCGGAAAAGAGAATTCACAAGGAGCAATTATGTAAACTCTTCCGAGATCGCTTATGAAACATACCACAGGTAACCCAAAAAGCGGGAAATGTATGTCGAGTCTGGGCTGCCTGTGATACCAGGTAAAAGATTAACATATCGAAATTTAAGGGATGTAGCTGTGCTGAGAAGCGTGCAATCGTGTTTTCAGTTTTCCATACATTGCCGTCTGTAAAAACGAGTCAAATTCCGCGTGAAAACTTAGTCTGAAACGGGATAGGGGTTTTGAGCTACCAGCGGACCACCCCCAACTATAAACCATATTCCCCCGGGGCAGTCGCCTACATTTCAACCGTCGTCTGCAAAATCACAACGTCAAAACTCCAAATTTTACGTTTTATAGAGAACGCGAACGCGTAAGAGAGATAATCAATCCGTTTTTCGTTCGGCGTGAATATGGAACTATATACCCGTCATATTTTTCGAAAGTCTGGTTGTAAAAAAACAATTAAAGGAGAACAAAAGAAATAGTAAACTCCAAATTTTACGTTTTATAGAGAACGCGAACGCGTAAGAGAGATAATCAATCCGTTTTTCGTTCGGCGTGAATATGGAACTATATACCCGTCATATTTTTCGAAAGTCTGGTTGTAAAAAAACAATTAAAGGAGAACAAAAGAAATAGTAAACACCAAATTTCGGGAAAAACACTTCTCTACGTCCCCTCGTCAATGCCGTCGCCGTCCTGGTTGCTTAGTTCCTTACATTAAATAACCGGCGAGGCGATCGTAAATTGGTAATAATAATAATAATAATATTGTCTTTAATGAATCACCGATAAAATACATATCGTGTGTTACAGCTATAAGTAATAAAGCATAAATATACAACTCTCATAATATAAAAAACGTAAAGTATTTGGGAACAAAGATTATTAAATAGCTAGGTTATACCTAAAGATTAATCTATTTACAAAAGAATTTTTAAAACGAACAGTATTAATTTTCGGCCACTGGGAAAACTGACATCTTAAGGTTCTAGACGAGGGCTTGATTTTGGGCAAAAGTAGCTTAAGAGGATGGTTGCTGTTGTTACATAGTTTGTGGAAAAGTTTCCTATCATATTGTTCAAGTAGTTCTCTAATAAGGATATTCTTAGAAGTGTAGCGTCTCTTATAGCATCTGTCTAGGAAATGATGTACAAAATGATGTACAAAATGATGTACAAAATGATGTACAAAATGATGTACAAAATGATGTACAAAATGTTAAATAATTTAGTTCCACCTTATTTGTTGGAACTGTCCTATCACAACCAGAGCCAGAACAAGTTATAATCTTCGCACTAAAAACGATCTTAGTTTTGTATATGCCCGTACTGGACATTATAGAAAGTCGTTTATTTGCTCTTCTATTAAACTTTTGAGGAAGTTCCGCGCTGTTCTCCTATCCTTGCTTGTTTTATTAAGGGAAGAGTTACCAAATGACATAAATACCCAACACGTGAGCCTTTATAGTCTTCATATTATACTGGGAATTGTTTTTCATCTATTTTACATACAAGACTAAGGCTGGGGAACAGTGCACTGAATCAGGATCATTTTTAAGAGAACCTGTGTAACTTTACCTGCCGCGCCTGTACTTGTGGCGCCACCAATGAATCAGCCGAACACTTCGTCTTTTATTGTGACCGATATGCTGCTGCTCTTCGTAACATTTCGCTTACCTCCGCTGGCCAGCTGTTTGGTACTAAATGGCTAAATGTGTCTAATCGAATTAGACTAAAATGGATATTACCTGGCATACCTGATGTTTCTGTCAACTTGGACGTTTCCTTTTTTCGACATATTCAATCCTTTATTGTTGAAACAAAACAGTTTAATTCCTAGTCTTACTGATATCGTACCAAGAGGAAATAACTGGACAGAGAGAGAGTCTGGGGGCAGAGGCGTTGGCTGGGTATCTTAATCTCACTAATGTTTTTTTTTAGAAACCGGAATTGCTTTCCTTTACGTCCGCATTTCCAGTTTTGCGAACGGCTTCGGATTATCGACGGGAACAATTTCTTTCTTTGGATTTATTCCGACGACCCACTCCGGAGAATTTAGTAAAAAATGATTACTACAATTGATGAGAATCATCTATAGTTTGTCTGAAGCAAACTGTACGTTACCCTGGTTCCAGAGGTTTTCTAGAAAGCCGCGAAGCGGGTATCGCAGCTCGGAAACGACACCTGACCAGAACTAGTTCCTTTTACGTCCGCATATCCGATTTCTAAAAATAACTTTAGATATCCCAAGGGCCTGAGCAGGAGACTCCCTCTCTGTCCTCTATTTTCTCTTGACTGTACTTGCTGCGTGTCTCTGAGTGTGTATATACACGCCGGGCACAAATGATCGTAAAAACGGCGGGTTTTACATATTTTTTGAAGTTTTCGACATAGAAGGGTCTGTAAAGGAGTATAAACAAAACATAGTCTGATAAGTTAAGCCAATATAGCCATCATTATGACGTCACAATGACGTCATATATCCTTTTCTAATAGGTTTCTTATAATTTTTTATTACCTCTAAAACTTTTATTATATCTTTTTTAAATCTCTTGCTCATGAAAATGAAATAATCGAAAACCCGATCTCGATTGCGATTGGTTGAAGTAAACGAAAGTTATTAAACTTTGAATTTTGGTAATTTTCCAGCCAAAAATTGGGGGGGGGGGGATAGCATAAAACCATTTAAGAGAATATCGCTTGTTTTAACTTTTTCAGTTCGAAATACTGGCGCATCATTTTGCACATTAATAGCTCTTTAGTAATAACGTGTTCTTTTTAGAATTTTGATATTTTTTTTAGTATAACAGCTTAGAATTGAAGCCCCATTTTTGGTATACGTCATAAATATATTTGGGCTAAAGTGAACAATCTGGACCGAAAAAAAGTGGTCGGCCGACCACTTACCGACAATACTTGAGAACTGCAGTTTAGATGGTTTCCTATGCCATTTATGCATTGGAAAATCGCTTACTATGTTGTAGATAGTTGGATATTGATGAAAATAGTGTACTCATTATATTTGTCTCTTCTTCTTTGCTCTTCTTCTTTGCTCTTCTTCTTTGCAGCTAGCATTTATTCCGTGAATTAGCGAACCCACGCCATCTTGGATTCCCATCTAGCCATTAAGCAATACAGGGAGCCCGCAGCAAATAAACATACCGCTATCTCGCAAACTGCGGCAAACTGCGCCAAACTGCGGCACACTGCAGCACACTGCAGCAAATACGCGCTTGGCCAGTACTTTTTTTCTCGTTCAGATGTGATGCTGCCTCGAAATCTTCTAGGTAACACTTATTGAAGTCTTCAGGAGGTGTGCTATCCCAATCTCTCAGCTCTACCTTCCCTTACGAACGCGCTTTTTTAATATGTGATTACTACTAGTTATTACCGTAAGCGTGCCGCGAAGAAATAGTTTTTTTATTAAAACCAATTAATGTCAGGTTAGGACAAGTAACAAGTGATGCCATGCGGTCAAAACAAAATGGCGTCGGGTTTACACTTGTGAAGAACTATCGATGTTATCGTTGGCCCTCATTCTTGCAAAGTGTATATGAAACGAAATTTTTTTGGGTGGTTTTCTATCGTTCATTATCTCCTAAACTTCAAAGCAAAAGAAAATTACGAAGAAAAAAATTATAAAGCTGAGATTTCGCTTCACAAAGTTGTCATACATGCACTGAAAATATGGTCAGGAGACTGGGGCGAGTCAAGCTCGTGATGACGTAGAAACCGTGACACACTTGATAGCATACTTCGTGGCACAGACGTAAACAAGCTCGATAAACTTGCTCTTCGTTGCAAAACTAAAGTAAGATGTCAGAAAGCGAGCAAATTTATCTTCATCTTCGAGTTCAGAGAGTGGAAGCCACGATTTTGATGAAGTGGAAGTAAGGGCGAACGGATTTCAACCGTACGAAGATGAGCCGCTTGCGGGCTCGAGCGATGGGGAAGACGACGACGAAAATTATGTCTCTGGCGGTGTTGTGCTCTACTCCTCTAGATTCGAGGGCCAAGTCACGGTAAATCAGTGGATCACTACAGGAAGCCTTTGTATCGCAATCCTCCGCTCTTCGGGAGCAACTACGGAATGCAGGGCCACTGTTAAAGCCCCGTCATGTTGGTTTCGTCATATTCATATTGAGCTCCTTTGCTCGTGACCCTGTATTATATTCTGTAGTTTAGCCTCCCCAACTCGTTTTCGTCAACGTATTATGCGGGTATCAGCGGCCATCCCGAGGGGGCGGCCCCCGGGCACCCAGGGGCATTTGTCACAGCAGCCATGACAAATACATGCTAAAACCCCTTGGGTGGGGCAGAAAATTGTGACAAAAACCCCCACCCCTGGGGCAACCTGGGCAACATATTAAACGTTTTAGAAGTGTCAAAAATCTTAATAGTTTTATACAAATATTATCCTTTATTTCTTTGTTCTGTCTTCCGACAGTGGATAGCTTAATTTAATCTCTTAATTTGAATGATAATGATATGACTTACCTCAAGGACAAAGAAATCGAAGAACGTGTCCTGTGGCGAAAACCGCTGAACGTTGAGACAGCAGATTACGTGCAAACCCCGTGGGTATGTCCCCGGGATATTTTGACGAAAACGCAAAAGCGCTCTAATGCCCCGCGTGTGGGGCATGTTTTTGCTACAAATCCCCTGCTAAGCCCCTGGGTTGCCCGTGGGTTGCCCGGGGGCCGCCCCCTCGGGATGGCCGCTGAAACCCGCATTAAAATGTGACAAAGCACAAAAACTTCCAGGTTCGCAGCAATGACAAATTCACGTAGGTCACCACCGTCGTCGTGCACGAGTAAGTGTTTTTTTTATATTCATGTTTAATGGGAAATGACAGTATTCTATACAAACGTATTTGTAGCTAGTCTTCCCTTTTTCCTTCCCTGGGGTTGAAAATGGGTAAGATTTTTTTTAGTTTCAGGGTTTGGTTTTTAGAAGGTGTGTATGAGAATTTGAGAAAATGCATTATTAATGAACCAACTTCGAAAGACCACTTGAAAGGCCCTTAAAAATTGTGCAAAATTATCCATTTAGCTCAGGTGTATTTACACTCGTTCTTAATGAATGATCTGGAAATGGGTAGGATTTTTTTATATTTCAGGGTTAGGTTTTTAGAAGGTTTGTATGAGAATTTGAGAAAATGCATTATTAATGAACCCAGTGGTGGGGTATTCTGCAATTGCTCCAATATGGCATATTATACTGCACAACAGGTGGGGATATTACCAGGCAATAGTGGGGGAAATACCAGGGTTTTGCATAGTTTCTTACATCGACCCTCAAGCATTTACCACACATTTGAGGAAGTTTTCTGGGGTAGGGACAGGGGAATTACTGCACATATGCATGTGACAAAGCAAAGCACTCCAGCTACTGGAAGTCAAGGCAAATTTGGCACTCTTTAGAGGCTTGGAGCTGAAAATGTAAAGCATATTGACGGACAGGTTTATCAGATTCCTGCCAAATAATACGCAGAGTAGGTGAGTCGTGAAAACAATGAGTCGTAAAAATCATGTTTACGATTACGACTTGCATGATGTCAATATACTATGCGAGTCCTAAAAGTAACTTCATCCTTGCAGAGTAATGAAATATACAGAATAAGTACATGTACCTAAGTTAGATATACAAATGTGGCTCCACCTTTTGCACAAACAAATAAATAATGAAATACAAATAACAACATTACTATTATAGCACCTATTCTAAGGGAAAGCCTATATTAAACTTTATTCTTGTAGCTTCCTATACGAGCTGTAGTATTTGTGGCTATATGGGCTGGGACAATACCAGGCCATTGCCAGCCAGCTGCGTTTAGGACATACACCCCATCACCAGGCAAGCAGTTACCAGCCAGCAGAAGCAAGGGCACAATACTTTATGCATTGCTGCATGTTATTCAATGAAACTTCTATCAACATAAATGCATCAGTCAATGTCACTTATTAGCATTTCAAAGAGGTAATAAGTTAAAATGGAAATTATATACATGTATATAAAGTGTATATTATATATAATAGAGTTTGCACAATGCCAAGTGGTAATAATGTGCATGATAGATCCTTAGCCTCTCTTGGGTGTATAAAAACAAAATGCTTGTAAGTTGTATCCACTGTTACTCGCTATAAGGATGTGCCATGCATACAATTGTGCCTCCATTAATTGAATTCTAAGCATGCCTGATACCCCTGGGAATTTCTCTATTTATAATATTTCTTGCAAATGTTCCACTGTCGGACTTACATTTGTACAAAGCCTTACTCAAGTACTGTAAAAAGTGTTAAAATAAACAAAATCCCCAGGACTGGTTGGTTGGTTGACCAATGTCCCACCCTTTCCCAGATAGGGGGATTGGGCACACTTGGAATTGATATACATTAGTGGTGGTGTGTGCTTTACAACTGAGGCTTTCTTTGGTCTGGCGTTAGGCAATATGATTTGCTAAGATTATAGTGATATCATTCTACTAGTTGTAAAAGGCTAATATAATACAATTTATTATTTACAACTTTGCTTTTTGATAGTGGGGGATGGTCAGTTATACATGTATGGTCAGTAACTATTCACAAGAACTTTTAGGGTGTCCCTTTTTTGGGCTGTCCACATTTGCTGCACACAGGAGCCTTTCGTTTTTGGATTGTGCAGCAGAACATAGTGTAAGCCCCGTATTTTGCACTTTGCCCCATAGAGTCAAATGTCCTGTCCCCACACCACACCCTTCATTTTCTTAATTAGTTTGTTCACAAGCACGGTTCTATAGCTTTCCCAGTACTGTAAGATCACCGGGAACAGGAACTTCTTTTGGTGAATAAAGTATGTCCTTATATCATAAGCACATAGCCCCATGTGTCTGAAGACCAGCGACACCTTGCTTATGGAAGCCCCAGCCACGAGAACAGCTAAGCTGGGCAAGATGTTACCAGTTGCATGGGCACTTCCCAAGGACCAATGGCTGAGACTGCCATTTGAATGCATTTTGCCCAGATTTTGGACAATGCTGGCATACCGTCACCATGGTACCATTACGTCTGATGCTTATGGTAGGCTTGATTTCCTTGCACTTAAAGTAAAACATTGTGAACAATGCCATCAGCATGCTAATAAACACAATGAACTTGGGCTTTTCATGGGCTGGTTGGCCTGGTTGAACTCTGAATTTTTTTTTAACAGGTTTTAGTTTAAAATTGTATAGTCACATTTTATATATCTACAGCCAAATATGTTGTCAGTAAAATACAACATCTTAATTGCCAATCTTAGAATAAATATACAATAAATTATTGTTGTATCTACAGTACCTAACATTATTTGGAGAATTATTTCCTTGGGAATCCTGATCACTTTCTTCATCATCCTCTGCTATCGGTTTAGGCAGGAGAGTACCCTGGTTCCAGAGGTTTTCTAGAAAGAACAGCCGCGGAGAAAGAGCCGTTCTCTCTCTAGAAAACCTCTGGCTCTGGAGAGCTAGAGTGCAATGTTTACATTTTGCCTCATTAGCATAAATAAAAAAACTTCAAGAATCAAATTAAACTTAAAGATACAAACAGACTCCACAAATCGAAAGAGAATGCCACACTTAGTAATCACTGAAACTTTGAGAGTAATATATTTAATCTTTTCGGATAAATTAGCAAAATTATCAAAACAGTAATGAGTATTAAAATTTACAAAGATTATTGTAAAAGTAGAATGTACAATACTCTTTTTATTACATAATTTCGCACATCCAATATTCAAAAGGAAATAACCTTTACTTCCGTACTGCGTACTTTAGTTTACAATCTATTTAAAACATGCTTTGGGCGATGTGCATGTGCACTGTTTTACAAAGGACATTAGAAATGGACTTACTTGTTTTCGCTGCGAGCACTCGGCGGCGGAGAGGACACATCGCGACTAGAACGGCATCCTTGGTCGGAACTGCTCCCCTGATCAATTTTTTTTTCAACTGCGGTTTCGTAGTATCTGACGGACCAGAGAAAATGATCGACCTGTGCTCGTAGCAGCTCTGCTCAAAGTCAAAGTGAGCCGAACAGAGTTCTTTGATGGGGCAAATCCCTTCCTGTGTTTATGAACAAAACGCGTCCACTGCTGTTTCACAGCTTCTTCCTTTCGGAAGTAGTACATAGATATGCCTTCCGTATAGCAGTGTTGTTCTTACAACCGACCTTGTTAGGGCCACCAGCCACACAATAATCGCCGCCGTTCTTTAGCTTTCTCTTGATTCTTACACTGGTAGCCATGTTTCGCTTTCCGCTGTGTCACGGTTACTACGTCACAGGCCCTGTAATTGGATCGTATGGCCGCGCGGGAAATGTAACCATTTTTGAAGCGTTCTGACCGAACTTCTAGGCGAAAAAAATATGCCATGAAATCGCAACAGGTAAATGAGACCCAAAAATTCGGACTTTTGAAGACTTAATTTAGGATATTAGGAGTTAATATTTTTCATTTCATATACAATAACAAACACGTAATTTTCGAGTTCACAAGTTACCGACCACTTACCGACCACTTACCGACCACCTTTTTTCGGTGCAGATTGTTCACTTTAGCCATATATTTGTGCCCCCTCAGAAAATAACCAGTTCAATTGCTTTGGACTTATATCGATGAAATGCATTTGGCTAAGACTCGCAAGTCATAGTATTCTCTTTAATAATATTTTTATAGTCGGCAATCTAATTTAAGCTTGAAGTATGACGTCACTAATAATGACGTCTTAAAAACAGTAAATCGTCCATAACTTTGAATATATTTATCGTAGAAAGTTCAAATGTTCGCCTAATGATATATTTCGTAAAGGCATTCTGATGACGTAATATTTTAGGAACGAGTTTTAAAGGTTAATTTTCACCCAAAAGGGAGGCATTACTTATGATGTCACAACAACGTCAGAATACAGAAACAATTGCACCCAAAATTGTAGTTTTACTTGGTTACCAATCTGCCAACATTTCCTCAAATTTAGAGTAGAAGTAAGGAAATGGCATTACTTTTACATTTTATGTCGCACTCAACCCCGCTTTTTTACAGTTATTCGTGCCCGGCGTGATATGTCACTGCATCTATTTTGTTCTTTACATAGTACCTTGAATGTGTGTTATTTGTGAAGTCCTTTTAGTGTATTCTCATGTAATAGCTATTTTGCATAAGTTCCCTAGCTAAGCTACCCAGCTTTTGGAACAAATGTAAAACATAAATATTGTTTACATAAAAAAAGACTGCTTATCTCCACAAAAGAAAACTCGGTTTTTAATGAAAGTGTATCACTGTGTTCTTGTATTCATATCATCTTCACTCCCATATACAGCCCTACTGCATGGTACTAATGCATCAGTCAATTCCAGAAATACCCAGCTATAGCCATCAGCCCCCCTGCTCCACCCCCAGGACAATATGGTGGGGCATTGGACACTACCGAAAATAATTATGGGAAAGGGACAAGCCTCGTAGTTTCCCTCGTTGTTGACTGTATGTGTACTTGCAGCAAATAATCTAAATGGAAGTGTTTATTGGCAATTTTTAAGCGAGGATCGACTTCGTGGCAGACTTGTCTTATCCAGCAAACGGCCAGCTGCAAACGTTTGTGGATGCATTTAAAGGTATAACGTTCCCTTTATTTTATAAAGTCAAGCCCGACACTTATTCATTTCACTCTGATTCAAAATGACTCGTAGTCTTTCATTTCAGATACGAATTCAAAATTATTTCCAAGCAGGAGAAAGTATACTGATAGATATGCCCGGAGGGTGGGGCATTTTTCTTACTTCTTTGGATCCACCGTGGGGCATTTGAACACATTGCTCGTCCCCACCGTGGAGAATTTGCAACAAAATTCAAAATCATGACTAATGCCCGGGACTGGAGTTGGCCTGGGAAGGGATGGGCATTGCTGGAATTGACTGGTACGCAAAAATCTACATTCGTCGATAAAAAAACAGTTCTGAAAATTGTCCACGGCTATTTGTTGTACGGGTATTTGAATTTCCAATAAATTTAAATTCTACATTTTCACATTGAACTACAGCCCTACCATTCACTCCATACCAAGACGAAGGACCATTGATCACAGACTCGATCGTATGTGAGATACCAGGGTCCAGACAAACCGGTTTGTCCAGGTTTATAGTAAACCCATAATATTCATCTATCTTCTCGCTATCCGTCGAAAACGTTGATGAGGAATGGTAGAGCGTAGATGTAGAGTCTTTATTCGCTCCTTTGTAAATGGTAAGCTGTACTGTGTACTGTGACCCAGGATAGCCGTATAATCTCATCCCAGTGAGGTGAACCTGACTACTGACGGTGAACGTGATGGAGTCTGGCCTACCATCATATCCCCAACAACTCGCATATCTTTCAAAAGATCCATATAGGAACCTTTTACACGAACCAGTCTTTGTAACACCGTCTCTATTCTTTGCATTAAATGTCTTGAGTAATTTTGGTTCTTCTCCAACCGATACAAAATATGTAACTAATTCAGTGACTTCCTTCATATCTAGAATTTCGGTTCGAAGAACAAATTCTGCAAATTGCTTCAGTGACATTAGTGGAAATCTTATCAGATGAATCGCTTTATCGCCGAGAACAGCTCTCTTTGATTTTCCATCTTCACTCAGTACTTGTTCTTCGATCTTCTTACAAGCCCAGCTATGTATGGCCTGGAATAACTCCACCTCTGTTATCCTGAGACTGTCCCTCTCTAGAATGTCACAGAGTGTTTCTTGCGTGACAGTTAGAAACGGCTCAGATGTCACGGCTCGTTGGGTCTCCAAATCAACAATTTTCCAACAGATTTCTTCCAGCTTTTCATCCTCAAGTTTCGCGACCTCTGGTAGAACAGTGAACACATCCTCTGGTCCCAGCTCTTTTTCAAGATACTGTGTGCATTTCTTAACCAGTGAAGGAACAAAGTACTTCTTAGCGAGGTACAAAACCTCCATAACATGACTTCCGGTCAACTGCACTTCATCGTAGTACATGCAGCGAAACAGTTCCAGTAATCCTTCAGCAGTACAGTCTGGTAGGTCGATAGTACGTTCAGTCTCGGCCAGTTCACCGTAGAACATGGCCTCGAATACAGGACTACTGATAGCCAGTACGTACTTATGGGCAGGAACTGCGATCGTGTCGCCTTTGGAGTCGACAACCGAGAACTGTACATCACTGAACATGCTGTTGTTGTACATGTACTGGTTACGTTCCTTGATAGTATCGCGTACGGTTTGCCATTTGGTATCCATTGCTTAACTGTGTTGATGTTGAGAAGTGTTTGTATAAAGCAGTTGCTTCCGTGTTCTCAGGAAAGTAAAAGCGCAGGATTCGTAGCAGAATTGCATTCTGGTATACGAGTTGGTTTGGTACAAAAACGTGATTTATGGGGTAAACACGTGATTTATGGGGCACTGTGTAAGTGGGAGCTAGCTATATATATGTGGTTAGGTGTGGTGGCAGTTAGGCCCTTATCGATTAATTTTGCTAGCATTTATTTTGGCATACTTTTGCAAAACTTTTTCTCTCTTTGAGCACTGCAGCATTGAAGCCTAAAAAAATGAGAACGATTCAATTGTTAATTCACATTTTCCGCCTCAATGGAAAAGCTGTAAATTTGTGAAAAGTGTCATATAACTAGATGGATTGGGGCCGGGCAAACTGGGTAAGACCGAAAGTTTAGTAACAATCCGGTTATTCTGCCTGCATTCCAAGGGTGCCGCGTGTAATAATTACTAAAGTTGATTATAATCGCTCACTCTGGAAATTGTGGCAATTTAGTATTCATTCATTCATTCATTTATTTATTTATAAACTTCGCCACAAGTGGCAGGGAAGCTCCACAAAGGGTGGCACCATTACGGGGTTTCATAAAAAATATAGATATCAAAACTATAAAAAGTACATAGCCTGCAGAACAGGCGCTTTTCCGGTACGAGCGGAACGAGTTCTGATACCGATCCGAGCGAAACAAGCGCCTGCCGCTATCTTACGGAAATTTGAATTCTGCCCTTTTCCGCATGGATTAACATGATTATTAAACATGTCAATCAAACTTTGTGTGCTCGTAACTTTGTCGGTATCTGAGATATGTAGTCAAAACATTGCACAGTTCGTTTTTATTACCTTTATTTCTCCTGTCCAAGTCTCTACAGTGTCGGATTTATTCACGACCACGGCCTCTATAAGTCGCTCAGTCCCCGCTCAGTTTTTCCTTCATCAGTTCATTTACTCGACCCTGACTGACTCTTTCACTCGAACAGCCTCTGACAGCAGAAGCGAAAATTACTTTAGGGAACTTCGTAATTTCCTTCGGTTCTACGTCTAGATCGTAGAGGGAGATGGCTTTTAAGTCCCAGTGTATTTAGTTTCGATTAACTGATCCTTCGCAATGCTTTGCAAAATATAGGACAATGCCGAAGCGCCAACTATAAAAGTCCTGTCTGACTCGACTTCCACGGCAAACAGTTGGAAAATAAGGCTTTTACCTGTTGGTAAAACCGCCAAAATATCTCGCCTAGAAAGTACAAATGTAGACTATTCAATGTCTGCTTTGTTCTTCTAAATACTTTCCTGGATTAACGCTCAACCGCTCGATCCGGCTTCTCTCTTGTCGCCGCCATTCAGTCAGTTCGCGGGAGGAACGTGCGACATTTAATTCAGCTAATTGACCAATCAGTATTTCCCGTTCAGAATCTGTACGGGAAATGAAAATGTATAAAGGATGGCTGCAGGCCCTGCTTCTTCTCTCTCGTGCCAGTCTCCTTTTTCCATTTTCACGCGGCCAAATCATTTTATCACTTCCTTTGCGTTGAAATAACACTGAGGGCCTGTTTCGCAGGCTACTGAAGTACTTAACATGCGGTGGTACCAAAGCGTTGTAGATGGTAAACAGAGAAACGAAATACTTAAAGCATTTGATTGCACTAATGCTAGGAACGATCATTCAGTTGAGAATATGGCTTTCCCAGTTTGGGTTTGATCTAGAAAAAATAAAGGCGAGAAAGAAGATAAGATAAGAAAAAGAAGAGCCTCTGGTATCCGTTGAGAATCTCACTTCCATGCGCTGAAAACATGTCAAACCGGTTTTGTTGAGCCGTTGGTAAGCGAATGGAAATTACCGTTACATCCAGCACTCACGGTTGGGCCTGGTAATGAGCGCATTATCCAAACAGGGATGATGTTCAAATTCTGAATAGAATGTTCGCATAGAAGTGAGATTCTCAACGGATAACACCAGAGGTTCTTCGTTTTCTCGCCTTTTTATTTGTTCGAGCTTCTGTCACCCAGGGTACATGCAGAGAGATTTAGTGGTAGAAATGTTTGAAGTCAAATCCAGACTTTCAGCTACAACCACAATTCATTTCGGTCTGAGCATGTCGCTTGTTGTTTGTTCGGGACAACCTATTTTAACTAGCTGTATCACCTACTGCATGGCACTAACCATTCGACTAGAAAACAGCAATTCTGGAAATTGTTCATCGCGATACCATGTGCCGCCGTTTGGTCTTAAGTTTTCATTAAATTTAAATTCTACATTTTCACATTAAACTTCATCTCTTCCACTGTACGCATAGGAAGACGACGGACCACTGATCACGGCCGCTATCGTGTATGGCATACCAGGGTCCAGACAAACCGGTTTGTACACGTTTATAGAAAACCCATAATATCCATATGTCATCGCGCTATCTGTCCTAAACGTCGATGGGTAAGGGGTGTGGTAGATAATTGAGTTCGAGTGTTTGTTAATAGTAATTTCCACTCTCTACAGTGACCCAGGACATTCGCACAGCCTTAACCCAGTCAGGTAAACTTGATTACTGACGGTACAAGGTCTCCAAGATGGCGACTTGGTTAGTTAGTTCATAACATAACACCAGGAGCCCATTACCAGGAGCGTCCATCTTCCCCATTGGTTCTATTCCCAGCATAGGAGTAGACGTGGCTATATTTAGAATTGCATTTCGCGCGAAATAAACAAAAGCCATGTACATGTTGTCTTAGCCAATCAGATAGCTATACGTCACTTCTCATTATTATTCATTATCATTCTTCTCACTTTCAACGCGGGAATTTGAATTCTAAATATAGCCACATCTACTCCTGTGACAATAGAAGACGAAGAAATATTTTGGCGAAAGACCCGAAAGATAAACAACAGACACAGAGTTCTTCAACTTCAGGGCTTGATGTAGAGGAGCCGTACAGCGATGAGCCTATAGCTGACGAAGAGTGGCTGTTAGAATACAATCACGAACAAGAATTGCAATAATTATTATAGAATTTCGAACACCAGCTACAGTTACTTACATGAAAAATGGGTATGTATGTGAGGCCAAGAGGCTCAAACCCTGATCCTGTTTGACCCAAAATCCGAGCTCCAAAACCCTGATTACCCCCTTTTTAATTGGGAAAAAACTGATGCCTAAAAAATACTGAACCCCGACCCTGACTGCACCCAAATTAAACTCAAATCCTGCCCCTGATATGCCCAAATAAGGTCCAAACCCTGACTCTACTCCCGAGGCACATACAATCATAATACAGTGGATATAACGATACTCGATATAACGATGTTCCCGGTATAACGATCAACATTTGACAGCCCGGCAAATGTTACAGTAAATCTATGGAAAAAATCCTGATTTAACGATACTCGATATAACGATATTCCCGATATAACGATCATAAACTGGCAGCCCAAACGTAAAATTTACTCCGATATAACGATAAAATCAATCATCGCGCGATGAAAAAGGATAAACACTTGAAAAATGACAATACTTTAATCAGTGACAAATGGAACTCAGAAATGAACATCATGAACTCTTATTTCAAATGTTTAAGTTTTGTTATGTGTGCACACACATTAGTAAAAGTATATACACAGCATTACTAATCAAAGTTTATCAAATGGTCAAATGCGTGAACTCAAAAAGGAACATTATATGGACAATGACCAAGTTGTTATTTCAAATGTTAAAGTTTTATAGTTTTACAGCTAGTATGTGTGTACACACAATACTGAAGTTTATCCTTGGAAAGATGGAAACCAAGAACAACGTGCAATAATAAATTACACAACGGACACTACATGAAAAATCAATTATTAACAAATGAATACCCCGATATAACGATATGTTTGGCTCTGTTCCCTATGCTGTCCTTCATAGGCTGGTGTATATATGGTCCAGCAATGGAATCGACAAAGGTATCAGAAGGGAAACGTGGCCAGGGGCTAAGGACTGTTCAAGAAAAGCTAAGAAAGCTTATTTAAATGTACGGAGAAGGCTATTTATTACTTAACGAAGCCTATAAAATGTACTCCTCTTTTTTCATGTTTTTCCCAGACAGACATGCTTTTAGGGACAAACTCCTGGACCCTTACTATACCGGCCTGAATGTTGTTATTGTTACACATCAATCACATCAGAAGTCTTTGTTGTCATCATTCTCCAAAGGAGTTGATTTCGCTTTCACAGCTTTCCTTGAACTCCGTAGTATATATTCCATACCTTGAATATTTAAGGGCCGGCCCAACGAGTACTTTTTGAAATTCGTTTGAAACCAGTTGTCTGCAGCTTATCTAGCCATTTTAAGGCGCCTACGATGTCTTTTGACGTATTCTAGAAAGCTATTAGCTGTTCGGATTTTCTAGGTGGAAATCGCGTCAACCGAAAATACTATGGCAAAATATTCCCGGCCTACGAATTTGTTAGTCGAAGTATGATATTTTTCCTTTAGGAAATAAATGTGTTGTTTTGACTCTATTGATCAGACGAATTGGGACGTGCAAATATTTTAGGGGAAACCTTTTAGTCTCCCATTTCTTCTATAATTTTCTATGGATTGAAAACAAATTTTCTAGCCAGTATTTATTTTTTCAAATCCGAAAGTTTTAGGCTAACTTACTAGTACTATACTTTACCAGTATTATTATATTATATTAGTATTCTAGGGCCTAGATGAAAATTACTTTGTAATTCTAGTTACCCTGTTTAAATAAAGTAAAAAAACAAACATTGAATTTTTAACCAAAAAATGGATAACTGTCAAAGTCGATTATGGCACCGACACAATTAATATTTATTGAAATAATCCATTAACGTGGCCTTAGGTAATTAAGCTGTTACTGTAGTGAAGCACCCCCATTTCGAGTCTTCTTACTCATATTTAGATAAATCACGCTTTATAAATAATCCATTAACGTGGCCTTAGGTAATTAAGCTGTTACTGTAGTGAGGCACCCCCATTACGAGTCTTCTTACTCATATTTAGATAAATCACGCTTTATAAATAATCCATTAACGTGGCCTTAGGTAATTAAGCTGTTACTGTAGTGAGGCACCCCCATTACGAGTCTTCTTACTCATATTTAGATAAATCACGCTTTATAAATAATCCATTAACGTGGCCTTAGGTAATTAAGCTGTTACTGTAGTGAGGCACCCCCATTACGAGTCTTCTTACTCATATTTAGATAAATCACGCTTTATAAATAATCCATTAACGTGGCCTTAGGTAATTAAGCTGTTACTGTAGTGAGGCACCCCCATTACGAGTCTTTTTACCCATATTTAGATAAATCACGCTTTATAAATAATCCATTAACGTGGCCTTAGGTAATTAAGCTGTTACTGTAGTGAGGCACCCCCATTACGAGTCTTCTTACTCATATTTAGATAAATCACGCTTTATAAATAATCCATTAACGTGGCCTTAGGTAATTAAGCTGTTACTGTAGTGAGGCACCCCCATTACGAGTCTTCTTACTCATATTTAGATAAATCACGCTTTATAAATAATCCATTAACGTGGCCTTAGGTAATTAAGCTGTTACTGTAGTGAGGCACCCCCATTACGAGTCTTTTTACCCATATTTAGATAAATCACGCTTTATAAATAAACCATTAACGTGGCCTTAGGTAATTAAGCTGTTACTGTAGTGAGGCACCCCCATTACGAGTCTTCTTACTCATATTTAGATAAATCACGCTTTATAAATAATCCATTAACGTGGCCTTAGGTAATTAAGCTGTTACTGTAGTGAGGCACCCCCATTACGAGTCTTTTTACCCATATTTAGATAAATCACGCTTTATAAATAATCCATTAACGTGGCCTTAGGTAATTAAGCTGTTACTGTAGTGAGGCACCCCCATTACGAGTCTTCTTACTCATATTTAGATAAATCACGCTTTATAAATAATCCATTAACGTGGCCTTAGGTAATTAAGCTGTTACTGTAGTGAGGCACCCCCATTACGAGTCTTCTTACCCATATTTAGATAAATCACGCTTTATAAATAATCCATTAACGTGGCCTTAGGTAATTAAGCTGTTACTGTAGTGAGGCACCCCCATTACGAGTCTTCTTACTCATGTTTAGATAAATCACGCTTTATAAATAATCCATTAACGTGGCCTTAGGTAATTAAGCTGTTACTGTAGTGAGGCACCCCCATTACGAGTCTTCTTACCCATATTTAGATAAATCACGCTTTATAAATAATCCATTAACGTGGCCTTAGGTAATTAAGCTGTTACTGTAGTGAGGCACCCCCATTACGAGTCTTCTTACCCATATTTAGATAAATCACGCTTTATAAATAATCCATTAACGTGGCCTTAGGTAATTAAGCTGTTACTGTAGTGAGGCACCCCCATTACGAGTCTTTTTACTCATATTTAGATAAATCACGCTTTATAAATAATCCATTAACGTGGCCTTAGGTAATTAAGCTGTTACTGTAGTGAGGCACCCCCATTACGAGTCTTCTTACCCATATTTAGATAAATCACGCTTTATAAATAATCCATTAACGTGGCCTTAGGTAATTAAGCTGTTACTGTAGTGAGGCACCCCCATTACGAGTCTTTTTACTCATATTTAGATAAATCACGCTTTATAAATAATCCATTAACGTGGCCTTAGGTAATTAAGCTGTTACTGTAGTGAGGCACCCCCATTACGAGTCTTCTTACCCATATTTAGATAAATCACGCTTTATAAATAATCCATTAACGTGGCCTTAGGTAATTAAGCTGTTACTGTAGTGAGGCACCCCCATTACGAGTCTTTTTACCCATATTTAGATAAATCACGCTTTATAAATAATCCATTAACGTGGCCTTAGGTAATTAAGCTGTTACTGTAGTGAGGCACCCCCATTACGAGTCTTCTTACTCATATTTAGATAAATCACGCTTTATAAATAATCCATTAACGTGGCCTTAGGTAATTAAGCTGTTACTGTAGTGAGGCACCCCCATTACGAGTCTTTTTACCCATATTTAGATAAATCACGCTTTATAAATAATCCATTAACGTGGCCTTAGGTAATTAAGCTGTTACTGTAGTGAGGCACCCCCATTACGAGTCTTCTTACCCATATTTAGATAAATCACGCTTTATAAATAATCCATTAACGTGGCCTTAGGTAATTAAGCTGTTACTGTAGTGAGGCACCCCCATTACGAGTCTTCTTACCCATATTTAGATAAATCACGCTTTATAAATAATCCATTAACGTGGCCTTAGGTAATTAAGCTGTTACTGTAGTGAGGCACCCCCATTACGAGTTTTCTTACTCATGTTTAGATAAATCACGCTTTATAAATAATCCATTAACGTGGCCTTAGGTAATTAAGCTGTTACTGTAGTGAGGCACCCCCATTACGAGTCTTCTTACCCATATTTAGATAAATCACGCTTTATAAATAATCCATTAACGTGGCCTTAGGTAATTAAGCTGTTACTGTAGTGAGGCACCCCCATTACGAGTCTTCTTACCCATATTTAGATAAATCACGCTTTATAAATAATCCATTAACGTGGCCTTAGGTAATTAAGCTGTTACTGTAGTGAGGCACCCCCATTACGAGTCTTTTTACTCATATTTAGATAAATCACGCTTTATAAATAATCCATTAACGTGGCCTTAGGTAATTAAGCTGTTACTGTAGTGAGGCACCCCCATTACGAGTCTTCTTACCCATATTTAGATAAATCACGCTTTATAAATAATCCATTAACGTGGCCTTAGGTAATTAAGCTGTTACTGTAGTGAGGCACCCCCATTACGAGTCTTTTTACTCATATTTAGATAAATCACGCTTTATAAATAATCCATTAACGTGGCCTTAGGTAATTAAGCTGTTACTGTAGTGAAGCACCCCCATTTCGAGTCTTCTTACTCATATTTAGATAAATCACGCTTTATAAATAATCCATTAACGTGGCCTTAGGTAATTAAGCTGTTACTGTAGTGAGGCACCCCCATTACGAGTCTTCTTACTCATATTTAGATAAATCACGCTTTATAAATAATCCATTAACGTGGCCTTAGGTAATTAAGCTGTTACTGTAGTGAGGCACCCCCATTACGAGTCTTTTTACCCATATTTAGATAAATCACGCTTTATAAATAATCCATTAACGTGGCCTTAGGTAATTAAGCTGTTACTGTAGTGAGGCACCCCCATTACGAGTCTTCCTACTCATATTTAGATAAATCACGCTTTATAAATAATCCATTAACGTGGCCTTAGGTAATTAAGCTGTTACTGTAGTGAGGCACGCCCATTACGAGTCTTCCTACTCATATTTAGATAAATCACGCTTTATAAATAATCCATTAACGTGGCCTTAGGTAATTAAGCTGTTACTGTAGTGAGGCACCCCCATTACGAGTCTTCTTACTCATGTTTAGATAAATTACGCTTTATAAATAATCCATTAACGTGGCCTTAGGTAATTAAGCTGTTACTGTAGTGAGGCACCCCCATTACGAGTCTTCTTACTCATATTTAGATAAATCACGCTTTATAAATAATCCATTAACGTGGCCTTAGGTAATTAAGCTGTTACTGTAGTGAGGCACCCCCATTACGAGTCTTCCTACTCATATTTTGATAAATCACGCTTTATAAATAATCCATTAACGTGGCCTTAGGTAATTAAGCTGTTACTGTAGTGAGGCACCCCCATTACGAGTCTTCTTACTCATGTTTAGATAAATCACGCTTTATAAATAACCATTAACGTGGCCTTAGGTAATTAAGCTGTTACTGTAGTGAGGCACCCCCATTACGAGTCTTCTTACTCATATTTAGATAAATCACGCTTTATAAATAATCCATTAACGTGGCCTTAGGTAATTAAGCTGTTACTGTAGTGAGGCACCCCCATTTCGAGTCTTCTTACTCATATTTAGATAAATCACGCTTTATAAATAATCCATTAACGTGGCCTTAGGTAATTAAGCTGTTACTGTAGTGAGGCACCCCCATTACGAGTCTTCTTACTCATATTTAGATAAATCACGCTTTATAAATAATCCATTAACGTGGCCTTAGGTAATTAAGCTGTTACTGTAGTGAGGCACCCCCATTACGAGTCTTCTTACTCATGTTTAGATAAATCACGCTTTATAAATAACCATTAACGTGGCCTTAGGTAATTAAGCTGTTACTGTAGTGAGGCACCCCCATTACGAGTCTTCTTACTCATATTTAGATAAATCACGCTTTATAAATAATCCATTAACGTGGCCTTAGGTAATTAAGCTGTTACTGTAGTGAGGCACCCCCATTTCGAGTCTTCTTACTCATATTTAGATAAATCACGCTTTATAAATAATCCATTAACGTGGCCTTAGGTAATTAAGCTGTTACTGTAGTGAGGCACCCCCATTACGAGTCTTCTTACTCATATTTAGATAAATCACGCTTTATAAATAATCCATTAACGTGGCCTTAGGTAATTAAGCTGTTACTGTAGTGAGGCACCCCCATTACGAGTCTTCTTACTCATATTTAGATAAATCACGCTTTATAAATAATCCATTAACGTGGCCTTAGGTAATTAAGCTGTTACTGTAGTGAGGCACCCCCATTACGAGTCTTCTTACTCATGTTTAGATAAATCACGCTTTATAAATAATCCATTAACGTGGCCTTAGGTAATTAAGCTGTTACTGTAGTGAGGCACCCCCATTACGAGTCTTCTTACCCATATTTAGATAAATCACGCTTTATAAATAATCCATTAACGTGGCCTTAGGTAATTAAGCTGTTACTGTAGTGAGGCACCCCCATTACGAGTCTTCTTACTCATGTTTAGATAAATCACGCTTTATAAATAATCCATTAACGTGGCCTTAGGTAATTAAGCTGTTACTGTAGTGAGGCACCCCCATTACGAGTCTTCTTACTCATATTTAGATAAATCACGCTTTATAAATAATCCATTAACGTGGCCTTAGGTAATTAAGCTGTTACTGTAGTGAGGCACCCCCATTACGAGTCTTCTTACTCATGTTTAGATAAATCACGCTTTATAAATAATCCATTAACGTGGCCTTAGGTAATTAAGCTGTTACTGTAGTGAGGCACCCCCATTACGAGTCTTCTTACTCATGTTTAGATAAATCACGCTTTATAAATAATCCATTAACGTGGCCTTAGGTAATTAAGCTGTTACTGTAGTGAGGCACCCCCATTACGAGTCTTCTTACCCATATTTAGATAAATCACGCTTTATAAATAATCCATTAACGTGGCCTTAGGTAATTAAGCTGTTACTGTAGTGAGGCACCCCCATTACGAGTCTTCTTACCCATATTTAGATAAATCACGCTTTATAAATAATCCATTAACGTGGCCTTAGGTAATTAAGCTGTTACTGTAGTGAGGCACCCCCATTACGAGTCTTCTTACTCATGTTTAGATAAATCACGCTTTATAAATAATCCATTAACGTGGCCTTAGGTAATTAAGCTGTTACTGTAGTGAGGCACCCCCATTACGAGTCTTCTTACTCATGTTTAGATAAATCACGCTTTATAAATAATCCATTAACGTGGCCTTAGGTAATTAAGCTGTTACTGTAGTGAGGCACCCCCATTACGAGTCTTCTTACCCATATTTAGATAAATCACGCTTTATAAATAATCCATTAACGTGGCCTTAGGTAATTAAGCTGTTACTGTAGTGAGGCACCCCCATTACGAGTCTTCTTACCCATATTTAGATAAATCACGCTTTATAAATAATCCATTAACGTGGCCTGAGGTAATTAAGTTGTTACTGTAGTGAGGCACCCCCATTACGAGTCTTTTTACCCATATTTATATAAATCACGCTTCATTCTTGGAAAATAAGAATAATTTTCATGTGTTTTAAAAAGTGCTGAGTCAGCATTTTTCACGACATTTAACCTTGATTATCTCTGAAATATGCACAGTTACCCCCATTTGTGGGGGGGGGGGATTTTGATAGCCCTATATGTGACCTAAAATGGCCACTTGGTCATAAAACAAATATCCTTGTATTAGGGGCCTTAGTCCTTGAATAAAAAAAGACTCTGCTAATCTCCACAAAAGAAACCTCGGATTTTAATGAATGTGTACCACCGTGGTCTTGTATTCATATCATCTTCACTTCCGTGTACAGTATACAGCCCTACTGCATGATACTAAACATCAGTCAATTCCACAAATACCCATCAGTCCCCCTCTTCCACCCCCCAGGACAGTATGGTGAGGCATTGGACACTACCGACAATAATTATGGGAAAGGGACTAGCCTAGCCTAGTAGTTTTCCTCGTTATTGACTGTGTACTTGCAGCAAACATTCTAAATGCAAGCGTTTATTGACAAAAGCGAGGATCGACTTTGTGGCTGGCTTGGCTTATCCAGCAATTGCAGCTGCAAACGTTTGTGGTGTATCTAAAGGTATAACGTTTCCTTTACATTATCAAGTCAAGCCCGTTCGCGACTCTTATTCATTTCACTCTGATGCAAATTGACTCGTGGTCGTTCATTTATACGAATTCAGTCAAAATTCTTTCCATGACGGAGAAGGTATATAGATATACCCGGGGATGGGGCATTTTCCTTACTTCTTCAGCTTTGGCTCCACCGTAAAAGAGCTCAGAGGTATGAAAACCCACAACTGAAACATTGTAGGGTCATTTGAACACATTACTTGTCTCCATCGTGGGGAATTTGCAACAAAATTCAAAATCATGACTAATGCCCGGGGGTTGGCCCGGGGAAGGGATGGGCTTTGCTGGAATTGACTGATACGTAAAAACCTACATTCGTCGATAAAAAAACAGTTCTGGAAATTGTCCATGGCTATTTGTTGTACGGGTATTTGAATTTCCAATAAATTTAAATTCTACATTTTCACACGAAACTACACTCCAAAGTAAGACCAAGAGCCACTGATCACAGCCTTGATCGTATGTGAGATACCAGGGTCCAGACAAACCGGTTTGTCCAGGTTTATAGTAAACCCATAATATCCATCTGTCTTCTCGCTATCCGTCGTAAATGTTGACGAGGAATGGTAGAGCGTAGATGTAGAGTCTTTATTCCCTCCTTTGTAAATGGTAAGGTCTACTGTGTATTGTGACTCAGGCCATCCGCACAATCTCACACCAGTGAGGTGAACCCGACTACTGACGGTGAACGTGATGCAGTCGGCTGCGTTACCATTATAATTCCATCCTGTATTAAAGGAGGCAAATCTCTTACATGAACCATTCTCCTTATTGCCTTCTCTGTTCTTTGCAGTAAATGTTTCAAGTGATGATGGTTTTCCAACAGGGCTTAAATATGTAACCAACTCGGTGACTTCTTTTAAATCTAGAATTTCGGTGGAAAGGACAATTTCCACAACTTGCTGTAATGACATTAGTGGAAACCTTATCAGGTGAATAGCTTTATGACCGAGAACAGCTCTCTTTGATTTTCCATCTTCACTCAGTTCTTGTTCTTCAATTTTCTTACAAGCCCAGCTGTGTACGGCCTGGAATAACTCCACCTCTGTTATCCAGAGACTGTCCCTCTCTAGAATGTCACAGAGTGTTTCTTGCGTGACAGTCAGAAACGGCTCAGATGTCACGGCTCGTTGGGTCTCACAATCAATAATCTTCCAGCAAATTTCCTTCAGCTTTTCGTCCTCTAGTTTCTCGACCTGTGGTAGAACAGTGAACACATCCTCTGGTCCCAGCTCTTTCTCGAGATACTCTATGCATTTCTTAACTAATGAAGGAACAAAGTACTTCTTAGCGAGGTACAAAACCTCCATGTAAGCTATGGTTTGCGAAGACAATTAATGAATTATCAGGAAGTGGTACACATCCCTTCGAAAACCTCTCTCGAGTATATTGAAAGACTCACGGAAGAACTTTATCTCATGCTTTCGCTTGTCCATAAATTTCATTTGACAGTCAAGTTCAAGTTCAATTTTATTTTGCACTATTTACAAGTTCAATTTTAACAATTGGTAGGAAAGAGTGGAGAAAAAAATAAATAGGTATTCAAAGTTACAATTTCCAGGAAATGTGCATAGTGGCCAATCGTGCAAACGTTTTCATCTACAGCCTATACAAGAGACTAAATGGTCGTATACACGTACGTGTCAGTTCACCAAGAATATCATTTTTACGGTAATCTTCGAGAATTAGCATTATTTTGTTAAGTTGAATTCAGTAAAGATGAATTCTCCAATTTGTTAGCTGTCAGTAAATTCACATATCTCAAGCCGAGATTTATCTTAAATTTTTGAAAACGTAAACGCAATGCGCGCTCGAATATCATTTACGTGTGAATGGTCAAATTCACGGCGGAAGGCGCAGACATTTAAAAACATCTGAATGTAGATACGCGCAGTGTAAGGTTGAAAGCAGTCGCTTGTATCATTTTCGTGTTGACGCGCGAAACGACCAGAAAGCGACCGTGTGGAGGAAATACTTTCATTCCGTTTTCAGCGAGTTGAGTTTGTTTGTTTCTCTCCCTTACTAAAACCCAATTAAATTAAGTTAAAACATATTTTAGCATACTTAACTTTATCTCCCTTGTCAACTTAATCACCTGTTATTACACATAACTAACTATACATAATCTGACTTTTAGGCCCATATTACACTAATCTACGTCCAAGAGTAAAGCCTAATTAGGGTCAAGAGGAAAGAGTTAAAAATACTGTAACCAGACTTCGAGTGGAAAAACATAAAAAGTAAAACATATTTTAGCATACTTAACTTTATCTCCCATGTCAACTTAATCTCCGTTGTCCATAATATACAGGTTGATAGGTTAATTAAATAAACTGTTTATAAGGAGATATTAGCCTATTGTTTAATCTTCCTGTTCCAAGTGAGTGTGGACTAGCTTGGGGAGCTCCAAAACCAAGTTATCGAGATTTCTTTCTGTCCTGAATAAGATGATGTTTTGTTAATAACCCTGGTCCCGGTTCCTGAAAGCTCGATAAAACTAATCTAGGATTAAGGGTAGTCTTGATTTGCTAACTCGTGGTCTACTAGCATGATTTGGGATTAAAAACTTATTGCTTGATGACGAATGAGTAGTGCCCATCGGGCAGAATGGCGCAACACATCCGGGTCTTAAAAATTACAGTACGCCGCCAAATTTGAAAATTAATTCGAACAGGACGGCCAATTCACAAAGGAAACAGTACAAAATGGCGATAGTGGCTTAAGGTTTGTTTCGTTTCAACAGGAAAGAAAATCGCTACAAAAAACTAAAAGGGCGCAAAATGTAGATAAGATGATAAACTTCACCATCCCGCCAAAATATTTTACCTAACACATATTTTACGAGTATGAAAATGACACGGAACGTCAGAGTTTTTCGTGTGTTTTAAAGTGCCACTACGACGAAATATGACCATTTCTTTTGCCACTTTTTTGTATTCCATAAGAACAAACAGTGGCAGAAATATCCAAATCAGTGAAAAAAGTTTGAAAGGGGCCAATTAGACCACACATTTTAAAGAGAGTTTAACGTCAAAATCACGTCCGCCATTACGCGAATCCGTACCCGTGGGCGAGGAATGCCTAGTCATTTTTTAGCGCATGTGACGTCATACACTTAACGCATCGTTCTCAAGTTGCTTCGAACCCATACATTTCTTCTTATATTGTCTACAAACTCACACTGCGAATTTTGCTGTGGTTTAGTAAATAACGACCTAAAATCTGCATCAGATTCTTCAGAACATAGTAATGTGTCTTTCTGTTTAAATTTATTGCCGGATGTTGATGATTTAGGGGGAAATAGAGCCGCTGGCGACCGAGTTGAAAGCTGGACGGATGATCGCTTGGGAAGTGGCCTGCTAGTAAGTAGTGCTAGCTAGCAGAGGTTTCTTATCTTTTTGGGGTAATTTTTTCCCAGGGTATTTTCCCTGGTTCGGCTTTCGGGTTGTGCTTCCGGGCTACAGGGAGAATTCAGCGGAGAAATCACTAAGGTAATGATCAGCAGTTTATAAGTCCTAAGTATTGTTTATAGTGAAACCTGGATTGCTAGTTCGTAAATGAGAAAGATCGAGAATTATCTGTGTCCCGGCAATAGATTTTCCGGCGAATCTACATTCTAAAATACAATGTAATTGCTATAAAATTAAATTGCTCTCTTGTCTAACATGAAATCGTGAATGATAAGAATTTACTAGAGACTAAAAAAATGTATTGAAACTGACTGATCTGCAGCTTTTACAGTGGCTACTCACAGAACCAAACATCGTGCCCCCCGTTTCTGTTTGACACACAAACAACTGAAACAAGGTACTTCATGAAATAATATTGGTGGTTTCTTCTGTGGTTTATTGTCTTGAAAAAAAAATTAGCAGTAAATTAAAAGGCATACTACATCGATCGGTTTATCTGTTTATAGGAAACAGCAATATGAGTTATTTATGATAAACTATGTTCTCAGCAAACGTAGCCGCTTATTTTTCGGTCAATCTATACTAGTACGGTCTTACCGGCTATTCCATGTGATACAAACAATTACGGAGAAGCTTCTGTCCTCAAAACGTACACAAACCATCCTTGCATGAGGTTTGAGAGAATTAATTACAAACCGTATTCTTGGTACTTAACTAGAAGGCGCTTGAATGCCAGCTTTGTGGTTCGTTAAATTGCTACAGTCCTGTACAATGCACAAACTTGAACGGTTATTTCTATTCAAAACGTTTTGTTTGCTTTTCAAAGCGGGAAAATGGTACACTTTCTTACTACATATGTTAATTCGCGTGAAGGTTTGTATGGGAAAAGTAGCCACACGTGTTGTTGTGGGAAGTTTTGACTGTGACATTTCCCAGTCACTGGTTGAAAGAATCCGTCTCGCCGGCCGGCTAAAACTCTTGACTTTCTATTTTCGTTCTAAACATAGTTTGAAAAAAGCTCCAACTCGACGCGAATTTGTGCGAATTACTTCAAATTTTCACAGATTGTTCGCAATTTATATCAGCTAAAAAACTGTGTCGGTGATTATTTTAATTTTTAAAAGAGAGGCGCTGAGAGCGATTCCCGCATCTATACTTGGATTGCGCGTTAGCAGTTTCACGAAGACCAAAATATCTTCAGAACGGCTTCGAATTTCCACAATCGCCGACACAGTTTCGTAAACAAGGTCTGTGGGAGTCCAGAAAAGCAAACATATCTTAAATTCATTAAATTGCCGTGGAGTTGGAGCTCTTGGAAACCAACTCGCTTGTTCGGAAAAGAAGTTTATTTAAAAATCGCACTTTTATCAAAATTACAAACCTTAGGTATATCGTTGTAGCCAATTTTATAAGCTTTAAATGAGGTATAATTTATCTAAACACAACGAATATTCGAGACGCTACTTAATTTTATTCGGAACGGTACCCTGAAGGTATACGATAACCTTAAGTGTATGACGTCACGTACGCTAAAAAATGACCAGGCATTCCTCGCCCACAGGCACGGGTTCGTGTAATGGCGGATGTAAAATTCAAGATTCGGAGTAAAAAAATAAGACTTCCCGTCGTCGTATCGAAAAACGGTTTGAACTGGTAATAATATAGCCACTCTACTTTACGAATATGAGAAAAAATTGATATGTCAAAATTTGATCGTAGGGGCACTTTAAAGGGGAAATTTACTACTAGTGATATGCGAGAGCGATTTACGAACAAATAAAAAACCTCTTCTAAAAACCAAAAGGGCGCAAATTCATGAACATATACTGAAGGCCTTTACTGTCAAGTTTCACCGCCAACCGACCATGATTAGTAATATGTTTTGAAGGTTTAATTTCACCTTCATGAAATCTCTCAAAGATGGCTGCTGAAATCCTCATTTGAATATGCGCGCTTCTACGCTTCAGTTAGTCTGCCTCCGCCTCCTTCAGTTGAGGGTCCGCCTCCTAAAGACGATATGTTAATATCTCACTGATGCCATTTGGAACTGACTGGTCATTCATCTAGCGCGTCAAAAGCAAATCATAACGTTGTATTCAGAATAATTCAAGCTTCAAATTAGACGTTGCTCATGTTCGTACGTGCTCTAGAAGCATTTAAAAGTTAAAAAACATCGCTAAGCCGAGTTGGCGGCAAAGTACTGTCAAACTAAGCTGAGTAAAAGACAACCGCGACAAAACAAATCTTAGTGAGCATTAAATAAACACTGTAAACTTAGCGCGTCAAAAGCAAATCATAACGTTCTATTCAGAATAATCCAAGCTTCGAATTGAGACGTTGCTCATGTTCGTACGTGCTCTACAAGTACTTAAGGCCATCACTTTTTTATTCCGTTTCTCATCGGTGGGGTTTTCAAAAATTGGGTCGGTCGGTCGGGTGAGGAAAAAAAATTAATAAAAAATGCGCGAAGAAACTGGAACTAATAAGGCGCGTTTGCACAGGCGAGGTTACAAACCAACATAGACGACGAAACCATCGATGTCGTCGTCCGTATACGCTACAAACATGGAATTACAAATGCACCGCCGAAACTATTGTGTAACCTACCCTCGAGCACGAGCTTCCAGGAGCTGATCTAGGGTTTCTTTACCCCCACCCCTCCCCCCAATTTTTTTTTTATTTCTACAAAAAGCCACAAAAATGGGTCGGTCGGACGATGAGAAACGGAAAATAAAATAGGGATGGCCTAAACGCTAAAAAAATCTCCCCGGCGGAGTTGGCGGCAAAGTCCATTCAATCTAAAGCTGAGTAAAGGCAAACACGACAAAATAAATCTTAGAGAGCATTAAATAAAAACTATAAACTTAGCGCGTCCGGCAAAACGTTGTATTCAGAATAATTCAAACTTCAGTTTGAGACGTTGCTCATGTACGTACGTGCTCTAGAAGTATTTAAAAGCTAAAAACATCGCACCGGCGATCTCAAAGTTATAACTTTCTCCATTTTATACGATTCATATAAAAAAAGTAAACCAACACGATTCTTTAATTTCTCAGAGATAAACTAAGCGGCGATTCGAATCATGGATTTAACCCAAAACTTTTACAAAGGTATCTTAAACTTTGAATTGATGTTTTAAGTCTGTATCTGTGTAATTGGCCCACCAAGGAAATAACAAGATCTTACAGACGAAAGGCTTTGCTTTTGAACTTCAGGGGCGTTAAAGACAAATGGGCTTCTGATATAACAACATTAGTTAGTGTGATGACCTTATTTAACAACATTAGTTAGTGTGATGACCTTATTTAACGAGCTTTGGGAGTCCAGTATTCCCATGAAGCGAGCAGTTGACAGTAATTGACATGTGCTTCATGTGATGTGGGAGTAGAGTATTCCCAAACCGATTTGTCAAAAGCCAATCACAATCGCTCTCCCGCAGAATTAATTAGCAATGTTATAATTAGGAAGCAGGTCAAAACACATGCCCCAGATAGGGACCCATTTTTTTCAACAGACACAGCTGTCAGCGCAGGGTACCACCCCCATTTTTAACCATCTATTTTCCATTCTGGGGGGCCTAGTGGTAATTTTAACACAGAAAATGAAATGATAACGCAAGAAAAACCATGCACTGCATTTGTTTCTAGATTATGTCTATTAGTTTTGAAGATATTTAAGAACAAATTAGTTTTAATATTGAGTTTTTTCTCAAGAGGAGATGGCTGGCAGCAGCTTCCACCCCCTACCCCAAAATGGGTCCATCGAGAGGGCATGTGTTTTGACCTGTTCCCTTATTCCGTCCTCACTTTAACCTCTCGGCCGTAAGTACATGTCGCCGAGAACAATAGAATTCTGCGCGATGCTTTGTACTTGGAATACTAGAATAAAGAAAGACATCTTTTACCAAGAGAACAAAAATTCCCTGGGCCGGGTTATTCGAAGCAAGGTTAACTTTAACCCTAGGTTAGCGCTAAATCTGTAATTGTAATCTGTACAACTTAACCCCAGGTTAGTGATTTAACCCTGGGTTAGCGCTTAACCTTGCTTCGAACAACCGGGCCAAGGACTCCCGCTAGCAGCCAAGGTTAATGTTTTCACAACAAACCTGTACCATCGCATCCTACATGGTTAAAACTACACTCGACTATATATAAAACAGTAGTTCAGGAAATTGTCCAGCATTATGCGTTGTGCGGACATATCGGTTTTCAGTAAATATAAATTCCACATTTTCACATTTAACCACTACCCAGCCATTGTACCCAAAGAAAGATGGAGGACCATTTATCACAGCCTCGATCGTATGTGATATACCAGAGTCCAGACAAACCGGATTGTCCAGGTTTATAGTAAACCCATAATATCCATCTGTTATCTCGGTATTCGTCATAAACGTTGATGAGGAATTGTAGAGCGTAGATGTAGAGTCTTTCTTCCCTCCTTTGTAAATAGTAAGGTCTACTGTGTATTGTGACCCAGGACTGCCGCACAATCTCACACCAGTGAGGTGAACCTGACTACTGACAGTGAACGTGATGGAGTCTACCTTACCACTGTATCCCCATCCTAGGTTGAACAAGCCAAATCTGTTACACGAAACAGTCTTTTTTATAACCTGATCTTTGCAGTAAATGTTTTGAGTGTTGCTGGTTCTTCTCCAACAGAGCCAAAATAGGTAACCACTTCGATAACTTCGTTCATGTCTAGAATTTTAATCGGGAGAACAATTTCTGAGAATTCCTTCAAAGACATTAGTGGAAACCTTATCTGGTGAATCGCTTTATGGCCGAGAACAGCTCTCTTTGATTTTCCATCTTCACTAAGGTAGTTCTTGTTCTTCAATTTTCTTACAAGCCCAGCTGTGTACGGCCTGGAATAACTCCACCTCTGTTATGCAGAGAGTGTCCCTCTCTAGAATGTCACAGAGTGTTTCTTGCGTGACAGTTAGAAACGACTCAGATGTCAAGGCTCTTTGGGTCTCAGAATCAACAATTTTCCAGCAGATTCCTTTCAGCTTTTCATCTTCTAGTTTTTCCACCTGTGGTAGAACAGTGAACACATCTTCTGGTCCCAGCTCTTTCTCAAGATACTGTGTGCATTTCTTAACCATTGATGGAACAAAGTACTTCTTAGCGAGGTACAAAACCTCCATAACATGACTTCCGGTCAACTGCACTTCGTCGTAGTACATGCAGCGAAACAGTTCTAGTAATCCTTCAGCGGTACAGTCTGGTAGGTCGATAGTACGTCGAGTCTCGGCCAGTTCACCGTAGAACATGGCCTCGAATACAGGACTACTGATAGCCAGTACGTACTTATGGGCAGGAACGGTGACCGAGAACTGCACATCACTGAACATGCTGTTGTTGTACATGTACTGGTTACGTTCCTTGATAGTGTCGCGTACAGTTTGCCATTTGGTATTCATTGCTTAACTGTGTTGATGTTGAGAATATATTTGTAAGCAGGTAGGTTTGTTTCTCAGTTCTAACTCAGTGACTTCCTCGAACACGAAAGTGAAAGTGCAGGATTTATACCCGAATTGCATGCTGGGATAAGACATGGTTTGTTAATTATGTATACCCCCTACCCCTCAGGCTGTGTTTGTTAACATTATTAGTCATGAAGGTGTCATAAATCACATCTAGTGAAACTAAAATTTTGTATCTCGAGAGGATTGCCTGTTTTACACCAATATAATTCTTAGAAAAGCTTAGTTTTATGACTTCACCAGAATAGCGTCTTCTAATAATTGATTGTCCATCTCTACCGTTTACTCACTCCGGTCGTTATACTGCTGTTGTCCTCCTGATCTTCTGTCCTCTTAAGATAGTTTGGACTGGTTCATAATTTTTTTTTTTTGCCGTTTTTAGTATAGTTCTGTTGATGGGGGACTTGCAGTGTTTCCTTGAGGGGGGCTAGTATACTCTATACTTTAAAAAGCGCCGGCATACGGCCCGTTTGAAGGAATTGTGTGCGCTCATTTCTATAAGGTGTGCGCTGATAATTGTCTTCCCTTGAAAACCGCTCAGTAACTTAAAGATGTTGGCTGCTTCAGTCGAATGTAAGAACGTTATCTCATGCTGGTATTTTGTCAAATGTTCGACAAATGCCCTGTGTCACACTCGGGTTTCGCTCTTATTACAATTTGGAGCTGAATGGTAATCGATCACAGAAACACATGCATGTCACACATTCCAGACTAGTCCAGAAATATTACACCAAGGACTGCAGCCACCTACTCCTTGGTACCAGAGATTCTACTGCCAGGGTAGCGCAACTTGTTTCATCTTCGTTTACAAGGAAATGATGTGCGAGGGTCAAGTTGGTCAGTTGTGATCAGTAAAAGTGTCGGTTATTTGTTAGTTAAGTAACGGCGCGATAGAGTGAGCGACGCTCTATAGCTAGTTGTGGGTGTTTTTCTCACGGTGATTAACTAAAATATCTAAACGTCTGTTCTAGAGCAAACCGTGAGAAAACTTGACTGCCATTTTAGCATAATTGGAATAACTGACACTAAAATAACCACTTCAAATGCTCCTGTGTGCTGCACAACAATGCCAGGTTAGCGTCAGGAGGTGTTGGAATGTTTATAGACGATACGCTTAATTACCAGGTATTAGAAAAAATATCTAATGAAGCATTTTAAGCTATGTGGATAGAAATATCCTTTGTTCAGAAGAAAAATATAATTTGCGGCATATCATTTACAGACAACACAATTCCCCAGAACGCTTCCAATCATACTTCGAAGAAACAATTGAAAAATTTACTTCTACTGGGAAATGTATTTATATAATGGGCGATTTCAATATAGACCTTCTAAAATGTAACCCTGCTAGCAGAGGTTATTTTCTCGTACCCTCTCTCCAGTTCCACTAACGAGGAAGAAAGTAACCTCTGCCACGATCCGAACGGTTCTTTAGATCTCGCCGGCTCCAAGTTTTTGGAGGTAAGTCACATGACTAACCGGTTTAAAAACCGGTTTCTCGAGATCGACATATCACACGCACATGACCTGCTGATACTATTAAAACACTGCCCAGTCTAAAATCTGCAGTTTCAAGATGCCATCTATTTTTGGAGTGAACATGAGCGTGAGCGAGTTCGAAGTAGCGTTAAAAGCAGCTGTGTCAAACCTCAAGGAAAGCAACATCACTCTCGACGAAGGAAATTTATTTTATTTTTCCCACGCCTTCTCTTGCCGTTTAACAATAGGAAATCTATAGTAGAATGAAATCTTTCATAGATGATAAGAACATTCTATCTACTTCACAATATGGTTTTCGTAAAGGACACTCAACGCAACACGCGATTCTTGACATAATCAATGCAATTCAGACTAACATGGACAAACGCTTATTTTTCTGTGGAGTATTTATAGACCTTAAAAAGGCATTCGATACAGTAAATCACAATATCCTTTTAAGTAAATTAAACCATTATGGTTTTCGCGGAATAATTAATAAATGGTTTACATCCTATCTACAAGAACGAGTCCAAACAACACAAATTGGTCCATACATATCTTCCAAAACTATAACCACATGTGGTGTTCCTCATGCTCTGTCCTGGGCCCAACTGCTCTTCTTACTATACGTCAACGACATTCACAACTGTTCTGATAAACTTAACTTTTATCTTTTTGCAGACGACACAAATATACTTTATGCAGATAAAAGTCTTAGGACACTAGAAACAGTTGTAAACACAGAACTACATAAACTTTATGATTGGCTAACATCAAATAAACTAACTCTCAATTTAAAAAAATCAAATTTTGTCATATTTCATCCCTATCAAAAACAACTTACCTATCAACCAAAGATTGCAATATTCGATAATGATTTGAATAAAAGTGTTCTCTTGGACCACAAAAACTATGTAAAATATCTTGGTGTCTTAATTGACAGTAATTTATCTTGGAAGTATCATATTGACCATGTAGCCACAAAAATTAGCAAAACAATAGGCCTAATTGCAAAATTAAGACATTTCGTTCCTTGCATATTTTACACAATATTTATAGTCTTTAATTGTTCCTTACCTGACTTATGGAATTACAGCTTGGGGCCAAGCTTGTAAGTCCTCTCTGAACAAACTCCAAATTCTGCAAAAACGAGTGCTCCGATTTATGTATTTTGCTGATCGTAATGACCACGCCATCCCACTATTTATTGATGCTAACGTATTGCCAGTAAATTTCCTATACTATGAATCAATATATAATTTAATGTACGACATAAATAATAATTCAGTTCCGATAAATATGTTAAATCTATTTGAAACTACATCAAGTACCATTCGTATAACACAAGGTCTTCTGCATCCAATAATTATTATATTAAAAATTCAAGAACTGAAATACAAAAACAATCCCTTTCAAGATTCGGAGCCAAACTGTGGAATGAGATACCCTGCTGCCTTAAAAAACTTCCCAAAAAAGAATTTAGACGAAAGCTGAAAAAAGCTCTTTTTGACATTCTCAAAACAGAAGACGCCTATATTGATACGCTTGCTATAATGTCCAACCTAAAAGCACTAACTTTTAAAAGATGATTTTGTTTCTCACAATATCGATAAATATGTATATATACATATACATATATACATACTTTCATACCGTCGTTACTTATAATCTTGATAGCATTTAATTTGTCCTAAGTTCCCTCTCCTCCTCATGATAATTATGTAAATGTGCATATTTTCGTTTTTTATATAAGACTAGGCCCGCCTAGATTAGCTCCTAGCTACCTGCGGGCCAGCCACATTTGTAAATACAACATCTTAATTTAAATTAAAAAACTGTCAAAAAAAAACTGTCTAACTACCCACAAACAAAAAACGTGCAACTCAAAATCCCTAACCGCATTCGTATTTACATGCCGAGGATTAACATCTTTGATAGTTCTGCAAAATGCTGCGCATGTCCGGCAAACAGCGGTAGAAATCGCGGGAGCAGTTGTAAATGTCCCTAAATGATTTCTGTTTAAAAACCTCGCAAAAACACATCGCGAAAAAGACCGGGGGTTGGTTAAGGGGAAAATCGCAAGAGTTTATAAGAGTTTTATTAGTTTGGTCATCAAGCCAATTAACCATGAATGACTTAAAAATAGACGCTTGTACTTTTCTGTAACAATGCTTTGAAATCCAAACTTCGAGTGAAAATTCAACCAAAATGATGCGCGCGAGCGTGATTTCCCGGGTGAAATTCACGCATGTGCAAGCGTTTTGTAGACCTGTCTACAGGTTTAAGATCGTTTGACTACAGGGTTTGTGGTAAAACTGATTTGGCATTTAAAATATTATCACCCGCTATATCAGAGCACGTAGCTCTGGGCTTAAAAAGAGCAAACTTTTAGCTAGAAAATCAGTCGAGAAATAGGTTAGTCCAGAAATCTAGTAGAGGGGTCTAAAACGTCAGTCTAGAAGGAACCGGTATCTCCCCGTATAAGCGAACCCCTGAAGAAGTCCGAAGACTGAATAAAGTTCTACGGTATAGCGAAAACACAAAAGCTCCGTAACACTTGTCACTACCAATAATACCGTTTTAAGGGTAACCTTGGAGAATTAGCATTAATTTGTTAAATTTCAAAATTAGATCTTCAATTTGTTAGCTGTCAATGAATTCACATTTACGTCGTCAGAGGTCAGTTAAAATTTCGGAGATTTGTCAGTTGACGGTTACATCACTGGTATGATCAACTAAAAGTCGATTAAGGTATGCCAACCGCGCCGTGCGTGGGGAGCGAGTACCAGTTGTCGTTTCGAGCGCTAGTTAACGCGTTTATCCGAATGATTCTTTTGAAAACGCAACTGATCCGTGTTCGTTTGGACGGTCATATTTATGGCTGTAAACACAATGATTTGAAAACAATTGGTCACGTGATCGTCTAGACACGCGCAGTGTAAATTGAAAGCATGTTAGGCAAGTTGTGGAGGCACTGGGAACGAGAATGGCGCTGAAAAATCGGAGGCTCTGGTACGACACAAATGGGGCAAGATTGTGATTGGCTGTTGAATAAACGGCTGCGCGAAGTTCAAAAAGTTAAAACTCTTCACGCACCCTGACGGTTACCTGTATCTCGATTTCCATTGGCCGAAAAACACGAGACGGTAAACATTGTAGATTTCAGATTGTTCATTTCCTATTGTTTAACGGCAAGAGACAAAAGGACGCTTTGAAGCGAGGAAAATAAAATAAATTTCCTTCTTCGAGGGTAAAGATCAAAGCTTTCTTTAGTATAAATTCAGTTAGATTTATTGAACGGTAATTTCAAGGTATTTTGTGCAGTTCAGCAAAATAATAAGTAGACAAAGCCGAAACTGTGTCAATATTATGAATCAAAATAAATATTTACTTCACCAGCACCGACTGAAGGCGGATAGAAGAAGACCCGAGCGTTCGATACATATCATTTTCTGGAATTTCCGTTCTGTTTTTGTTTGCACAAAGGCCACTGCATAATATTGTTTCAATTCTGTGATTTTTAATTGCACTGTAACGGGTGGAAAGTAAGAGTTTCATACCTCGAACCGAGGTTCTAAGCGGCCTAAACATCCCGATTTATATCACATTTGGCGAGGTTTTCTCAAATAGAAGGAGGTTTAAAACTGAGTTATAAACCTCCCTGCAACAGTTATAAACCTCAGATTTGTTATTTAATTAGTCTATTGTTCAACGGGTTTATACCAGAGTTTCACCCCTATGAAGAACAAAGAAAACCGTGTCAAGTGTGATATAATAAAAGTTCCTGCTGGCATGCACAGTTTCAATGACCTAGAATCTAGGACATCCGGTTTATGTCTTACCAGGGTTGTTGACCCGTGTACGCCGCACAAGATACGTCACAGCTTTGCTACTACGTCACTGTGCCTCTGTGCCTAGTGTTCCACTGTTCCACTGTTCCTCTGTGCCTAGTGTTCCACTGTGCCTAGTGTTCCACTGTTCCTCTGTGCCTAGTGTTCCTCTGTTCCACTGTTCCTCTGTGACTAGTGTTCCACTGTTCCTCTGTGCCTAGTGTTCCACTGTGCCTAGTGTTCCACTGTTCCACTGTTCCACTGTTCCTCTGTACCTAGTGTTCCTCTGTTCCACTGTTCCTCTGTGCCTAGTGTTCCACTGTTCCTCTGTGCCTAGTGTTCCACTGTTCCACTGTTCCTCTGTGCCTAGTGTTCCACTGTGCCTAGTGTTCCACTGTTCCTCTGTGCCTAGTGTTCCACTGTTCCTCTGTGACGTAGTAGCAAAGCTGTGACGTATCTTGTGCGGCGTACACGGGCCATAAACCGTAAACGATAAACCTCTGATATTTCAGTTAGGTTGAGGAGACACTGGGAACGAGAATGGTTAGTCGCTTGTATCGTGTTCGTGTTGACGGGCGAAACGACCTAAAAGCGATCCTGTGGAGGCAATACTTTCATTCCGGTTTCATTGAGTTTGTTTGTTTCTCACCCTCACCCAAAGTGTTTTTAATTGCCTCCGGATTTTCCGGATGTTACGTACTAATTTTATCTGACCATAATTTTGCCGGGGTTTGGCCAGCTCTCGGGGAATGGACACTCATATGATAACTGGGTAGGTATGGCCATGGTATGGCCATGGTGTCCAGAACCGGGCGACTTTCCACGGTCGTCCGTAGCAAATACAGATATATATCCTTAGTGTAATGGTTCCGCCGGCGTCTTCATTTCGTCGATATAGCCAAATCAGCGCTTTTAAATTCACTCTGAAATCATAACATAAAGCCGACTTCAAATTATCTAACCATAGATCAAACATAATTTATGCTAATCATGAAAAATTGAAAAATCGAAATCACTACCGCGTTTATGGGCTAGTGATGTCATGGGTAGAAGTATCAGCTATAATAATAATAATAATGGTCCGTAGCAAATACAGATACATCTCCTTAGTGTCATGGTCCGTAGAACATACAGATACATCTCCTTAGTGTCATGGTCCGTAGCAAATACAGATACATCTCCTTAGTGTCATGGTCCGTAGCAAATACAGATACATCTCCTTAGTGTCATGGTCCGTAGCAAATACATATATACATCTCCTTAGTGTCATGCATGGTCCGTAGCAAATACAGATACATCTCCTTAGTGTCATGGTTCGTAGCAAATCCAGATACATCTCCTTAGTGTTATGGTTCATCTTCCAGTTGTCGATATAGCGTTTCCGATTCAAACAAGGAACAAATCAGAGCTTTTAAATTCACTCTAAAATCATAACATAAGCCATCTTCAAATGATCTACCATAGATCAAGCATAATTTATGCTAATCATGAAAAATTGAAAATTCGAAAATCACCACCGCGTTTTTGGGTTAGAAATATTGGGTAGAAATATTGGCTAACTCAGACAATCGAGAATGGAATGTCCCATTAGTGGGACTAGCGTTTGCGTGACGAACCTCAGAACGGCTGCGAGACGACCATAAGAATGACTGCGTGACGACCCTATAAGGATGGCTGCGTAACGACCCTAAGAACGGCTGCGTGACGACCCTAAGAATGGCTGTGTGACGACCCTCAGAACGGCTGCGTGACGACCCTCAGAACAGCTGCGTGACGACCATAAGAATGGCTGCGTGACGATCCTATAAGGACGGCTGTGTGACGACTCTAAGAATGGCTGTGACGACCCTAAGGATGGCTGTGTGACGACCCTAAGAACGGCTGCAGCGACCAGGTGAGGGTTGGCACTATCCTGATGACGGTGAACCTACATTATTATCTATGTGTACGTTTGCTGTGGTGCAAAAGACGTACGCACTGGGGTGGGTTGGGGTATAAGAGCGGTTCTAAAAAAGACTGTATAAAAATATCTGCCAGTCGCATCTTAAAGCTTAATCATACATTATAATATATTCCTAGATAACAAAAGCATTATTGAATAACACAGTGCTAAAAGTGTATGAGTACTTGAACGAATTTTAAGTTAACGCATGCTCAATACTCTATTTCTATGTTACTACTCTGGACTCCCGCTAGCAGCCGAGGTTTTCACAACAAATCTGTACCATCGCGTCCTACATGAAAACTACACTCGACTATAAAACAGTAGTTCAGGAAATTGTCCAACGTTATACGTTGTGTGGCTGCTTGGGTTTTGATAAAATTTAAATTCCACATTTTCACATTTAACCACTACCCTGCCAGTCTCTCCATAGTAAGACGGAGGACCGCATAGCACAGCCTCGATGGTATGGAACATACCAGGGTCCAAACAAACCGGTTTGTCCAGGTTTATAGTAAACCCATAATATCCATCTGTCATCTCGCTATCCGTCGTAAACGTTGATGATGAATGGTAGAGCGTAGATGTAGAGTCTTTATTCGCTCCTTTGTAAATGGTAAGGTCTACTGTGTATTGTGACCCAGGACTTCCGCACAATCTCACACCAGTGAGGTGAACCTGACTACTGACGGTGAACGTGGTGCAGTCGGCTGATGTACCATTGTTTACACGTCGTCTCTGCTTTTTCCGGATTGGAGCAGTTTTGTTGTACTATTTTTTTCATTGTATTTTTACATTTTAACACCTATTAAAGGAATGATTAGTTTACAGTATATCCATCCGTGGTACTAACATACATTCTCTACTTCACGATATTAATGTATGCTGTTATCTTAGTACGTATTAATACCACACAGATTAGACAAGTGCGTATAGTTGAAGAACCTCAACGTAGACGTCACAACTAAGATACCAATTAGACATATAACATGCATATATAGGTATATTGCACGATGATTGAGACAAGAACTTGTGATTGGTTGATGCGAGGAAAGACCACGAAATGTATAAGTAAGTGTTCAAAGACGTCAGAGTATTGCTCTCAACATAACTTCCAGATAGGAAGAGGATGTGCTATATTCGTTCCATGTTTGACGTGTGGTCGAGGCTGTCGTACTACTAACGAACTTTGTTCAAAATGTGGTGCACCTCGACGCCGTACCATTCGCAATAAGAAGAACCTTGATAAGAAACGAGCTAACGAGTCGACGAATATCGCGTGTTCAAATGTAGTAGAATCGGAGAAAGATCTAAATGTAGTGGAATCGGAAAAAAATCAAAATGTGGTGGACATTCACGATCTCGATAATGCATTGGATGACCTCTCCATCAGTGAGAAAGATCTAAATGTGGTAGGATCGGAGGATAAGTAGAAATCACGATACGAAAAAAAAAAAGAATGAAGAGAAATTGTTATGCGACCTCTCTTCATTTTTTTTTTTTTTTTTTTTAACAAACGAACAATTGAACAATTGACAGGCATATGGTATACAACTAGTATGGATGATCTTATCAGATTACTTAGTCCAGAAATTTGTGCAAGCCTACATATCAAACCATTGTCGCATATCAAACCATTGTTACATATTAACACTGGTGAAACATGTTCCGAATGTCTATGCCCGATGGAAATGCAAGGAACGGAATTCATATGTCCCACCTGTGGTCTTGTTTCCGAGACTGAATCATGTGAAGAAACAACTATCAATCTTACTACTAGGTTACACATAGTAGGGCCGGATAGCTTTCGGTATCAACATGATCTAGACCGCACAATCCCAAAGCAAAGCGATAACGAAGGATTGCAACCACGAACGATAATGCTAGAACTACTGGCATACGACACTATTTATAAACGAAATTACGACCTCTCGTTTCCCACAAATGTATTAGTAATCGTATCCGACGTATTCCTTCAAGTACGGAAAGTTTGTATCAAACGTAGCTATGCGAAACGAACTATTTTAGCTGCTATACTTTATCAAGCGTGTATACAATGTGGGTTCATTAGATCTAAAGGAGAGGTCGCTCGTTTTATGCAACTAAACGATAAAAGCATATGTCGTGGAAATGTCTTTATACGTTCTCTACACGATGACGATAAGATCGATATAGATTTGAATACCGATCGAATAGCTCCTCACGTTACAACGACTTTTGCTAAACTCGACCCCAAAGGAGTACCTAAGAATGCCCAACAAATAGTCTATGAGATTGTTCATAAGGCAATAGAAAACAATATAGGTACCAGCTCCATACTTAGAACTAAAGTCGTTGGAGCGAGTTACGAGGTACTACGTCGTTCGGGATCTCGTATGTCTCTTATTGACGTTGTTAAACGGTGTGGTATATATAAGGGTTCGGTCGTGCGTTTTATCAATGAGTTGATTGCTTACAATTCCCACTTTGAGCCCATCTATACGAGACACGGTCTAAATAGCGATAAAGTTTAATTACCTCGAATAACATATGTGCGATTACTTAACCAAAAGTTTAACGACTCATTTCCTATTTAACCAAAACGGCTAATTCGTGAGAACGACATCCGTTGATATGTACTCATTCAAGAATTTAGTCTAAGACAGTAAGAAGAAAAAAATTTAATAATGAAAAAAACCAAAGTACCAAAACTGGTGTCACCAGAACCTCTCTAGGAACCCACTTTCACCTTTTTCCTTCTTTCTCCTTTTTGTTCCTAGAGAGGTTTTTATTCTTGCCGGGCCCGGCTTTTCACTGTATTCGTTCTACTGTAGTTCAGCTTCTGACCACATTTGGTTCTCACACAGGTATCTTGTACTCTGGCCGCTGATTTCTACTGTATTACTTTAACTTATGCCACATCGGCAGACGCGCTACGACTTGTGTTGGGCTGGGAGCTTCTTACCCAACACAAGCCGATCTACCACACATAGTCCGCCAAGGTTTGAACACCAGAACTCGTGAACGGCTCCCATCTCGATCACAAGTCCCAGCGACAAACCCGTTGGGCTATGTGTGCTAGACGAAGTATTCAGTGATAAAATATCATACTTATGTTTTAAGCAGTTGACGTATGTTAATTAGCGTCACCCACGCGTTGTCTCGAAATTAGCATATGAACCAAAACAACACGGTAATTTATACGAATTAAGTGCGGTTGCTTTTATCGAAGTTAAAATGAAATCCATGCTGGTTTCTTTCGAAGGAGATATTTATTCTTACCCCACTAGACTGCCAAGTTTTGCTCTCATCTCCTTTCGGATCTCGGATCGAAGTTGTTCTACGTTTTTTTTGATCCTCTTTCTTGTTGTCTCGAAATTGTCTCGAAATTAGCATATGAACCAAAACAACACGGTAATTTATACGAATTAAGTGCAGTTGCTTTTATCGAAGTTAAAATGAAATCCATGCTGGTTTCTTTCGAAGGAGATATTTATTCTTACCCCACTAGACTGCCAAGTTTTGCTCTCATCTCCTTTCGGATCTCGGATCGAAGTTGTTCTACGTTTTTTGATCCTCTTTCTTGTCTGTTTTTTTGCCGTATTTCGAGTTTAAGCGTCTCATATTTTCTTTTCTCATCAATAACGCTTCCGAACTCGGCTTCTGAAATGTTACAATCGGCTAGAGCTTTTGAGACTTTGACTTCCACGGAATTCGCCTTAGCTTTTGCTAACATAACAGTCTTTTCATGCTTCGAGACGCGAACGCTAAGTTTCTTACTAACGACAGTCATCGAAGCCGATATGACGGCACACAGGAACCCCGCTGATCCTAAGGAAATACCCACAGGTATCCCAATCCCCGTAAATGATGAACCTAACGCAGAAGCTGATAAAACGCCACTTGACAGGCTACCTGTGGCCACAGCAATCCCATGAACGATACCACGCGCTCGAGCATATTTTTTGCGAACAACTTCGTAGTGCTTTGCTTGTTGTTCTAGCTCAGCAAGAGTATCACAGACTTTTTGCAGTCTAAAACTCGATCCATTTATATCGTTAAGTTCCTTTATAGCTCCCGATGGATAGATACCTGGTGCTGTTGGAAACGGTTGAATCGAATCGCCATCCATTGTATATACGTATGATTTACTCAAGCTTCAATACGAAACGTAGAGGCTGCTTGTTGAAGTCTATGAGATTGCCTTTCTCATCGCAAACTGTGAGGCGAATGTAGTTCCGTATCGTTCCTAGGGCTCGAATGGGTATGAGGGTTGGTGGAAAATAAGTTGTTTCACCAAAAACGTGTGATGTCGTTTTTAAAGTATGTAGGATTTTAGATGGCTTCCCATCAAGAAGTGAGAAATCTGAATCCACCACATCACAGTAGATATATATGTGATTAATATCTTTTGGCACCAGGACGTATTTTCCTTTATTGATAGTCACATAATCTGTCACATCTTCATTTACTTCGATACTAAACAAATCGCAGACATTCTTAGTGAACTGGATTGGTTTCTTGACCTTCATAAGCCAATATTTCCTAAATGGGTAGTCTATGAATTCCAAGAAACCAGCCGCGACTGCGGGATCGAAGTAGGTTATCAAAGTTTCTATCTTATAATGTCCCGGCTTAATTTCGTATGGAAACACTACACTATTGTTATCCCACGTAAAGCTCCCTTTCTCTGCTAGGTTCCACCAATTGTGACTAAGAGTGACCTCAACTAGCGAAATATTATTGATAAGAATAGGGTTATCGAAGTAGACAGTATGGTCAGCCGTAGGACATGTGACATTTAAGATAACCATTATATATTAAAGGTATAAACTATGGATATGTATAGCTTCAATAGTTACGATGCCTTTTGTTGTGTCAGACGAAGATGATGGTCTATCTGCAGAGGACATAGCAGAGATTGCTAGGGGTGGACCAAGACTGTCAAAATCTGAGCAGATAGCGCTCCTTGCCGATGAAAGTAAGAAGGTCGCAACGTTGAATGTCGATCTATTAGCGAAGTTTAAGAAACAATATCCACATGCAGATTTTCACCAGTTCTATGTATCAACGGATATAGACGGCCCTGGCAAATATTCAACTAGTATTTGGTTTCGAGATGGGAATCATGGTTATGTGGTTTATGGCGATGATGTCTCTAAGCTACCTACCACCATTCAAAAACGCATCGATAACGCATTGTGGGGTGTGCATTATGGTTTTCCACATACGTTAACACTAGATAAAGGTGTGAAATATCCTATTACGGCGGTCCCACCTACTGAAAAAGCACAAGATATCGATTTAACTAATCTATGGATATATGTCACACCTACGAAAAAGTTCAAAGCAGGCGTTCCGAACATATTCAAAGAGACTGTCGTAAAGCATATGACAGCAAAGGAGTCCCACCATTGGTTATCAGGTCCAGATTTCAAATATTGGCCTCAACGATTGAATTTTGCAACGTGGTGTGCAACTTCTGGATGTGGAGTGTCATTATTTGATCCTATTTTCAAAACGTATCCACCCATCATTCAAGGGTTCCTACAATTTCACGTTTATTTCACAATACGAAGAATTCTATATGAACTTGGTGGACCTCTGCCTGGTGACTCTTCTTTCAAGCAAATTGATAACCTCTATAGCAAAGCAGCGCTTGAGACTTTGTGCATCGAATTTGGTTTATCTCGAACACCAGACTTCAGATGGCGTGGAGGTCGTAATAAAGGATTAGGCGACATATTCGTTTACTTCCCCAGGTACGGCGATAAGAATGAGTATGAGTTAAGGTCGAGTGCCCCAGACATGTACACATGGACACAAAAGGACCCATTCTATATATTCAAAGATGAGGGTGGTAAGTTAGCTAATTCCAATATGATTCACTTTATTAGGGGTGACGAGACTAATGGAAAACAATACAATTGGTTTACACCACCAACCGGTAAGGGATTAACGGATGCTGGATTAGGTAGATTGAATCGATCTGTCGAAGCTTTCGCGTATTGCATTCTAGGTGCTCAAGTTAGTATGCTTACACCAATAATTGGTAGTTATGACACCAAACTAGAGTTCAAAGTTTTGCTTGAAGCCACGATTATTGAAAACAACTTAGTGAAAGGCGTAAAAAACTATCAGGTTGCAATAGATGGTACGAATAAGAAGTTAGATCTGGCAATAGCTATGGGAGTATGGCTATTACCAAGCAATCTATTGTTCGATACTCAAAAGATTAGTGGCTACAATAACGCATTCAAGATAGCTACGAAAGATATGATAATGGGATCAAACTCAATCAACGATGAGCAAACTAAACTCCCACCACCAGATATGGAAGGACAGATACGAAAGAAACAATTACCACATAGTACGTATCAACAAGTTCCATATAGCGTAAAGAAACAAGTTCCACATAGCGTAAAGCAACGAGTTCCACAACATGAGATCAATCTAGCAATAGTATCTATTGCAGGAGCTGGAATTGCGTGGGCGTTATTTCGTTAACGTCGTTTGTATTGCTCTATTGTGATCACCACTATAGCTACGATGAATAACCAAACGTTCTCTGCTAATACTCCTAGAGCTTTACCGGCCATAGTAAATATGAAATTCGCAATTGATCCAATCATTCCAGGTAGTATCTGTCCAAGTTTCTTTCCCATTTCCTTTAACAAATCACCTACCGTTTTTAACCCCTTCTTTACTGTATCTGCCACTTTGTCGATACCATATTTTACTGGTTTCGGTACGGCTTTCGATAATTGGGAAACTATTACACTAACGATAGCACCAATAGCAGTTACCACCGCAAGAACGGTCATTCCATACTTTCTGAAAATGTATTTAACCCTCTCACGTAGCGACGTACGTTCTAGTATAGCTTCTTCTTGACGTTCAAGTAATTCTCTTGCCTTATGGATGGATATTAACTCTTTCTTAGCTATTTCTTTCTGAGCGTCGGTAGATTCGGAGTCTCCAAGAATAGATTCGTTATTTACTTCCCGCTCGGCGAGTTGTCGTTCTGCAAACAATACTTCATTGGTAGCTTCTTCATTATTTGGACCTAAAGCATCTTTGAGATCTTTCCTCATCTTCACACGTAATTTCTTATTTTTCTCATTACCGGCGAATAGACGCGTATAGTCTTCGTTGCTTCCAAGTTCGCGAACGTTGAGTTGTCCATTATTTAAGTAGATTTCGATGTTATGCCGAATACCCGCATCCGGATAATGCTCTTTTACATCATCAACCAGCCTTTCCTTTACCGAATCTGAAAAGGTTTGTTCGAATGTGAATCCTCGAAGTGGGTCATCACCATGCAAAACATCCATGGTAATTGTCTCACTACCTCCAGCTTCATCTTGATTGTCACTCAATAAGTAAGCCACGTATCTCTCATTTGCTTCTCGTTCTCGTTGTCGGTCTTCTTCATCTCGTTGTCGTTGTCGTTCTTCATCTCGTTCTTCGTATCTGTCGGTACTATCCTCATGTCTCACATCGACGTCGACCCTATCTTCCATATTGAACATAACTATATATCATGGTATATTCAACATGATATCGTCTAAGTTAATTCCTAAGGAAGCACTAAGAGCGCAACTCGCACTCAAAGCTCAACGAACCCTATATAGAAAAACTTTCACTCCATCATCTGCTAATCCAGGTGAGACGCTCTATGTGGAAGTTCCAACGATGGGAGAAGATATCGTATTAGTACCTGGTAGTTTAGCATTATTGGGTGATATCGTATTGTCTGGTGGACATGCTAATAATCGAGTCGTTGCAAATGTTGGACGTTGCTTAGTTATACATCGAGTTTGTAAGATAGGGGCTGAAATAGTAGAAGACATTGCTCGATCGGATCTATTACAAACATATTCCGATATCTATCTATCTACACAAGAGAGAGAATCGAGAGTACAACAAGGTATCCAATCAGATAACACAAATAAGCTACGATCTAAGGCTGGTGATGCAGGTACTTCAGATGTTGGTGAGAATGCATTGTTAGCTGCATATGGTTCAAAATATAGAATTCCGTTAGACGTTGATATTCTTACACAACATGGAGTTCTATATCCACATGCATTAGAAGACACTATTTCATTCGAATTAACTCTAGCCCACTCTATCGATATAATCGTTGGATCAGATTCGACAAAGATAGGTACGTCCAAGCTTACCAACATCCAGTTAGAATACGAAGCAATCAAGAATGAAACGCTAGCTAGGAAAGCATTTCGCGCATATGAAAATGGTACTGCATTCCTATACGATCATGCAGTTCACTTTAAGACGGTACCTATCGCTAAGGCATCAGATACTTTGATATCTCAGAATATAAATGTTCCACGACGATCATTCGCTGGATTACTCTTTCTATTCGTAGATCCTCACACCGCCGGTTCACGAGATAGCGAAGCATTCGTAAATCCTGATATTTCAAAGATAGAGATAGACGTAAATGGAGTTCCAAATAGATTCTTTCCAGGAGGTATGTTAACACCAGATTTTTGGGAGTCCACAAAAGGATGGTTTGGTACATCCGATACCTCTATAACTCCTACCAAATTTTACAATAACAGATTTGCCATCCTAGTCGATTGTCGTACAGCAAAAGATTCCTCTGCTCATGGTGATGGAATGGCACAAACTGGTGGTGGAAAAGATATCGATATTCATATACATAGAACTTTAAAAGGAAGTGGAAACGTAAACATGCATATCTATGTCCTTGCTGATGCTCAGCTCAAGATATTGAACAGATCTTTAGATAGTATAACATACTGATGGATTCCCTCGTAGAACACATTCCATTCAACACACTTATAGTAGGTCCAACGAATTGTGGAAAGACTGCATTTCTCATAGAACAACTTCGTGGACCATTTCGTGGTAAGTTCGATTATATAGTATTAATTTGTCCTACGTATGCCCACAACAAAACATATCATGGATTTGCTAATCGAGATCCGCATTTTTATGTCATATCACCATCTCAGGATGCTATCGATACCACATTAAATATTTGTGCAACCTTTTGGTCAGGTACCAATACATTATTGATTCTAGATGATTGCGCCGCATCGAAAGATGTAAAACGAAGAACTGACAAACTAGTAGATTTAGCATTCTCTGCTCGACATATAGGACTATCTATTTGGGTACTATCCCAACAATTAACAAGTATATGTAAACCTTTTCGTGAGAACGTAGCTATCGTAGTAGCATTTCATACAGCATCGGTTATAGATGGTAAAAAGATATTTGACGATTACGGAGGCTCACAAGAATGTAATGAATTACGAATGATACTTCGATCTCATAAGTTTGCTCGCATATGTTTCTGTTTGCGACATCCTTTTGCAGTAGTGTTAGAGATACCCGCACCTATAACACATTATCATGGATGAATACACCAAAGAACTGGAAGGTGAGGATTTAACAGGTCCACCACCCAAATTGGAATTTTCAACCGAATTGGAGGATATCGAAGAATGGCGGGAAGAAATTAAGACCTTAGCTGTATTAGGTAAAACGAAAGAATGTCTAGGACAGAATTTCTCCCTAACAGATATAACTAAACTATCTGAGAAGGACGTAAAACGTTTACATAGTAGATACCAGGCCGTAGTAGCAAATCAAATAACAGTACACTTAGTAGATGGTGTACTACGTCAAGTTACTCGCGCAGCCTCATACGTAGCTACACTAGACAACCAACAAGCACTATTTAAGGATCTACAAGAAAACCAATTAGCCCGCCATCAGATATCTATGGCGGCTGGTCGATTAGCACTTAAACACGGTCGATTTGTAGCTCTAGCTAGTGTCTTGTTCAACGTAGCTGATCACATAGTCGTTCCTAGTACTCCTATTAGACATTCGCAAGTAACTACTATATCGAATCAAGATGGAGGAACAGACGGATCAGATAACTGCGGAGACTCAAAAGAGAGAGATTACATGTGAAAGTGAATTACCTAAAGAAATCAATGTAGATGAAAAGTTGGACTACAAACATACCTACTATAGCAGTTATTGGTATGGACGCTGTATTGTTTGGAGCATGCTATCAAATAACAGGATGCTGCTTAGTAAATGGTTGGGCGCTGTATTGGTTGGCGCATGCTATCGAATAACAGGATGCTGCTTAGTAAATGGTGCACTACGTCTAGCTACTCGCGCAGTAGCATACGTAGTTCCACTAGATGACCAACAAGCACTGGTTAAGGATCTACAAGAAGACCAACTAGTCCGCAATGAGATATATACTGCGGCTGGTCTATTAGCACTTAAAGCAGTTCGATTAGTGGCTCTAGCTAGTGCTTCGTTCCACGTAGCTAATCACATAGTCGTTCCTAGTACTCCTATTAAACATTCGTAAGTAACTACTATATCGAATCGAGATGGAGGAACAGACGGATCAGATAACTGCGAATCCACCAAAAACAACACCAACTAGAGTAAAAGATCCAAAGAGGGTTGCTGCTGGGAAAGCATTAGCACTAAGTAATAAACTTGCTAGAGAGGCTCAAAAGAGAGAGATTACACGTGAAAGTGAATTACCTAAAGAAATCAACGTAGATGAAAGTTGGATGAAAAATGTGTCTATCAATACTACGATCGCAGTTATTGGTACGGGTGCTGCATTAGTTGGCGTATACTATCAATACAGAAGATATATAGATGACACTTCTAAGAACATTAGTCCTATACGACCCGCGAGTCCGATAAATACTACGGTACCAGATATGGAGTAACAATTAAAGACTAGAGATATACTATATATATTAGGATGGATAAAGAATTGATGAAAACAGCGACCGATGCTGCTATGATAACTGGAATAGCTACTGGTATTGGTTGGATCGTAAAAAAAGGTTACCAAGGAATCTATGCTTAGTGATCCTTCTACTTCTATTATAAATTACGTGAAGTGGACTGCAGTAATAGCTGGTAGCATATATGCGAAACAATATCTCGAGAAACAAAAGGCCAAACCATAATGGTTACAGTTGGCGCAATGATGGTAGTCACGGCGATTGTAAACGCAGCGGCATTCACTGGTGGTGGAGTGCTTGCTAGGATGTTTGGTGGAAAAGATGAAACTGCTAATATAGAACGAGAGAGACATGATAGGGCAATGGAAAAATTCGATGCTGCTAGGGAGGCATATATCGAAGAACGTCAAAAATTGTCCGATTGGACGCGCAAACATGAAGTCGCCGAACGTGATGCTCATAATAACCAACTCGATATCAACCGAGCTTTCGTGCGCTCCCATAAGTTACGTCAGGCGCTGAAACGACTCGAAGCAATGAAAGAACCTCGTTTATCCGACTACTATCAACCCTCAAGAAATCAGAAGACTGGTGAGTTGATTTTCGTTGGTGGTGGAACGCTAGCTGCTGGATATGCTATTAGTCGATATGCTTTTTAAAAACGAGAATTTTTACGATTGACGAGATACTAAGAAAGAAAAAAATAAGAACTAGTTGGTTAGATAAGTTCTTATTCTTTTTTTTCTTTTTTCTTGTTAAAGGTTAGAATACATAGATATATAATGGATGCTAAACTTGCGAATATCTTCTATGGTCCTATGGGCTATTGGAAAGGTTATGCTGCAATTAGTAAGTTATCAATGGCTGCAAAGGTATCGGAAGATGTAGCTAAGGGTTGGTTAGAGAAACAAGCCATGTGGCAAATATATCTATCACCACCACGCTATATTCCACGACCACATTGGACTGTATCGAAACCTAATGAAGTTCATCAAGCTGATTTGATATTTCTACCTCATGATAGACCTAGTCGTGGAAGGAAACTATATAAGTATGCTTTAGTGGTAATCGATGTAGCTTCTAGATATAAAGAGGCTGAACCTTTAGCATCGAAAGATAGTGGTGAAGTGTCTGCAGCATTTGATCGGATCTACAAACGTAGTCCACTAGAATGGCCAAAAACATTGCAAGTTGATCCTGGTAGAGAATTCATGGGACGTATGTCTGAAACATTAGAACTACGTGGTACAAAAGTTCAACGAGGTGAAGCTGGTAATCATAGGGCACAAAGTTTTGTCGAACGAGCAAATAGAACATTAGCTGAGAGATTGTTTGGATATCAATATGCACAAGAGATGGTACTTACTTCGGAAGGATCAGATGCGCGTAGTAGAGAATGGGTATTGAGGCTTCCTGAAGTTATCAAAGCCATGAATAGCGAGGTGACTCGACTTACTGGTAAAGAGCCTTCGAATTCTGTAGAGGCACAGCAAGTCAACATCAAAACTCCTACATATTCTCGAACCGTTGGATTGAGTGAAAAGCGACTACCATTCGACGTTTTAGTTCGATATCTCTATGCGCCTGGAGAATTGGAAGGCGGAGCCAAACGAGCCACTGATCCTGTGTGGAGTTTACAGACGTACGTTATTTCGCGTAGTGTGATATCTTCGAGACAGCCTGTGCAGTGTACTACCTTGCGAAGCAAGAAGGAGAAGACGTACCAAAGCGGGGGTTCGTGCGCGAAGAGCTGCAAGTCGTTCCACCAAATACTGAACTACCCCCAAAGGGAATTCTGTTCGTACTGCAACCGATCTAATATAGCAACTCGTAAATGAACTCATCCATGTCTAAGTCTTTGTGTCCATAGGCTAATGTATCAATTCCGTTTGATGAAATCCAACGCTTAGAGTCGAATGGTGAGAGAGATATTTTATTCATATGAATACCATACATCCTGTGACCTTCACTTCGAAGCATATGCATTCCATGTCGGAATACTTTCTTATCTCGTAAACACTCTTTGTATTGTTCGTGGCGAATACGATGTTTAACAACTGCCTTCTTGGTACCTTTGGCTTTCCGAATCTCGCCACCACCTACTTTCGAGATCGAGTATAGCTTAGATCGTAGTCCAACATATTCAGCAATGGGAATACCTCCACATTCGTCTTTCATTTTACCAAGTACTTTCTTGTTGGATATGTCATACAGAGGATGATCCTTGCTGTAGTTGCTCGTATCGTATAGATGTTTATTGGTGGCAATGTCTGTATAGATGTCTTCTGTTTCAATGTGAAGTAATAGACTATCGGTGTCAGTATACAGTAGATTACAACGTTGCCCATACTGCCGCTTGAGATCGTTGTAGTAGAAGTCGTACATCAGATGTTTCGAAAGATCTAGAATCGACATTCCAACGTATACTGGGCGGTTAAGTAGTAACTTACTTTTGTAATTGTGTACAGCAGCTAGATCGTTGTCGAAGATCGTGGATCGGGCATAACTAGGCTTATTCAAGAGACGTTGTAGTTTGATTCCTTCTGAAGATCGCACTAATTGGACATCTACACGTTTTCGTAGATTTTCCATTGTCTTACCAAATACGCTATTGTTCATTAGTTTGTAGAGATCTTGTTCGAAAGGGCTATTCGCTTGTTTTCGTAGTTCTGTATTCATTCTTATGTATGGCTCCATCCATGGTGATTGGTTGAATCGTAGTGCTCTGTGAATCTTCGTTAAACGCATTCCGAGAGATAGATACAGTTGTAGATTGCGGTAGTGGAGCACATATCGTTCTTTGTTGTATAGGTTAGGTACGAGCTTTTCCATTTTCAAAGATCCGTTGCCTTTGTATAGTTTCTCAAATAAATCGATTTGATAATTTGATAACCAACCTTTATTTACTTGCATTCTCTCGGGAGCTAGTGGGTAGTCGTTGTGTGAGTTGTGAAGTTCTTTAGGGTACTCAAGATCTACTTCGAGAATGTATCCCACGTCTGAATCGATTTCGTGTTGGGTGATTCGTTCTTCCGTTGGTGTACACCACTCAAATCCTCCTGTTGGTAGATATTGACTCATAGCCCAACCATATAGATTGTTGGCGTCGAGGTATATTATATGGCTATTTGGCTTATCTGGATTGAAGTCGGGTACGTTTGGGTTGTTTGCTTTGGCATAACGATGCGATACCATAGATATCCCACCACGTAGACCTTTCTCGACGAATAGATGCATGTCATAGTCGGTTAATAATTCGAGTTCTACTCCGGTCTTCTTTAACAATGCATCCCACGAAAGTCCTGGACTCGTATAATAATGAGCTGGATCCAATCCATAGTTTTGCATACATGTCGCGCGGAAGTTCTCGAACACATCTGCTAGAAGAAGTACGTCAGTTCGTAGGTAAAGGTCGTGGTAGTCTCCTAACGTTTCACAACCGAATGCCTCCCAAACTTTTAGTGCGTGTTCGTAGTCCTTGTCGGAGATGTCCTCTAGAGTTAGTTTACTATAGAATGCGTCTTTTGGTGGAAGAGAAGTCTCTGTAAATCTATCCCAAGAATCCATGTACTCATACGGATAAACTCCTTTGCGTAGCAGCAACTTGGTTTTCTCTTGGTTCGATGTACATTTCATAGTTTGTAGGAACGTATCTGGTGATGAACTCGCTACCAATTTATCGAGGGATGAAAGTAGAAATTGCGCGCTGTCGATGAACCGTAGGTTGCCGAGTGAGAATGAAATGTATTTCTCCATATTGTTTGGAATACAAGAGATCTTACCTGACGTCTTGGATATGGATTGCATCAATAGGTGAGAATCGTAGCCACGCAAATTGTGGAATACGACTGGGATAGTAGGAAAGATACGTTATTTGAGATTACATGCTTTGTGTGCGGCACCTCGAAACTCTCCTGTGATGTGGCAATGGTCGCGTACTCTATCTTTACCAAGAGGTTTCTGGCAGATATGACAAAGAATTGCTCTATTATAATCTCTCATGCCTTTTGGTGACATATGTAGTGGTTTGGCAACTTGAGCTTTTATCTTCGCTTCTTCTTCTTGTATACATCGTAGAAAGCACTCGATAGTATCCTTACCTCGATATAATACATATGGTTCGCTATGACCATCAGAACGTACGACTATGTAACAAAATCCACATGGAATATGTTCTTCTGTTTTAAATGTGTTCTTCGTGGGATCTTGTCCTTCTATCTTAGTAGTTAAGGCCTCAAGATCTGCGTAGATAACGTAGGGAACTTTGAGCTGCTTGTGAACGTTCTGAAATGAGACTTTGTTATTCTCATCGGTGGGCATTTCGATTCGAATGGCTCGATCGTTAATTCCGTTACATTCTGGGATGTGCTTCGCAAGAAGAGCTTCATTGGAATATCCATGTAGGCATCGTTCGCAGAAGTGCTTCCTATGTTCATGTTTTGTCTGATCGAAGAGAAGGCGGTTGAAGTTCTTGATCAAGCAATAATGTTGTATACCGCTCTCTGGGCACTCTATAAGCAAGGCGTTAACGCGCTTCGAGAAAGTCTCCTTCGAGATGTGGTGCACAATCAAACACTTATCCTTAAAATCCCAACCATATACGTTGATAGAGATTTCGTTCTGCTTCTCGAAGCGTGGTATTTGTGAGATTGGTGTTGACGATTCTTCCACCTCATCAAATCTAAAACCATCGTCTTCTGGGTATTTCGATGTCCTCTGTGGATCTTTCGCAGCTGGAAACTTCGCGGCACGCATCGTCCAACGAAAACAGCGGTTGTCGGAGTTTTTCACATTGATTACGGCTTTCTTATTCGCGATTTCTTTAGGTAGTGGTAAATACGAACCTCCGCGTAGTGGTTGATATCGAGCAATGTTCACCCATAGAATGTTGACTTTATCTATGACCCAGTTCGATCCTCTACTGATCCACTTCTCGATGTAGTTATAAATCTGAGCATGTTCTTCTACTATTACTCCGCGGGTATCGGAACTGTTGGCCAGAACTTTTTGTGAACTACGAAATGTGATTGTATCGTATACCGGGCCCTCGGGTTTATCGAGACGGAGAGTTATATTTAAAGCTAATTGAACCTTAATACTATTTAGGGCTCGTAGCTCTTCATCGATCTTTTTGGTAGTCTGCTTTCGCACGCCGGTAAGGAAAGCAGCTGGGTCTGCTCCTAGAGGATCGTTATCTGGAATGTCCATCTTCCATCCTCGTAAATAGCCCTTAATGCCAGGCACTTGGACGAACGTTAGTGTACGATCTGCCATGGTATATTACTTATACTATCCTTCCTCTAATAGGGTATCGAAATACGATAAACGTACTATGGTCTATAGTAGTATACAAATTGGCGTGTTCTGGCGCAGCTTGAACGTTGTATTATTGTAATCCTTGCTCGATAACTCCTGAACCACATCTAATTGTTCGAATACTGTAGTAGAACAATTAGATGTGGTTCTGGAGCTATCGTGCAAGGATTTCAATAATACAACGTTCAAGCTGCGCCAGAACCGCCAATTTATATACTACTTACGCTCTGTATATTTTCGAGCTCAAACTTTCGCAGTTAATTAAATGCTAAACTTACGCTCTGTATATATAGAGTCAAACTTTAGCAGTTAATTAAATGCTAAACGTACGCTCTGTATGTAGAGAGTCAATTAAACTTTAGCAGTTAATTAAATGCTAAACTTACGCTCTGTATATCTTTAGCGGTTAATTAAATGCTAAACGTACGCTTTGTATATAGAGAGTTAATTAAACTTTAGCATTAATTAATGCTAAACTTACGCTCCGTATATAGAGAGGGCAAACTTTAGCAGTTAATTAAATGCTAAACTTTATACGCTCTGTATATATAACGAGCTCAAACTTTAGCAGTTAATTAAATGATAAACTTACGCTCTGTATAATACACGACCTCAAACTTTAGCAGTTAATTAAATGCTAAACTTTATACGCTCTGTATATATAACGAGCTCAAACTTTAGCAGTTAATTAAATGCTAAACTTACGCTCTGTATATATATAATGAGCTCAAACTTTAGCAGTTAATTAAATGCTAAACTTACGCTCTGTATAATACACGACCTCAAACTTTAGCAGTTAATTAAATGCTAAACTTACGCTCCGTATATATAACGAGCTCAAACTTTAGCAGTTAATTAACTGCTAAACTTACGCTCGGTAATATATACGAGCTCAAACTTAATTAAATGCTAAACTTACGCTCTGTATATAGAGAGTCAAACTTTAGCAGTTAATTAAATGCTAAACTTACGCTCCGTATATAGAGAGTCAAACTTTGCTCTGTATATAGAGAGTCAAACTTTAGCAGTTAATTAAATGCTAAACTTACGCGCTGTATATATACGAGCTCAAACTTTAGCAGTTAATTAAATGCTAAACTTACGCTCGGTAATATACAGGGTCAAAAATGCTCTGCGTCTGGTTGAAACTGCAATAACACCGATGTTACAATCATGACCAACTGTCTATGTAACCAATCAAAAAGTGGTAAGACATGGTGCGTAGACATGGTGTGTAGCCATGGTATGTGTTGTAAAAGTTCAATCTCCAGACGGCAGGCAAAGGATTTTTTATGATATCGGATTCCTTTACCATCCAGTTCGCGCCGCGTGTAGTATATAGTGGTACTTTTAAGCATGCTTGATATTCTTATATCGGATACGGCTTTGCCTATATCTTTAAACGTTTACAATGAATGATAAGCGGCTTTTTGTGAAGTTAGCAAGGTTTTGGGACTCTGAATCAGTACCTGATCGAGATGCTTGAGGAACATTTCATATGTAAGTATGACCAGGGAGGCGAGAGACATACCGGGAGTAGTAACTGATATGTCAATTTCTCTCACACTAGAGAGCCAGTAGCCATATGAAGGCATGAGGGAACTTGGTGCACTATTTTTACACCTCAGTATGTTAGCAGTGGAAGTAGCTCTTGTCATATAATAAGGGTGTGAGCGCTCGCCTCTCACTTCTGTGACCCGGGTTCGATTCCCGGCGTGGCGTCATATGTGAGTTGAGTTTGTTGGTATCACTCCATTACTTCGAGGGTTTTTCTCCGGGTTCTCCGGTTTTCCTCCCTCCTCAAAATCCAACCCAAATTCCAATTCGACCGTGATAGTGTCCCCAATTAGCTGTATAGCTAAATATATTTGACACTTAAATAAAGTTATTTATTGTATTTATTTTTATTTATATGTCGGCGGGGATGAAAACATTGGTATATATGATTAATTAAAAGTTGATTGTATGCTAAACGTCGTGGAAAGCGAGTATCAGCTGGCATTTCGAGTTTTTGCTCTGACGAAGCGTTAACGCTCCAAACGTCAGCTGCAACTCGCTGTCCCAGCTGAGGGTTAGCATACAATCAACTATAAACTGATCACACCAGTGGATATATATTGTTTAATTTAGTGCCATAATCAACCTGAATCAAGAGTAAAAATTACAAATGGACAAAATCTGAACTATTTGTTTTAAAAGTCATGATTATATTTTTCAAAATCAAAATATGTTTTAGTAAGATTGGGGTTCGGTTGAATAGTGCAGTAGATACTATATTCGCCGTGCTCACTCAAGGGTTAGAGTTGAGTTTCTAATAAAAGTTATACAAAACAGAAAAAAATCACTGCTACAGCAAAACAAAATCACCAAAATTCCTGTTAAGCCCGGTGTCCTAGCGGATTTGGACCCCCGCAGATTTGGACCCCCCGGGCTTAATGGTTTAAAGGCAGCTACGCCCCTGCTATAAAATAAAGGAACTAACTGCTGTAACTGTTGTCCGCTCACTCAGAACAGGCTAAGAGTGCGTTCGATTGGCCGTATTACGGAATATTAGAATACACAGAATGATCACTACAAATCGCTTATATCGGGACGTTTTAGCCGCTAGAGTACTAAATGTGTCCTGAATATCATATGTCAGCGAGTGTTTGTAGCTTACAGTGCAAAATATACCTGAACCAGTGATATACAGAGCGTAAGTTTAGCATTTAATTAACGGCTAAAATTTTACATCGTATATATACGAAGCGCTCATAAGTTTAGCATTTAATTAACTGCGAAAGTTTGAGCTCGCATATATACAGAGCGTAAGTTTAGCATTTAATTAACGGCTAAAGTTTGACATCGTACATATACGAAGCATAAGTTTAGCATTTAATTAACTGCGAAAGTTTGAGCTCGTACATATATACAGAGCGAAAGTTTAGCATTTAATGAACGGCCAAATTAGTTTGACATCGCAAATATACGAAGCGTAAGTTTAGCATTTAATTAACTCCGAAAGTTTGAGCTCGCACATATACAGAGCGTAAGTTTAGCATTTAATTAACTGCTATAGTTTTACTCTATATATACGGAGCGTAAATTTAGCATTTAATTAAACGGCTAAAGTTTGAGTTTGTATAATACCGAGCGTAAGTTTAGCATTTTTAAAATTCATTTAAGTTTTTTACACCTCATGCTTATTGCTAAACTAATTTTTTGTCTATAGATAGGGTTTACTGCGAAATTTGCATTTATATCAACACCCGTAAAAATATTGGTTATTTGTTAGTGGTGTAACAGAGCAGTTGAGAAAAACACCCACAACCAGAACGTGATTAACTAAAATAAATGAACGTCTGTTCTAGAGCAAACTGCGGGAAAACCACCCACAAACAGATAACGTGCAACCCTAAATCCCTAACAGCATTTGTATTTGCCAACGATTCTCGGTACATGGTTGACAGTTCTGCAAAATACTGCGCATGTCCAGTCAGCGGTAGAAATCGCGGGAGCAGCTGTAAATTTCTGTTTAAAAATCTCGACACAGCGCAAAAAAGTTAGTTAGTTAGTTAGTTAGGTCGGGCGCTAGCCCGGACCATATGAATCCTCTTCCTCCAGTCACTTCTGTCCATCATTGCAGTTCTTATTTCTCCAGTTGTTGCTAACCCAGTGTCATCAAGCAATGTGTCAATATAAGTCCTCTTCCGCTTTCCTCTGTTGGTTCTCCCTCCATGCGGCGGCCATAGCGCAAAAAAGACCGGGGTTTATGGGGAAAATCGCAAGAGTTAAGACTTTCATTAGTTTAGTCATCAAACCAATTAAAATTAAAGGACTTCAAAATCGAAGCTAGTATTTTTCTATATCCAAATTTCGAGTGAAAATTCAAACAATACGATGCGCGCGAGCGTGATTTCCCGGGTGAAATTCACGCATGCGCACGCGTTCTGCAGACCTGTCTACAGGTTTAAGATATCTGTTTGACTACTGTTTGGTTTGTATATTACACACCGCACAAGGTTTGTGGTAAACTAACTAACCGTTTCTAGTTTAGCATTTAAACACCCGGTATATCAGAGCACGTAGCTCTGGGCTTAAAAAGAGCAAACTTGTAGCTAGAATAGAGTCAGTCCAGAAGTCTATAGTAGAGGAGCCTAAAAAGTCAGTCTAGAAGGAACCGGTATCTATAAGCGAACACCGGAAGAATTCCGAAGACTGAATAAAGTTTTATCACATACATACTGAGAGTTACGAATGGAATCATTCATGCGAAAACCCACTTCACAATTTTCCTTAGCCAATCAGAATCGCGAAACGAATTTTTCACACGTGCGAAAAGTGTTTCGTCCAATCAGAAAACATCTGCCAAAACATATCGGGATTTTCAAACTGGACTTGAGATCGGAGGCGCCACTTTCATTCACTACGAAAGTTGGAGTTTACTTTTTTTTAAATAATGTAATATTGATCTGTAATCAGTCAACTAACGATGTTAAAACTTCCAAGTCAATTGAGGAGTATATTATCGACCAAGAAAACAAAATCGCAAGAGCAAAAACTTAGAGAAACAGAGGTAAAGTGACTTAAAGCGACAAAGAAGAAGCGAAACTCAACAGATATTGAGATAATCTATGTGAAATCATTCTTAGTGTCAAAAGAAAATACGGTGAAGATTACGAGCTTTCAATCCTTCGTGGAGTGATTTCAACTTCCATAGACCATCGACATTTGAAAAATCGTAAATATTCTGTGAGCAGAGAAAACCTACAAGCCGTGGAGATGTCTGAAAACTCGTAGCAAACAACTTGGACAAAAGCAGGTATACTAATCTATTGATGATGTAAACTTGTAAACTTTATTTATTGAATCAAAGACAGTTTCATATTGTTGTTGAAAACTATTTCAAGGCTGATGTCAGTTTAGAAAGTAAGATTTTCTTTCCATTTTGATTGTATCGAGCATACATTTTAGTCTGCGTTGAGTCGGATATGAAATGCAAAAAAAAAATTGAAAGCTACAAATGTACGTGTTCAATGACAAGACCTAAATAAAACCTGTTTGACATTGGAGAAAAATCTCAGTATGTATATAATAAACAAATTACAAGATGGGAAGTGCTTCTGTATGGTATTTACACACTTGTTTGTTTTCACAAAACTCACTCGCTCGTACCTCGCTCGTTCGTTCTGTGAAAACAAACTCGTGCGTAAATACCATACAGAAGCACTTCCCATTAAGTAATCTCTATGTACGATATAGTGAAAACACAAAAGCTCCGTAACACTTGTTAGAGCTACCAGGAATACCGTTTTAAGGGTAACCTTGGAGAATTAGCATTAATTTGTTAAATTTCAAAATTGGATCTTCAATTTGTTAGCTGTCAACGAATTCACATAATTTTACGTCGTCAGAGGTCAGTTAAAATTTCGGAGATTTGTCAGTTGTCAATTGACTAAAAGTCGATTTAAGGCTGTTTAAGTATGTTATTATATTACTTTACCGTCATATTTACTATTTTATTTCTCCTTTCCGTCCATGCTGTAACTGACCCTATTAATATATTTAAATTATCAGTCTGCAAATAGTGTCATCTGACTTAGATTACCCGCATGGTTATTTTCAGATGACCTGTACTTAATTTTGTTACTTTCCATCTTTTTATAACAGTTGATCTCTCCTCTGTAAATATGTGACCTAAGTACGAAATAAACTTGCTGTTGTTGTTGGTTCACACTTGCGACATAAGCATAAGCATAAGAACATACGCAAGCGCAGATTGTACTTTAAGGCTAACCGCCTCACTGGTTAGCTCAGTTGGTAGAGCACGGTCTAGAGTGCGGGAAGGTCGGGGGTTCGAATCCCGGCCGCGTCTTTGGGCAGGGACGTTTATAAGCCGTTGGCCTTGTCTCCTTCTACTTCTAATAAGTATTTGAAGGGGACGTGAAAGAACCTGTTGTACTACTCGAAAAAGAGCAGGGGATTGTCACCCGGTACAGCAGCCTGGCCATTGCACTAACCACACTCAACATTGTAAACTGCGTGGCAGCTATTAGCGCCGTGAAGCAGTCCGAAATAATTCACTGACGGGATATGTCAGTCATATGTAAAGCGCCATGAAACTGTGGTTGATATGGCGCTATATAAATGTGGCCATTATTATTATAATTATTATTAAAGTTGGATGAATGCTTTGTTCTACTCCCTCTTTCGTTGGCTGGGATATATGTCCCCGCCTCCCCCTAGCTAATCGCGGCTATAGTGCGCGAGGTTCGGATTGCGCCGCGGCTCCCTCTTTCGTTGGCTGGGATACATGCCCCCGCATCCCCCTAGCTAATCGCGGCTATACGGCGCGAGGTTCGGATTACGCCGCGGCTCCCTCTTTCGTTGGCTGGGATACATGCCCCCGCATCCGCCTAACTAATCGCGGCTACACGGCGCGAGGTTCGGATTACGCCGCGGCTCTCTCTTTCTGTATTTGTGGATCCACCCCTGCATGGCGCATTACTGAGTTGGATATATTTAACAGCGTTGCTTTTTTATGTATACCTAATTGAAAAAGGTTGTCGGGTAAAAAGTATAAACCATAAACAATACGGCCAAATGGTTTTCTGGCATTCTCAGAGACCGTGCGGATTATAATATTACAGTATGCCAAAATCATATTAGGATTAGTCTCCTTCGCAGCCGTACTCATGGCCGTCACGCTAGCCTCACTAACAGCTGCTTACCACAACCAGACATTCCATTCCAAGGTACTAACCAATCAGCATTCAGTTCTCAGAATTCAAGATCCACTCGCGCCAAGACTCTGGTCTGGAATATTTTTTTGATATTTTGACGACTTGGCATTTTCGCGGCATTTTCGCGATAGTGAGTAACTTAGCCAATCAGATTGCAGGATTCATGATAAAACACTAGTTGGTTTCTACCAGGAGCCCATATAGTTATCATTCGATGTAATTTTTATTGACCATTTGTAATTTGTAAGTCATATTGTAATTTACTCTAGTGCGAATATATGACAAAATAAACCAGCATTATATTATATTTGGGAAAAATTAAATTCTATATTTTCACATTGAACATCCTTTCCTCCATTGTGGCCAAAGTATGAACGAGACGAAGAGCCATTTATCATAGCCTGGATTGTGTGTGATACACCAGGGTCCAGACAAACTGGTTCATTGAGGTTTATAGTAAACCCATGATATCCATCTTTCATCTCGCCATCTGTCGTAAACGTTGATGAGGAATAGTAGAGCGTAGATGTAGAATCTTTCTTCCCTGCTTTGTAAATGGTAAGGTCTACTCTGTATTGTGACCCAGGACGGCCGAACAATCTGACACCAGTGAGGTGAACCTGACTACTGACGGTGAACGTGATGCAGTCTGTCTTACCACTGTATCCCCCTAGCTAAAGGCTTTCGAGTTGGCCACTGCTTACATGTATATGTAAATAGGTAGCTAACTGAGTTTCATATTACAAAATAGTTAAATGAATGTTTCAACAGAGCAATAAAATTAAACTTGAGTGAAATTAGAATATAATATAAAGAGGAAGAAATGCAGATAAGGGAGAAGGAAAGATAAAAGAAAGAAAAGAGAGTAAGGGGAGGGAGGGGAGGGAGGGGAGGGAGGGGAGGAAACAAACCCCATTAGTGTCTCAAACCAGAAATAATCACATCAGTGATGAAGAGGAACAACTTCACAACACACGGGTAAGATTTCAGGACCATTTTAGTACAGTTTAATATTTTCTAAAAATTCCCATACATTCCTCGTAAAAATCAATAGGTTGGGCAGCCTGTGCAATAACGAATGAATTGAGCTCAGAATTCCGCTCTAACTCTCAATTTCAGCCGAAATGGCTTCAAATTTTCTTCAGAGATAAAGAACAACACAACGAATAAGTGAGTGAAGTTTCAAGATCGATTATATTATATATATATTATATTTTATTTCTTTATTACGAGAAATCCTGTACATTCACGGACTATTTCTAAACCACTCATAGTGAGCTTGGGATACCTGTGGAAATACACAAATATATCGTAGGTCCACTGACGGACACTAGGCCCAGAAGGGACATTTTGTACTACTGTGATCAGGCTCTGATCCGAATGTCTCAAATCAAATCAAATCAAATCAAATCAAATCAAATCAAATCTATAACAGGATGCAGGATGGCTTGTAGAAAGTAGCAACTGAAAAATGTACTGAGATGGAAGCAAGAGCGAAAAGTATCACAACATTCATCTGTTTAAATTCCTTGCAAATCCCGCGGGTCGGTCCCCGCAAGTATATCCTCGACGAAAGTGCAAAAAGCATCCAGTTCCCCAGTCCCGGGATAAAAACTGGCTACAAAAGTGAACGAATCCCGTGGGATTTTTGCGTATGCCCCCAGGGTACCACCCCCCCCCCCCCACCCCCCCCCCCCCCCCCCCAACCCGTATGTTTCCAGGGTACCCCCCACCCCCGATGGCCGCTGATAAATGGCATTTAAATTGTGATTGAGTTAATGGTTATTGCAAGCAATCTAGCCGACCCATGCTGTGACTGGATATTTTTCTGATTGGCTCATGGAACCCCTGTGGTTTGTACTGGTTCAGTTGTGACGTCAGAGCTCATTCTTGGTAAACTGGAGGGCATGTAAATCGCACAGAATGAGTGGTGGCGTCAAAACCACAGGGTGCCTTGCCAACAAATCTTTTACTTGTATTTCAAGTTTCAAAATCTCTCTATAGTACATTACTGCATGGGACTAAAATAGCAGTTCTGGAAACTGTCCACCGCTATCCGATGTACCGTTTGGACTAAATATTTGGGGAAATTTAAATTCTATATTTTCACACTGAACATCCTTTCTTCCATTGTGGCCAAAGTATGAACGAGACGAAGGGCCATTTATCATAGCCTGGACTGTGTGTGATACACCAGGGTCCAGACAAACTGGTTCATTGAGGTTTATAGTAAACCCATAATATCCATCTGTCATCTCGCTATCCGTCGTAAACGTTGATGAGGAATAGTAGAGCATAGATGTAAAGTCTTTCTTCCCTCCTTTGTAAATGATAAGTTCTACTGTGTATGGTGACCCAAGACTTCCGCACAATCTCACACCAGTGAGGTAAACCCGACTACTGACGGTGAACGTGATGCAGTCGGCTGCGTTACCATTGTAATTCCATCCTGTATTAAAGGAGGCAAATCTCTTACATGAACCATTCTCCTTATTGCCTTCTCTGTTCTTTGCAGTAAATGTTTCAAGTGATGTTGGTTTTCCAACAGGGCTTAAATATGTGACCAATTCGGTGACTTCTTTTAAATCTAGAATTTGGGTGGAAAGGACACTTTCCACAAATTGCTGTAATGACATTAGTGGAAACCTTATCAGGTGAATCGCTTTATGACCGAGAACAAAGTATAAGCCACAAGCTGGGCACGAGGATTAGACGAGTAACTGTGGCGCCTGGACAATCTGTGTCGCGCCTCAGTGCCAGAAGAAAGTAGTAGTGCTGTTGGACTGGAGTCCAATCTGATATGCCTCCGCGCGCTAATGGTGGACGGTTATGGTCTTTTTCAGCTCTCCAATATTTTTACTTTTTCTGCTACAGTTCTTTACTTTTTCTTAACTTCAGCTCGTACTTCGTTTCCACGTCTAAAGGTTAGTTTTCTGTTTCTCGTGTATTTTGTTAGTGTTTTTCCATATTTTTCATCTTTAAAATTCATCGCTAGTTTTCTGTTTCGGTAGTCGGTATCTTCTAGCTGTTTTACCTATATAATTCCCTTCTCTTCTTCATTAATTGCCCTCTTGATTTATTGTTCCACAGTACACTGCCTTAAAATCGTTTACATTTCTGTCTTTATTTATGACTATTTTTCTCATTCTAGTTTTCCTACTTTTACTCTTCAGTCCGTTTTACTTTCATTATACTAGTGCATTTAATTTTCGTTCACGTATTACTTAAGTTTCCATTTCCGTTATTATCTTTCTCATACTACAGTTAGTTCATCCTCACACTACGACACTCAGTTTCCTTCTACTTCTACTTCTACTTTTTAATCATTAATTAGCTTCATTTTTCATTTGTTTTCCATCTCTATTTATAAAATAACCCACAGAAAATACGCGCTCTGATTGGTTGAAAGCCGTGTTTCTATAACTCTATAGAAACATGGCAAATTATGCATGAGATCCGCATATACTGAGATCCGCTATAAAATGAACCGTAGATATAAACTGTTCAAATTAGCGGTGTCATCTAAGAGCCAGGATCATTGGATTGAATACAAGAAGGTTAGGAATGAAGTTACTCGAGATTTGAGGCAAGCCAAAGCCTCGTATTTCTCTATGATGTTCAGGGAAGCTAAAAACTCATCCGCCTACTGGAACTTGGTGAATAAAGCCACAAATCGGCCAAAAACGAAAAAGTGCATAGGTCCTTTGAAAAGGGATGACAGTACGCTAGTCTTAGAGGATGAAGAAAAAGCGTGCATAACAAATCATTTTTTGGAAACATAGGAGAAGAACTTGCGAATCTATTACCTCCAGCGGTAAACGATCAAAGTGCCGCCGACAGAACTCTAGATGTACCCCCAATTAACCGATGTTAAGGTAAACGCCAACGTTATTCGACATAAACTTAGAACACTTAAGGTGAAAAAATCATCAGGACCGGATAATATCCAATCGAAGCTTTTGAGATTGGCGGGAGATGCAATCGCACCAGCGTTGGTAAGTTTATACCAATACAGTATCGAGAGGGGTACAGTGTTCTCTGCGTGGAAAGTGGCCAGGGTCGCTCCTATCTTCAAGAAGGAGGATGTAACCGAGAGAGGTAACTACAGACCAATATCGTTACTAAGTATACCAAGCAAGGTTTTGGAGTCCGAGGTCAACGACAGGCTTGTTAATCACGTGTTCAGGGAAAATATGCATGATGGTCTCCGATAGGCAATGGGCGTACAGGCCGGGCTATTCAACGGAACTATTGCTGATGAATTTAACGGAAGTGTGGAGGAGAGCTGTGGACTCGGATAATGCCGTTGCTGTGGCTTTTATCGATTTTAAGAAAGCATTGGACAGTGTTGATCATGATGTGCTCGAGGCGAAATTACATCGGGACTTTGGCGTTAACGGCACGCTATTGAAATGGATAAAGAACTACCTTCAAGACAGGCGCCAATACACAGTCGTCAACGGAGTTAAGTCAGGTGTATTACCAGTGGCTTTCGGTATTCCTCAGAGTTCGGTCCTAGGACCGGACTGACCTTATTCACCTTATTTACTAACGACCTTCCTTCCTCCGTCACTTCTGGCCAGGTCTACATGTACGCCGACGACACCACGGTTTACTGTATTAATAAAGACGCTGACCAGGCGGTTGCTCAGTTAAATGAAGCTCTTCAGGAACTTTACGTCTGGTGCCTCAATAACAGGCTTACGCCACACCCAAGCAAGTGCGAGGCTATGCTAATTACGCGTTCTAGTTATATTATGGGACCGATTGCACCCGTGAGAATAGGGAACTCTCAAATTAAAAGGGTTAAGAAATCCCGACTATTAGGCATGACGGTTGATAATAACTTAAGTTGGATCCCACATACAGTAGAACTGAAAAAGAGTTATGCTAATAAATTAGGGCGATCAAATATTAGTTAATAGGACTAGCCGTTATAATCTAAGAGTAGCGGATTCCCTTTAAATACCGCGTTTTAATACAATATCAGTTCAGTATAGTGGATCAGTTTCATGGAATAGTGTTATTTCTAGTGATCAGTCAATAGTATATGCAGGACATAAGGATCTAGAGTGTCGTTTAAGGTTACTGGATACCTTCAAAACGAAAAAGAGGGTGAACATTTTTTTTCGCACAGAAATGTAGTTTTAGTAGCAGTGTTTGATATACTAAAAACTCCGTTCAAAAAAAATTAATATTGACGGAGAAATACCAAAAGGAAGTTTTTAACCGGAAGTAAAAGGTTCTGTTTGATTGACAGCAGATCAATTAACACATGACAAGTGCTCACTCGCCCGTATCGAAAGTGTGAGGAAAGCTAGCGCATAAATTCATTTCATATACCAATGTTTACGTTGATTGAGAAACGTTTTTCCACACGCGATTCCGTAATTCCATCGGTTGTTGGCCTTATGTCTTCCAAAAAGCAAGCAGGAGCTTGGAAAGCAAAGAAAAACGAAAAGCAAAACAAGGCCAAACAATGCATACGACTTCGAGCCAAATAGAAGTTCTCGCAAAACCCGTCGTATTTTCACTTGCGTGCCGAGTGATCCACATCTGAACATAACCAAAATCCTTGGTTGAAGTTTAATCCAGAAGTAACGCTAGCGGCTTTGGGTCGGGTCGCACTATGAGCCATCTTCAGAGATGTCTAGGATATTTAGGAGGCAATGGTTGTGCCGTGATATCTACGGACAAATCAAGCAATGTCAAATTCAGGTCGCACTGGTGGTAACATTAGCGGAACATGAGCACTAAAATAACATCACATGTCAATCATCTGTAATTGGCTTAAAACGCTGGCGGCATTCGTTCGAACATAATCAGATTCGATAGCACACGTAAACACTGCTTAAAAATTCGGAACACTGCTCCAGCCATGAACAGAAGAGAACTGCTGCTGTTCTTTGGGATGTATCTCTACATGGTACACGTGAAATTATGCCACCGCTGATTTACATCGGGCAGCGTTATTAGCTTGCATAGCTCAGCTACAATTGTCGCAGATGCAGTTATCTGTTATGCACCGAAGAGTTCGACGTCGTTTTAGATGAGGCCGTCGATATTGGGTCTTCCCACGGCCTCAAGGATCTTGGTTTGAAATGCATTTCACAGACTTTACGATACCGGAGGACTACTTCAGAGGTCAGCTACGACTAAACAGAGGAACATTTACACAGCTACTCAATATTCTTCGCTCTAGCAAAACAGGAGGGAAGAATGAAATTTGAGCGCATCTAATAACTATCTGTGAGTGACGTTCTTTGCGCGATTTAGCGTGAAAACAAATAAAGTTTGTCTGATATAAGGCAAAAGTCCTGCCTCGGAGCAGGACATCGGTGCCTTTGAAGAAATGTCCCGATCGGCGAGTTTGTCCCGTTACGCAAAAACACAGGTCGCACTTGGCTCCGTAACATTTTGAGGACATCTGTCAATTTTTGAGCTTATCAAAACAGAGATGTCCTGGACATGTCTCTAGTGCGACCCGACCCTTATTTGCGATAACAACACTTCTGTGGGAAGACTAAAGAAGAATTGATAGGAGCCAGCCGAGAGAATATTTGTTTCCAAAAAAGCTAAGATGGAAACGTAAAGTCTGACGGTTCACCTTTTTGTCTTTTTTTTTTCAAGTCAAACAAGCCGGCTATAGATACGGCGCGTACCTTTGATCGGAAATCAACATATAATATTCATCTCGGCAAATATATATATTTCTCTAATTCCTAGATTACAATATCCTCTGGAACCCAGATATTAAAACAAGAGAGTACAAGGAGAACTATGGCTTGTAATTATATTTACATATTGAAACTCTACCTTTAGTTATTCCCGCGGAATTTTGGGAGACTCCAGGAGGTCGCTTCTGATTGGAGAATGGGTGTCGAGTCCGGAAAGCCGCTCTAAGTAGGTGTGAATCAGTTACTGAACTTCTAATGCCGATTTCTCGGCTACAATTTTTCAACGTTTCTGCAGTCTTCAAGTGAATTGATTGCATATAAGAATTTACCGGAATTTTTTTAAATTTCGTCTAGTGATTCTACGATAACTAATCTCCAAAAGCGTGTGTGCTTTTTTCCGATTTGTTTTTAGTGTTAAAGATATCGGTCCAAGCGTGATGGCTTGGCAAAAATAATCGATGACTCGACTTTAAACTGCAATAATTTCGCATAGAAAATAGATATCAAAAATCGCACACACGCTTTTGGAGATCAACGACCGCTTAACTTAACTTATAGACTGTAGTTTTAAATCTAGAGTAATTCCGTATAAAATAACTTTTTACTGGTATTCTTCAGTTATCAACCTTTCCATTGATATATAGGTTCCCATATTTTGTTCGCCGAGCGCCCGCGTAAACGCATTTTTGCGGAAATCACTTTTGAAGGTATCCAGTAACCTTAAATAAATTAGCGGTGTTTGAGCAGTTCAAGTTTAACACAACATCTGCCACTTCTACTAGATTTAAGAGTGATGACTTCATTTACTTGTGAGTCCACTCATTAACTGAGGCCTATAGTATGAATGTATTGTACTTTAGAAAAACTTCTTAGCAGCTTTGTAGTACTCTTAGCATCGTTATTTATTAGTAAGTTCAATTTAGTAATTTGAAGTTTATTTACTTATTACAGTTATTACATTTGTAAGTATTCTTAGTAATTTTTAGTATTGTAAATAGATGTACAGTTATATTATTCTTAGTAGTAGACACACGACCCCATAAGCCTAATGTGCTTTAATCATAATCGTGTTTAAATAAAGGCAATCTATCTATCTATCGAACAGCTCTCTTTGATGTTTCATCCTCACTCAGTTCTTGTTCTTCAATTTTACTACAAGCCCAGCTATGTACGGCCTGGAATAACGCCACCTCTGTTATGCTGAGAGTGTCCCTCTCTAGAATGTCACAAAGTGTTTCTTGCGTGACAGCTAGAAACGGCTCAGATGTCACGGCTCGTTGGGTCTCACGATCAACAATCTTCCAGCAGATTTCTTTCAGCTTTTCGTTTTCTAGTTTTTCCGCCTGTGGTAGAACAGTGAACACATCCTCTGGTCCCAGCTCTTCCTCAAGATACTGTGTGCATTTCTTAACCAGTGAAGGAACAAAGTACTTCTTAGCGAGATACAAAACCTCCATAACATGACTTCCGGTAAACTGCACTTCATCGTAGTACATGTAGCGAAACAGTTCCAGTAATCCTTCAGCGGTACAGTCTGGTAGTTCAATAGTACGTCCAGTCTCGGCCAGTTCACTGTAGAACATTGGCCTCGAATACAGGACTACTGATAGCCAGTACGTACTTATGGGCAGAAACGGTGACCGTGTCGCCTTTGGAGTCAACAATCGAGAACTGTACATCACTGAACATGCTGTTGTTGTACATGTACTGGTTACGTTCCTTGATAGTGTTGCGTACAGTTTGCCATTTGGTATCCATTGCTTAACTGTGTTGATGTTGAGGTTTGTTATGTGTACCCCCTACCCCTCAGACTGTTTTTCTCAACATGAAGTTATTAATACAAATGGTTTCATAAATCACATCTAGATCTAGTGCAATTGAAATTTGTCTGTATCTCTAGAGGAATGCCTATTTTACCCAATATAATTCTTAGAAAATTAAACTAGTTATTTTATTTTCACTAGAGTAGCGTCTTCTAATAATTGATTGTCAATCTCTACCGCTATAAACTTTAATTTTAATGAACAGTCGCTGTACTGCTGCTGTACTCCTGATCTTCGGTATGGTTCATAACATTTTGTCGTATTTTTGTCATTTTGCAAATAATAAAATGCGCTCATACTGGAATTCGATATCGCATTTGAAGGAATGGTGTGCGCTCATTTCTGTAAGGTGTGTGCTAAAAAATGACTCAATCCCCTTGAAAACCGCTCTCAATAACTTAAAGATGCTGGCTGCTTCAGTCCAATAGAAGAACGTTAACTCACGCTGGTATTTTGTTAAAAGTTCGATTAAAGCCCAGTGTCACGCTTTGTTTCTGAATGGCAATTGATGACTGAAATACATGTCACACATTCCAGACTAGTCCAGATCAGTCCAGAAATATTACACCAACTGGACTACTGCCACGTCAACACAAATACGTTAAGTATTGTTTGAAAAGCGTGCAAATGTTTTCATCTCCGTTTACAAGAAAATGATGTGCGAGGGTTTAGTTGGTCAGTTGTGTTCAGTAAAAATGTCGGTTATTTATTAGTTATTTAACGGCGCGATAGTATCCTATTCTCATCGGTCTCACCCGTACCCATTGAGTTACGGATTTCCGGCGGCCATAGTGATCTTAGAATGCGGACGACCATAACATGGTTCTATAACCTAAACTTACGCTTGCGACCCTGTTGGGAACCTCCGGCGACAAAACTGTTGGGCCCTGAAGGCCAGCATAGACACACCGCTAAGGCGTGGCCACTAAGCACCGAGCAGAGGAAATCCCGAGATATATGGGTGTTACCAGCTGCCAACCCTTGGGCAGCGCGTGCGTCAAGGGGGTTGCCGTCATGCCAGGCGATAAAACGGTCAGTAACGCGACTCGGGTCGAACCCCTGCGTTTGTTCCCAGTATTGAAAGAGCGAGCTTGGCTTGAAACGCTTAGATGATGGCTGGGAAAAGAAACAAGCGAGTAATAAGTAGCGCAGTGGGTGGAGAACTTGCTTAGCCATCATACCACAGACGAGAGGACGCCTAGATGTCGAAGGTTTGACTACCTCGCTCAAATGGTGAGGTGATTCTGTAGGTTGCGCCTCTTATTCGTACTTGGGTAAGACCGCTGAGAATAGAGCGAGCGATCGTGAGAAAAGCACCCACAACTTAGCCTCCTCCGCAGGCATCTCTAATTTTCGATGAAATCAGATTATGGGCTCCCTGTGGTAGGTGAAGAAAAGAGAGAGAGATTGGAGTCCTCCTCGTCTCTCACGGAGTCACAGGTAACCCAATTCACGATTTTTAAAATCTGATTTCTTCGAAAATTAGAGATGCCTGCGGAGGAGGCTACCAATAACTAGAACGTGACTAAAGTTCTAGAGCAAACCGTAGGAAAACCATCCACTGACAAAAAACGTGCAACCCTAAATCATCCGTAACCTCGACGATTATCGGTACATGTTTGGCAGGTCTGCAAAATACTGCGCATGTCCATTCAGCGGTAGAAATCGCGGGACTGAGCAGTAAATGCTCCTAAATGGTTTCTGTTTAAAAACGTCGACACAGCGCAAAAAAAGACCGGGGTTAAAATGAAATAGCAAGAGTTAATACTTTTATTAGTTTAGTCATCAAGCCAATTAAATTTGGGACTGGTGCATGAAAGGCCTTAAAAATCGAAGCTCGTACTTTTCTGTGACAATGCTTTGAAGTCCAAATTTCGAGTGAAAATTCAACCAAATTGATACGCGCGAGCGTGATTTCCCGGGTGAAATTCACGCATGCGCAAGCGTTCTGCAGACCTGTCTACATGTTTAAGATATCCGTTTGACTACAGTTTGGTTTGTATATTACACACCGCACAAGGTTGTGGTAAACTAACTAACCGTTTCTAGTTTGGCATTTAAAATATTATCACCCGGTATAGCATGCAGAGCACGTAGCTCTGGGCTTAAAAAGAGCAAATTTGTAGCTAGAAAATCAGTCGAGAAATATAGTCAGTGGAGAAGTCTAGTAGAGGCACTCGACACATCGCAAAAAAGACGGGGTTAAAAGGAAAATCCCAAGAGTTAAGACTTTTATTAGTTTGGTCATCAAGCCAATTAAATTTGGGACTGGTGCATGAGAGGCCTTAAAAATCGAAGCTCGTACTTTTCTGTGACAATACTTAGGGGAGTCTAGGCATTGTCACAGAGGAGTCAATGCTTAGAGGAGTCTAAAAAGTCAGTCTTGAAGGAACCGGTATCTCCTCGCATAAGCGAACCCCTGAAGAAGTCCGAAGACTGAATAAAGTTCTACGGTATAGTGAAAACACAAAAGCTCCGTAACACTTGTCAGAGCTATGTACTAATAATACCGTTTTAAGGGTAACCTTGGAGAATTAGCATTAATTTGTTAAATTTCAAAATTAGATCTTCAATTTGTTAGCTGTCAATGAATTCACATTTACGTCGTCAGAGGTCAGTTAAAATTTCGGATATTTGTCAGTTGTCACTAAAAGTCGATTTAAGGCTGGTTCACACTTGTAACATAAGCATAAGAACATACGCAAGCGCAGATTGTACTTTAAGGTTGGATGAATGCTTTGTTCTACTCAAGTATAAAGGGGTTAACTAACCATCAAGTACAATCTGCGCTTGCGTATGTTCTTATGCTTATGCTTATGTCGCAAGTGTGAACCAGCCTTAAGGTACCCTAACCGCCGTGGGGTTCGAGCACCAGCTGAGGTTTCGAGCGCTAGTTAAGGCGTTTATCGTTCCAGGAACACGTGATTCTTTTGAAAACGCAACTGATTCGTATTCGTTTGGACGGTCAAATTTACGGCTGAAAACGCAAGGTTTTGAAAACAATTGGTCACGTGATCTCAGCCTGACATGCGCAGTGTAAGGTTGAACACATGCAAGGCGCTTGTATCGTGTTCGTGTGCACGGTCAAATTCACTTAAAACACAAACTTTTGAACACAATTGGTCACGTGATCTCAGTCTAGACATGCGCAGTGTAAGGTTCAACACATGTTAGTCGCTTGTATCGTATTCGTGTGCACGGTCAAATTCACTTAAAACACAAACTTTTGAACACAATTGGTCACGTGATCTCAGTCTAGACATGCGCAGTGTAAGGTTGAACACATGTTAGTGTTCGTGTGCACGGGCAAATTCACTGAAAACGTAAACTTTTGAAAACAGTTGGTCACGTGATCTCAGTCTAGACATGCGCAGTGTAGCGGGTTGAACACATGCTAGTCGCTTGTATCGTGTTCATGTTGACGAGCGAAACGACCTGAAAGCGATCCTGTGGAGGCAATACTTTCATTCCGTTTTCAGTGAGTTGATCATGAGTTTGTTTGTTTCTCATCCTTACCCAAAGTGTTTTTCCACCGGATTTTCCGGTTTTGCTCCTCCACAAAAACCAACACGTTATGTTTTAATTCAGATATGACGATGATTTAGCCAGGGTCTGGCCGGCTGTCGGGGACTGGACACTCATATCATAACTGGGTACATGATAGGTATGGCCATGGTGCGTCCAGGACCGGACCCGGGTCAGCCAGCGACTTTCCACGGTCCGTAGCAAATACAGAAACATCTCCTTAGTGTCATGGTCCGTAGCAAATACAGATACATCTCCTTAGTGTCATGGTTCGTAGCAAATACAGAAACATCTCCTTAGTGTCATGGTCCGTAGCAAATACAGATACATCTACTTAGTGTCATGGTCCGTAGCAAATACAGAAACATCTCCTTAGTGTCATGGTCCGTAGCAAATACAGAAACATCACCTTAGTGTCATGGTCCGTAGCAAATACAGAAACATCTCCTTAGTGTCATGGTCCGTAGCAAATACAGATACATCTACTTAGTGTCATGGTCCGTAGCAAATACAGAAACATCTCCTTAGTGTCATGGTCCGTAGCAAATACAGATACATCTCCTTAGTGTCATGGTCCGTAGCAAACACAGATACATCTCCTTAGTGTCATGGTTCGTAGCAAATACAGAAACATCTCCTTAGTATCATGGTCCGTAGCAAATACAGATACATCTCCTTAGTGTCATGGTTCGTAGCAAATACAGATACATCTCCTTAGTGTCATGGTCCGTAGCAAATACAGATACATCTCCTTAGTGTCATGGTTCGTAGCAAATACAGAAACATCTCCTTAGTGTCATGGTCCGTAGCAAATACAGATACATCTACTTAGTGTCATGGTCCGTAGCAAATACAGATACATCTCCTTAGTGTCATGGTCCGTAGCAAATACAGAAACATCACCTTAGTGTCATGGTCCGTAGCAAATACAGAAACATCACCTTAGTGTCATGGTCCGTAGCAAATACAGATACATCTCCTTAGTGTCATGGTCCGCAGCAAATACAGATACATCTCCTTAGTGTCATGGTCCGTTGCAAATACAGATACATCTTCTTAGTGTCATGGTCCGCAGCAAATACAGATACATCTCCTTAGTGTCATGGTCCGCAGCAAATACAGATACATCTCCTTAGTGTCATGGTCCGGACCGTGGAAAGTCGCTGGCTGACCCGGGTCCGGTCCTGGACGCACCATGGCCATACCTATCATGTACCCAGTTATGATATGAGTGTCCAGTCCCCGACAGCCGGCCAGACCCTGGCTAAATCATCGTCATATCTGAATTAAAACATAACGTGTTGGTTTTTGTGGAGGAGCAGCAAATACAGATACATCTCCTTAGTGTCATGGTCCGTAGCAAATACAGAAACATCACCTTAGTGTCATGGTCCGTAGCAAACACAGATACATCTCCTTAGTGTCATGGTCCGCAGCAAATACAGAAACATCACCTTAGTGTCATGTTCCGTAGCAAATACAGATACATCTCCTTAGTGTCATGGTCCCCAGCAAATACAGATACATCTCCTTAGTGTCATGGTCCGTAGCAAATACAGAAACATCACCTTAGTGTCATGGTCCGTAGCAAATACAGATACATCTCCTTAGTGTCATGGTCCGCAGCAAATACAGATACATCTCCTTAGTGTCATGGTCCGTAGCAAATACAGAAACATCACCTTAGTGTCATGGTCCGTAGCAAACACAGATACATCTCCTTAGTGTCATGGTCCGCAGCAAATACAGAAACATCTCCTTAGTGTCATGGTCCGCAGCAAATACAGATACATCTCCTTAGTGTCATGGTCCGTAGCAAATACAGAAACATCACCTTAGTGTCATGGTCCGTAGCACACACAGATACATCTCCTTAGTGTCATGGTCCGTAGCAAATACAGAAACATCACCTTAGTGTCATGGTCCGTAGCAATCACAGATACATCTCCTTAGTGTCATGGTCCGCAGCAAATACAGATACATCTCCTTAGTGTCATGGTCTGTAGCAAATACAGAAACATCACCTTAGTGTCATGGTCCGTAGCAAATACAGATACATCTCCTTAGTGTCATGGTCCGCAGCAAATACAGATACATCTCCTTAGAGTCATGGTCTGTAGCAAATACAGATACATCTCCTTGGTGTCATGGTAGGTTTTCATGTCGTCGATATAGCCCTTCCGATCCGAACAAGGAACAAATCAGCGCTTTTAAATTCACTCTGAAAAAAAATTAAAATTCGAAATCACTACCGCGTTTTTGGGCTAGTGACGTCATGGGCAGAATTATAAATTCATACGTCTCTCTCGGGAAGTGGACCCTGGAATGAGCCGAGGTGGCAGCTGTATTTCAGGCTATATAAAATCCAGACTCTGTACTGACGCACTTACCTCCTCCACCTCCCCCAGACCCCCACACACTAACCTTTAATGGTTAATCATTAATAAAACGATGCATATCCAAGGGGTGGGTGGGTACATTCCCAGAAACCGATATTTAGCCAATTTGAGTGACCCCTACTCCGAGTCTCGCTTATTATTGGTCATCGCTTTGAAGTAAATGCGATTTTATTTGAGAGAGATTACAATTTCAGTCGCATTGCAAGTTTATATTGTGGCTTACCTGTTGATACCGGAACTATACGAAGGAGAATTCTCTGCTTTCGTTTGGACGCTCAAAAATCTCTCCTACTGCAGCTCCCGCCATACCAAAGGTCATACATGTACAAGAAAAAATAGTACGAAATGGAACTTTAACAATGATTTGTAACACTTGGACATTTAGTGTCCAATTTGAATTCAGCGGTAACAAGTCAGTTCAGACATGCGTATTCAAGCTAAACTCAGATTTTCTCTGCTCGGTAGTTCTTAAACCAGTAACGCCTTGTAAAAATTATTCGCAAAAGCAAATTTAAATTTGTACAGTCGAAATCTTAACATAATCATGCATGGCATAAGTTACCTCAAAATCGATCACTACGAAATGAGCCAAAAATATATAAACTAGCAAATTTTATTTAATTAAAACCTGAAAAATACTCATATTTATTTTTAAAAGACGTTTTCAAAAATATATGACGTTATAATTACGTATCTTCTTTTTCACTGTGAATTTTAAAGTATTTCCTCTCAAAAATTGAAAATTCCAAAACATGCGATCGTGGGTATACCGATTTACTCTTTTAATTGCTAGATTGTCGTGAACAAATATTTTAAACTCGAAACGATGAATGAATAAGTTATTTTGTAAATGGTTCTGTATTGAATATTTCCCGCCAAATTTTGTTGGGAAAATTACCGAAATTCACAATTTAATAACTTTTCTCCCTCTTATAACCAATCGAACTCGGGTTTTCAGTTACTTTGTTTTAAACATGATGGGAAATCGAAAATATAAAATTTACTGATGTTAAAGGTAATTGAAAACATCGAGAAACCTATTATAAATGGATACATGACGTAACTGTGACATCATCAAGATGTCTACGGAAGTCCCACAAAAAAATCAATCTTCTACGTCGGAAACTTTGAAAATATAGCAAAGTGATCGATTTTAGGGTCATTCGTACCAACCGTGAATCCCTTCCAACAGTTATACCACGGTTGCTGATTCAGAAGAAGTCATAAATCATTTATTTGTTTTAAAAGGCAAAAAAAAATCCCAAACCAAGTATTTTCGAGTGAAATAACTGGGCCGGTACCGGAAGTGAGTCACCGGATATCGATATGCAGGCTTATGTACGCAATGACTTTGATATGAATGTATTCTGTTTATTAAAGTTTTTCACGTCACCGCAATCCTAGGATATGCATTCAAAACAATACATAAACAATGCTAAGTTTACAATAAAGTGGACAGTTATTATAAAATTTCAGAACTGCGATCAGCGACACTCACAAACACAAAACAAACAAAAAATAAAAGAAAACAAACTAATTTGGCTGGTACAGGGCGTTATTTCAGAGAAAATAAATAAATAAATAGAGGATTTAAATATTGTTAGCTAATTGTCCCCACTTTGCCAGATGGAAATTTAGGGTATTCGCGTTAATTGCGCATCTGCGCTCAATCATTTGCATTCCTATACGTCAGTCTGTACGAAGAGGTTTTTATTCAAATCTCTAGTACTAGTTAAAATAGTATACATGAATATTGTTGAGCTATACGTCACCCGATGGGTACTGAAACATTGAATGCATTCCTATACGTCAGTCTGTACGAAGAGGTTTTATTCAAATCCCTAGTACTAGTTAACATATTGTACATGAATATTGTTCAGCTAGTCATACGTCACCTGATGGGTACTGAAACATTAATTGAATGAATTCCTATACGTCAGTTTGTACGAAGAGGTTTTATTCAAATCTCTAGTACTAGTTAAAATATTGTACATGAATATTGTTCAGCTATACGTCACCTGATGGGTACTGAAACATTAATGCATTCCTCAACGTCAGTCTGCGCCAAGAGGTTTTATTCAAAGCAACATATTGTACATGGATATTGTTCAGCTGTACGACGCATTGTTTCAAATAAAGTTGACAAGGGATTTTAACTTGTTTAAATAGAAAGATTTAACTCCGAGGTAGCGCTTACCCTTCATTCGAACAACCGAGCTCATGGTTAAATCGCTAACCCGTGGTTCAACTGTACAGATTACAATTACACATGTCGCACTATCCTAGGGTTAAAACACTAACCCGAGGTTAAACTGTACAAATTACAATTACATATTTAGCGCTATCCTAGGGTTAAATCGCTAACCCGTGGTTAAACTGTACAGATTACAATTACATATTTAGCACTATCATAGGGTTAAATCACTATCCCGAGGTTAAACTGTACAGATTACAATTACATATTTAGCGCTATCCTAGGGTTAAATCGCTAACCCGTGGTTCAACTATACAGATTACAATTACATATTTAGCACCATCCTATGGATAAAGTTACCCTTGATTCGAACGACGGGGCCCAGGGTTAAATCGCTAACTCGTGGTTAAACTGTACAGATTACAAGTACATATTTAGTGAAGCGGCCACCTAAAGTTTTCGAGAACACGTTTACATTCTCTAAGAAATTCTGACATCTAAAATCCGAAAGAATAAACTTTAGCAAATGGAGGTCACCATGAAGTTACTTGGGCTAGACAATTGTTGTTTATGCTCTAGACTACTAACACATTCGTAGGCCGGGAATATTTTGCCATAGTATTTTCGGTTGACGCGCGCGATTTCCACCTAGAAAATCCGAACAGCTAATAGCCAGTTTCTAGAATACGTCAAAAGACATAGTAGGCGCCTTAAAATGGCTAGATGAGCTGCATACAACTGGTTTCAAACGAATTTCAAAAAATACTCGTTGGGTGCCCTTGCTAAGTATTTAAATTCAGAGAGAACTCGTTCTATGTATCTTTTGCCTTGTGCCGAAGAGCAATCCCTTATAGTTTGAGTTTTATAATATACAAGCCTTAATATATACTGCTCTCCATCCACTGTACTAAACGGACTAGATAATTTCAGTTGAACTCCATGATGAAAAAAAGCTTGAATCTGAAAAGTATATTAGTATCATCTGCATAGATGCCATTGGAATAGTTTACAAGCTGCTGTTTCCGGACGTGGACTGTTTGTTTCGGAAACCAGACTGATAAAGGAGAGATATCTGTTATCTGTGAGGAATGCTAAAAGTTGTATTTGAATATAAAGTTCCATGAGTCTGAAATTGGGCGATAGTTATTTTCGTCATTTTTCTTTCCGATGTAACGTCCGATGGCCGAATACAACTCGAGATTATCAAATATTACAATTAACTATATACGAGACCACGTTCTTCATGCCGCCATCTTGGATCACTCCTCGACCCAGTCCACTACACCCGATTTAAAGATGGGCGTCACTCTAGCTTCTTTCCAGCCCGATGGAATCACTCCCGTCGAGATTGTTTGGTTTATGAGATATGCAACTCATGCATTTACCTATTACTGGGACTGTATCATTTACATTTCTGGTAAAGGTATTAGCCTTAAAATAGATCAGTTTTCAGTAGACGTGAGTACTGAACTAAGAATGTTTAAACAATGACGGAAGAAATGTTTTTTAGTTAATTGACATCGCGTTGTCCATGCAGTAGTCGAGACCTGTTCGGCCGGAATTCCCTCCAATCTATCATACCGAAACATTTGACCACAAATCCTTGGGTACCAAGGTAGTACTGTCTACATAACACAGCTCTTTTACTTGTACTTTCAAGTTTCAAAATCTCTCTATAGCACATAACTGCGTGGGAATGAAAATCCTACAATCGACCATTAAATAGGAGTTCTGAAAACTGATCAGAACTATCCGATGTCGCATTGCGACTGCATGCTTTCTTGGATCATTTAATTCATTTTTACATTGAACTAGGGCCACTAATCACAGCCTCGATTGTATGTGATACACCAGAGTACACAGAAATCGGTTTGTTCAAGTTTATAGTTGAACAGATCTAGAGAGGGACACCAAGACGGCGGCCGCATACAAAGTACTGTAAAATTGTACTTTCATTGACTCACAGCTCCGTTGGGAAATAATCTAATGTTCCTAAATGTGGCTTATCATTGTGTTTTTGGTAGTTCTACAAGGACCAAGATGTTTTATTTGATTTTATCAATGCAAACCAATTTTGCGATCGCGTGTCATGACGATGAAAACCACCAATAGGGATAAAGTTACCCTTGATTCGAACAACAGGGCCCAAGGGTTAAATCACTAACCCACGGTTAAACTGTACAGATTACAATTACATATTTAGCGTTATCCTAGGGATAAAGTTACCCTTGATTCGAACAACAGGGCCCAAGGGTTAAATCACTAACCCATGGTTAAACTGTACAGATTACAATTACATATTTAGCGCTATCCTAGGGATAAAGTTACCCTTGATTCGAACAACAGGGCCCAAGGGTTAAATCACTAACCCGTGGTTAAACTGTACAGATTACAATTACAGATTTAGCGCTATCCTAGCGATAAAGTTACCCTTGCTTAGAACGACCGGGCCGTGTATAATTGTTCGTCTAATATTATCCCTAAGTATTATAATTCAGAGAATCATTCTTAGTGTGTTCTGGCCTTGAAGCCTGTAGCCTTAATTTTCAAGCTTTTACCTTGTGCCGAAGAGCAATCCCTTATAGTCTTAGTTTGATTTAATATAAGCCTGCTGCCGTCTCCGTCCACGTACTGTACAACACGGTCTAGCTAGAACATCTCGAACTGCCTTTATTATCTCCATGCATGGCGGAATAACCTGAAAAGCATATTACAGTGTCAACTGCATACATGGTGATTGAACAATTAAAGTGCTTCTAACCCTTCTTGTAATTTTTTTACCTATGAACTTTTGAAAGGTTTTGAGCACTTCTGCGATGAAAAGTTTGGTTTTCATAGAATACTCTATGCTCTACGCTTGTTTTAAATAGCCTGCGTCGCATCCGAACTTAACCGGGGTTCAGTTCGGATGCGACGCAGGATAGTTTGAAATGGTAAAAAAAATTACCTTTCCTGACACATGACCACGTAAGTAAAAGCCTGGGTCGATTCCTGGGTGACGTCATCTCATTAATATATTATCCTCCATGACGCCTTTCTATCTCAAATAGCCTAGTTTACGGTTCATGCGCAGTTGTTCAAGTCTTTTGTTTCAACTGGCGGGCCACCATTGTTTAACATCTGCCTACCCGCCAAATAAACAAAGAATGTGTACAACTGCGCATGAACCGTAAACTGGTCTATTGATTTGTAGATGAATGTACAGTCTGCGAGTTATTAGTAAAGAAAAAAAGTCATTTTAGACAAAATGCTAAGTATTTATTCAAATTATTGGAAGGTTTATTTGCAGGACAACTGAAAAGTAATGGCCCAAGTAATGAAATATAAGGAACGCCAAACTGAATCTAAGGCTAGGCTAGGGGATAAGTTCTTTCCAAGTTGAACTCCATAGTGCTCTAGTTTATGAAGTAAGCACTCGTGATCAACTAGTCAAAAGCCTTTCTAGATAAATAAACATAGATCCAGTCATTTGATCGTCCATGTGCTCAAGGATATACAACTGCAGTTTCTGTGGAGTGTTTCTTTCAGCAACCCGACTGATAAAGAGAGTTCTCCGTTATCTGTGTGGATGCTAAAAGTTGCATTGTATTTGAATAGAGATGAGAGGGAGTACTGAAATTGAGCGATAGCTCACGTCGGGAATAAATAACGTCAAAATCGGCATCAGTGAGCGTGGACAAATAATTGAAATTAACACCATTTCTTTACTTATTATAGTCTCAATATGAAGAAATGTTGGTGAGTTGTTAACAAAATGAAACTACATATTTTAGGTGTTTTATGTTAGTATGATGACGTTGTTGTGACGTCATAAGTGATGTCTCCTTTTTGGATGAAATTCCCCCTTTAATAAACGTTTCAAACAGACTACACAATCAAAAGCCCTTCATGACACACATTCATTTGGCGCAAATTTGAACGTTCTACGACTACTACAGCAAAAGTTATAAAGGAATGACTGTTGCTATGACGTTATACTTAGTGACGTTAGGATTCGGCTGCCTATTGTTAAAAAACCAAGAAAAGAAAATAATGTGACTTTTGAGTGCCAGACTAGCGCATTTCATCATTAAAACTCGAAAATCACTCAAAGGATTTCTTTCTAAGGGCATGTATAAAAAACTATGACGTCATACTGACGTTGCCGAGAATATGATTTCAATTTTAAGCCGGTTATGGACAAAAAATCTAAATTCTAAAAACATACGATTTTAGCCACCAACGTGTTTTATGATTGGACAAAATGTCATGCAACCGTATTTACAACTCTGAAAGATGAATGAAGCGATATTTTCACAAACGCTTTTGTGTTGTTTATTTCCCGCCAAATTTTGGCGGGAAAATGGACGAAATTCAAACATTCATAACTTTTGATTTCCTTAACCAATCGACATCGGGTTTTCGATTTAACAATATACGACATTCCGTTTTTAGAGGTAATGAGCGTATTACAAATGGATCAATGACGTTATTGTGACGTCACAATGGTAGTGACATAGCTTAAAAAATCAGGTTATATTCCTTTAAAGATGGGCGTCACTCTGGTTCTTTATTTGCTTAAAATAGATCAGTCAGTAGACGCGAGTGAAGAAACGGTGTTTAATTAATTGACATCGTGTTATCCACGCAGTAGTCGAGACCTGTTCGGCCGGAATACCCTCCAGGTGAGTCTATCGTACAAACCACAGGGGTACCATTTAACCCATCAGAAAAATACCCAGTCAGAACGCCTTGGACTTTTCTTGTTTGCGAGCATAACAATGCCAAATAACACAAATTATCTACTCTCTTGAATATGACTGACTGCCTTGCCAAAAAATATTTTACTAACTGTACCTCCAAAATCTCTCTATATCGTACATTTTTTTTTTACTGCATGAGACAGAAAAACCTACAATCGACGATAAAATAGCAGTTCTGGAAACTGTCCACCGCTATCCGATGTATAGGCTCGGTTTCAGCCGTTGGGGTGTCGTTTCTCCAAAGCCTCCCCCACTAACGGCTGGGCGTGCGGTCAACACACCGTGTCCGTGACGTCGTCTGATTAACTTCAATAATATATTTTTATTTGCGTGTAGCGTAGGTTCGATTCCGCGTAAACTTTCAAAACACATTGGAATTCTTTAAACTAAAACTCCAAGTGTGAAATTAATTCGACGTAGGTAAAGGTTTTATTTAATACCTGTTATTATTAGCTCTCATGTTCACAGTCCAAGTTTTCAAGGAAAGCCCGGCTGTTGAGACACTCGCTGACAGAAATTTATACAGGGATAAAAATTATGTTCAGATGTTATCTCGGAACTCTGAGCTAGAGTCGAGTATTCCCGCTTAGTACTTGTGTAGAGTATGTCTTGGAGACATAAATTGTACAAACTTAGTACATAGGACTTGAAGAATTGTAAAACGCATTTGATGCAGCGATGTTCAAGTGAATCGGTGATTGCAGAGTTAAACGCGTAAACATGGCCTGCGTCAGACGTGATTTCCTCTCTTCTATAAACTCTTTTAATATGGAGTCGTCAGTCTTTTCTTCGCCGATAAAGGCTGCACTAATTTTCTTTGAAGTAAGAATAGCCGGGCTACCTTGGTCTTGCATCGGTAAGATTAAATGAGAAATGACTCAACATTACGAGCTGCGACCTTTGAGCTGACGGTTTCCCAAGTGACTTCCAGAGCCAGTGCGTTTACTGACAAAGTGTCTTCACCCGAAAACTAACTCTCTTACTGCTTCTTTGTGTGAATCCTTGAATTCTTCGAAACCAAACTTTTCCAGAGCAAATTTAAACGCATTTTCGAACAGCAATCGAAAGTCTTTGGTCCGGCTTTCAAAAATGTAAATTATGCAAATCATTTAGCGACAGGATTTGAGTGGCAAGTTTGTGATTGGCTAAAACCCGACAATGCCTCAGCTCGCGCGCCCAGCCGTGAGTGGGGAGAGGATCGCGGGCTCACCGAAACCCCCACGGCTGGAAACCGAGCCTATCCGATGTACCGTTTGGACTATTTATTTTGGCAAATTTAAATTCTACATTTTCACATTGAACTATTGCCCTGCCATTGTTCCCACAGTGAGACGAATGACCACTTATCACAGCCTCGATAGTGTGTGATACACCAGGGTCCAGACAAACCGGTTTGTCCAGGTTTATAGTGAATCCATAATAACCATCTGTCATCTCGCTATCCGTCATAAACGTCGATGTAGAGGTTTGGTAGAGCGTAGATGCAGTGTCTCTCTTCGCTCCTTTGTAAATAGTAAGGTCTACTGTGTATTGTGACCCAGGACTTCCACACAATCTCACACCAGTGAGGTGAACCTGAGTACTGACGGTGAACGTGATGCAGTCTGCTAATATACCAGTGTTTACCCATGCTTTCTGAGAAAACGAGCCGGCCAAACCTCTTACATGAACCAGTATTATTAGTACCTCTAGCCTTTGGATTAAATGTTTCTAGCGATATTCATTTTGAGACAGAGCTAAAATGTTGAACCAATTCGGTGACTTCTTTCATGTCTAGAATTTGAGACAGAAAAACCTACAATCGACGATAAAATAGCAGTTCTGGAAACTGTCCACCGCTATCCGATGTATAGGCTCGGTTTCAGCCGTTGGGGTGTCGTTTCTCCAAAGCCTCCCCCACTAACGGCTGGGCGCGCGGTCAACACACCGTGTCCGTGACGTCGTCTGATTAACTTCAATAATATATTTTTATTTGCGTGTAGCGTAGGTTCGATTCCGCGTAAACTTTCAAAACACATTGGAATTCTTTAAACTAAAACTCCAAGTGTGAAATTAATTCGACGTAGGTAAAGGTTTTATTTAATACCTGTTATTATTAGCTCTCATGTTCACAGTCCAAGTTTTCAAGGAAAGCCCGGCTGTTGAGACACTCGCTGACAGAAATTTATACAGGGATAAAAATTATGTTCAGATGTTATCTCGGAACTCTGAGCTAGAGTCGAGTATTCCCGCTTAGTACTTGTGTAGAGTATGTCTTGGAGACATAAATTGTACAAACTTAGTACATAGGACTTGAAGAATTGTAAAACGCATTTGATGCAGCGATGTTCAAGTGAATTGGTGATTGCAGAGTTAAACGCGTAAACATGGCCTGCGTCAGACGTGATTTCCTCTCTTCTATAAACTCTTTTAATATGGAGTCGTCAGTCTTTTCTTCGTCGATAAAGGCTGCACTAATTTTCTTTGAAGTAAGAATAGCCGGGCTACCTTGGTCTTGCATCGGTAAGATTAAATGAGAAATGACTCAACATTACGAGCTGCGACCTTTGAGCTGACGGTTTCCCAAGTGACTTCCAGAGCCAGTGCGTTTACTGACAAAGTGTCTTCACCCGAAAACTAACTCTCTTACTGCTTCTTTGTGTGAATCCTTGAATTCTTCGAAACCAAACTTTTCCAGAGCAAATTTAAACGCATTTTCGAACAGCAATCGAAAGTCTTTGGTCCGGCTTTCAAAAATGTAAATTATGCAAATCATTTAGCGACAGGATTTGAGTGGCAAGTTTGTGATTGGCTAAAACCCGACAATGCCTCAGCTCGCGCGCCCAGCCGTGAGTGGGGAGAGGATCGCGGGCTCACCGAAATCCCCACGGCTGGAAACCGAGCCTATCCGATGTACCGTTTGGACTATTTATTTTGGCAAATTTAAATTCTACATTTTCACACTGAACTATTGCCCTGCCATTGTTCCCACAGTGAGACGAATGACCACTTATCACAGCCTCGATAGTGTGTGATACACCAGGGTCCAGACAAACCGGTTTGTCCAGGTTTATAGTGAATCCATAATAACCATCTGTCATCTCGCTATCCGTCATAAACGTCGATGTAGAGGTTTGGTAGAGCGTAGATGCAGTGTCTCTCTTCGCTCCTTTGTAAATAGTAAGGTCTACTGTGTATTGTGACCCAGGACTTCCACACAATCTCACACCAGTGAGGTGAACCTGAGTACTGACGGTGAACGTGATGCAGTCTGCTAATATACCAGTGTTTACCCATGCTTTCTGAGAAAACGAGCCGGCCAAACCTCTTACATGAACCAGTATTATTAGTACCTCTAGCCTTTGGATTAAATGTTTCTAGCGATATTCATTTTGAGACAGAGCTAAAATGTTGAACCAATTCGGTGACTTCTTTCATGTCTAGAATTTGAGACAGAAAAACCTACAATCGACGATAAAATAGCAGTTCTGGAAACTGTCCACCGCTATCCGATGTATAGGCTCGGTTTCAGCCGTTGGGGTGTCGTTTCTCCAAAGCCTCCCCCACTAACGGCTGGGCGCGCGGTCAACACACCGTGTCCGTGACGTCGTCTGATTAACTTCAATAATATATTTTTATTTGCGTGTAGCGTAGGTTCGATTCCGCGTAAACTTTCAAAACACATTGGAATTCTTTAAACTAAAACTCCAAGTGTGAAATTAATTCGACGTAGGTAAAGGTTTTATTTAATACCTGTTATTATTAGCTCTCATGTTCACAGTCCAAGTTTTCAAGGAAAGCCCGGCTGTTGAGACACTCGCTGACAGAAATTTATACAGGGATAAAAATTATGTTCAGATGTTATCTCGGAACTCTGAGCTAGAGTCGAGTATTCCCGCTTAGTACTTGTGTAGAGTATGTCTTGGAGACATAAATTGTACAAACTTAGTACATAGGACTTGAAGAATTGTAAAACGCATTTGATGCAGCGATGTTCAAGTGAATCGGTGATTGCAGAGTTAAACGCGTAAACATGGCCTGCGTCAGACGTGATTTCCTCTCTTCTATAAACTCTTTTAATATGGAGTCGTCAGTCTTTTCTTCGCCGATAAAGGCTGCACTAATTTTCTTTGAAGTAAGAATAGCCGGGCTACCTTGGTCTTGCATCGGTAAGATTAAATGAGAAATGACTCAACATTACGAGCTGCGACCTTTGAGCTGACGGTTTCCCAAGTGACTTCCAGAGCCAGTGCGTTTACTGACAAAGTGTCTTCACCCGAAAACTAACTCTCTTACTGCTTTTTTGTGTGAATCCTTGAATTCTTCGAAACCAAACTTTTCCAGAGCAAATTTAAACGCATTTTCGAACAGCAATCGAAAGTCTTTGGTCCGGCTTTCAAAAATGTAAATTATGCAAATCATTTAGCGACAGGATTTGAGTGGCAAGTTTGTGATTGGCTAAAACCCGACAATGCCTCAGCTCGCGCGCCCAGCCGTGAGTGGGGAGAGGATCGCGGGCTCACCGAAACCCCCACGGCTGGAAACCGAGCCTATCCGATGTACCGTTTGGACTATTTATTTTGGCAAATTTAAATTCTACATTTTCACACTGAACTATTGCCCTGCCATTGTTCCCACAGTGAGACGAATGACCACTTATCACAGCCTCGATAGTGTGTGATACACCAGGGTCCAGACAAACCGGTTTGTCCAGGTTTATAGTGAATCCATAATAACCATCTGTCATCTCGCTATCCGTCATAAACGTCGATGTAGAGGTTTGGTAGAGCGTAGATGCAGTGTCTCTCTTCGCTCCTTTGTAAATAGTAAGGTCTACTGTGTATTGTGACCCAGGATTTCTACACAATCTCACACCAGTGAGGTGAACCTGAGTACTGACGGTGAACGTGATGCAGTCTGCTAATATACCAGTGTTTACCCATGCTTTCTGAGAAAACGAGCCGGCCAAACCTCTTACATGAACCAGTATTATTAGTACCTCTAGCCTTTGGATTAAATGTTTCTAGCGATATTCATTTTGAGACAGAGCTAAAATGTTGAACCAATTCGGTGACTTCTTTCATGTCTAGAATTTGAGTGGGAAGAACAATTTCTGAAAATTGTTCCAACGACATTAGTGGAAACCTAATAAAGCGAATCGCTTTATGGCCGATAACAGCTCTCTTTGATTTTCCATCTTCACTCATTTCTTGTTCTTCAATCTTCTTACAAGCCCAGCTATGTACGGCCTCGAATAACTCTACCTCTGATATTGTCAGATCTTCCCTTTGTAGAATGTCACAGAGTGTTTCTTTAGTGACAGTTAGAAACGGCTCAGATGTCACGGCTCGTTGGGTCTCACAATCAACAATCTTCCAGCAGATTTCCTTCAACTTTTCGTCTTCTATTTTTTCCACCTGTAACAACAACAACAACAACAACATAATTTATTTGTGTCAATGAATTACAAAGTGATACTTAATGGAGAAAGAGAATAACAGGGTTGACACGAGCTGTCTGAAATAGCTAAAGAGCTAGTCGAGTCAGACAGCTTACATTGATAAGATAATAATGTGTAGGTCGTTTGAAACAAATATTTATAAACACACATACATACTATACACATATATATAGAAATCAGGAGATGGAGGAGATTAAACTTTAAATAACAATAATAATTATAAGTCAATTCAACTAATAGCAATTCAAAAAATCTAATTTTAGATTATATTTAAATGCGGATTTTTTTAGGGATTTATAATCTTCTTTGATTTCATTCACCTGTGGTAGAACAGTGAATACATCCTCTGGTCTCAGCTCTTCCTCAAGATACTCTGTGCATTTCTTAACTAGTGAAGGAACAAAGTACTTCTTAGCGAGGTACAAAACCTCCATAACATGACTTCCGGTCAACTGCACTTCATCGTAGTACATGTAGCGAAACAGTTCCAGTAATCCTTCAGCGGTGCAGTCTGGTAGGTCGATAGTACGTCGAGTCTCGGCCAGTTTACCGTAGAACATGGCCTCGAATACAGGACTACTGATAGCCAGTACGTACTTATGGGCAGGGACGGTGATCGTGTCGCCTTTGGAGTCGATAACCGAGAACTGTACATCACTGAACATGCTGTTGTTGTACATGTACTGGTTACGTTCCTTGATAGTGTCGCGTTTAGTTTGCCATTTGGTATCCATTCCTTAACTGTGTTGACGTTGAGAATGTATTTTTAAGGAGGTAGGTGTCTTTCTTTCGGTGAGAACAGAAAGCGTCCTGAAAGTGAAAGTGTAGGATAGACTATTCCACAGACCCCGCTCGGCCGCTGCACTTTCCCTAAGGCATGCTGGGTCCAGAAAATCCTGGACCCAGCAGGCATTGCGAAGGAAACACAGGCAGACCGATCAGACGATCAGATCGATGATAAAGTTATTACTAACTCTGAAGAGATTTCAGAGGCTATGAACGAGTATTTCACAGGTATTGGCCCGAAATTAGCTAATAATATTGCTCGCAGCGATATCTCTTATATTCATTACCTGAATCATGAGATTGGCTGCACCTTTCACCTTCAAAAAGTAAACAATACTGAAGTTATTAAACTCTTGAAACAACTATGTATCTCTAAGGCTACTGGCCTAGATAATATTTCGTGTAGGCTGCTCAAAGACGCAGCTGATATTATCTGTGATTCAATTACGGACATTTTTAATTCTTCAATCAAATCAGGCATATTCCCTTTAGAGTGGAAACTAGCGAGAGTCTGCCCTATCTTTAAAAAGATAGTCGGTATGTTCCAAATAACTATAGACCAATTTCCCTATTTGAACGCCTAGTATTTGAGCAGCTTTACAAATATCTACAAGGAAAGAATATCCTTACAAATTAACAGTCCGGGTTTAGAGAACTCCACTCCAAGCGAGAACATTTGCTCTTGCTAGTGTCCAGGCCAGTGCGGACAGCTTATTTCCGTATTGCGCATGCGTAATGCAGTCTGTCAACGACTGTCAACACAGAGGTCAAACGTGAATCCCAAACCCCTATGCAATAAAATTTCGTCGAATTCGTCACCAATAATGAGGAAAAAGGATAATACAGTTTACGATGAGGGAGCGAGTAAAAATAATGATAAGTGGATACGGTGTTGAAACTATAAATAGCCCGCTCTTATTATACGTATTCGCATTGAATGACTTTAGTGTTCCGGCTTTAGCCAGTTCAGAGTTTCCCTGACAAACCGGTCAGTCTTATTTTGCGGGATTATATCGAGAAGTTAAGAGGAAATTATATTCTGAGACGATCGAAAGCGGGACGATCCAGCTGTTCCGGATAGAGGTTTGTGTTGAACAGGATATGTTCGAGGGAGGACTCAACGTCGACAGCAAAATATTTTACAGAAAGACTGTCTATCAGCAGTTAAAAAAATAACGTAAATATAAGTCCTAAATTCGACTCATAACACCAGTGTTTGCTTATCAATGTTTGCTTAATATTATTAGTGTCACGAAATGTGTCCGTGCTACAGCCGAGGACAAGGGAATTACTCTAATCGAAATCTCAGACACTGTTTACTTCTAAACAAAGATAGAATAGTTTGAATTAGACTGCCGGGTATCAAGTATTTTGAAAACCGTTCCCGGCTGCCGGGTATCTAGCCACAGTGTAAAATAAACTTGTGCTGAATCACTCCAATATTTCAGTATAGTAAAACTGTACTTACTTGTTAATTTCGTGCATAAAAGATGGCCATTCAGCGCGTTGAGAGCCAGCATTTTCAGTAGGTTGCTCCGCGAGCACTTCGACCACGGGTGTCTAGACGGACCACAGGAAGAACAAGTATTGCAATCAGATGCAAATTTTGGTTGTCATTTTGACCGCAGTTATTCATTACGAATGTCGGCAAGCTATATATCAAAACGTGGGAAATTCAATAGACTAATTGAATGCGGTTGTAGGTTTTTGATTGGTTCTTTTTCCCGCTATGTATAGAAACCGGTCGAAAACAATCGCAAATTGACCGCCGAAAATAACTATTAAAACTACAGAGAAAAGACATTATTGTTTTGTATTCCGTTCGTGGGTTTTTTATGTTTTTATTTACGAAGCGTATAATTAACAAATTGCACGAAAATTCTGTACTTTTGGCGAACAGTTGAGTGAACTCCCGACGGGGGCGAGCATGACATCACGTCTAGTGACCTTTTGTTAAACGGAAGTTTGATATGGCGCTTCTTGGGGCTACCGAGGCCTTCGATACCGTTGACCATGAAATTCTAATTGAAAAGCTGGCATTATATGGTATAGAAGGCGTTTCGTTGCAATGGTTTGGGTCTTATCTAAGCAATAGACAACAAAGCTGCTGTGTCAACGGTAAAACTTCTACCCTCAAACCTGTAATATGTGGTGTACCTCAGCTCTATAATAGGGCCTCTGTTATTTCTCAAATACACAAATGACTTACCGAATTGTTTGCCAGATGTAGCTACGCGTATGTATGCTGATGATACAACCCTCACCGCCACTGGAAATGATTCAGAGGAAATTAACGAATCTGTCACGAATAACCTGACTGAAGTGAGTAAATTAAATGTCTTGCAGCCAATAAACTTTCACTAAATGCATCAAAAACAGAGATACTACTCATTGGCTCAAGCCAGAGACTCCAGGAATTTCCCAAAGATATGTCGTTTCCAGGCCAATTGGTGGTGAAGTTGTAAAGAGAGTTTCGTCAGTGAAGTACCTCGGAGTACACCATGACGAATGTTTCACATGGAATACTCATATCGAAAAACTTACAAAGAAAATATATTCTGGTCTTGGTGCGCTTAAACGCATGAAGCCATTTGTTCCTTTTGCGACTCTCTTAAGTGTTTATAGGGCATTAATTCAGCCCCACTTTGACTACTGTAGCTGCATATGGGGAAACTTAAACCAAGGGCTCTCTGACAAGTTACAAAAACTACAAAACAGAGCAGCCCGCATACTAACTGGTCTACCATTCCATACCCATGTTGATGAGCTACTGAGTAACCTAGGGTGGAAAAGACTAGAATTTCAAAGGGCCATTCAAAAAGCAGTCATGGTCTATAAAGCACTGTACGGCCTTGCACCGGAGTATCTGACTAAAATGTTTGAAAGAAGAACCGAAGCTATTCAATATAATCTCAGAGGCTCGTCGACTAAAATCTCCTTTCCTCCTCGGCGCACAAACTTCGGTAAAAAATGTTTTCGTTTTGACGGGGCAAAGATATGGAATGCGCTGCCCGAGGATGTCAGAGCCTCCGATAAAATAAGTATTTTTAAGAAAAAAAATCTTAATATTGTAACCTAACTATTAATATTGTAACCTATTCTTAACTATCATACTTCAACAGACGACATTCATGTAAAACAGTAGGCATATTTTAATTTTGTACAATCTCTGTATTTTGTAATTGTTTTATGCTAAATATTACTGATGTTTACTCGTGTATAAATAAAGTGTATGTATGTATGTATGTAGTTAAAAAGGACATGAAAGGATTCAACTTGAGAAAATTCCGAAGTCGGTTCTCGGTAGATTTTAAGCAAGGCAGTAGGCCACTTAAATAAGTTGATTGAATGATTGAAAAATGCAGGAAACGTAATATACTGACCCCAAAACATAACCGATAAATGTTACCGCTAGCTTCGATCCTAAATGAAAACCCGTTTCTGGTAAGTCTAATAAAAAAAAGCAGTAAATTCAATAAGATCGGTAGATTTATTATTCGAGCCGTTAACTTACGGTATAAATGTATGCAAGCTAAGGAAAGAGACTCGCTAAGAAAGATTGTACCGTGCACGTATACATAATAAATTTGACTCGAGTATTTAAACTTTTATACATATACAAATCAACTTGGCCGGCTTGCTAACCAACAGTCGCAGTGCTTTGACTTCAGCCACTGTATTGTTCTTTGTCTGGTTTATTTTAGAAAGCGATAGCCGTAAAGAAATACCGTATTTTCGAATGCTTAGCTTCTTTGTCCGTTCTTCTTCGTGAACTAGCTGGCAGATTCTGCTGACTGGGCGACTTGTTTTCTTACTGCATCAACCAATAGCAGCAACGGTTTCAAGGCGGCTAGAGTAGCCAATCAAAATCGGGATACCATTGTACTGAAACAGACCCTTTGCGTAGGGAAAGTGCAACGGCCGAGCGGGGTCTGTGGAAGAGTCTAAGAGCAGGATTCATACCCGAATTGCATGCCGGTATACGGATTGCTTTGGTATGCGCACCTTCCACCCCTTAGGATGTTTTGTGTTAAGAAGTTGTAGTAGTTCATTTGTCAATTCAATGAAGGATTATATCAGGTCGTGACGATCCATGGTACTTTTCTGTTGCACGCTACGATGTGTCATACCATGGATCGTAAAAACAACTACAGGTCACACAATCAAGACAATGAAGGGTACTATGATGATAATAAACCAGACTATATTACACCAAGGACTGCTGTACTTTTCTGTTATACGCTACGATGTGTCATACCATGGATCGTAAAAAGAACTACAGGTCACACAGTCAATACAATAAAGGGTACTATGATGATAATAAACCAGACTATATTACACCAAGGACTGCTGTACTTTTCTGTTATACGCTACGATGTGTCATACCATGGATCGTAAAAACAACTACAGGTCACACAGTCAAGACAATGAAGGGTACTATGATGATAATAAACCAGACTATATTACACCAAGGACTGCTGTACTTTTCTGTTATACGCTACGATGTGTCATACCATGGATCGTAAAAAGAACTACAGGTCACACAGTCAATACAATGAAGGGTACTATGATGATAATAAACCAGACTATATTACACCAAGGACTGCTGTACTTTTCTGTTATACGCTACGATGTGTCATACCATGGATCGTAAAAAGAACTACAGGTCACACAGTCAATACAATAAAGGGTACTATGATGATAATAAACCAGACTATATTACACCAAGGACTGCTGTACTTTTCTGTTATACGCTACGATGTGTCATACCATGGATCGTAAAAACAACTACAGGTCACACAGTCAATACAATGAAGGGTACTATGATGATAATAAACCAGACTATATTACACCAAGGACTGCTGCACTTTTCTGTTATACGCTACGATGTGTCATACCATGGCTCGTAAAAAGAACTACAGGTCACACAGTCAATACAATAAAGGGTACTATGATGATAATAAACCAGACTATATTACACCAAGGACTGCTGTACTTTTCTGTTATACGCTACGATGTGTCATACCATGGATCGTAAAAAGAACTACAGGTCACACAGTCAATACAATAAAGGGTACTATGATGATAATAAACCAGACTATATTACACCAAGGACTGCTGTACTTTTCTGTTATACGCTACGATGTGTCATACCATGGATCGTAAAAACAACTACAGGTCACACAATCAAGACAATGAAGGGTACTATGATGATAATAAACCAGACTATATTACACCAAGGACTGCTGTACTTTTCTGTTATACGCTACGATGTGTCATACCATGGATCGTAAAAAGAACTACAGGTCACACAGTCAATACAATAAAGGGTACTATGATGATAATAAACCAGACTATATTACACCAAGGACTGCTGTACTTTTCTGTTATACGCTACGATGTGTCATACCATGGATCGTAAAAACAACTACAGGTCACACAGTCAATACAATGAAGGGTACTATGATGATAATAAACCAGACTATATTACACCAAGGACTGCTGCACTTTTCTGTTATACGCTACGATGTGTCATACCATGGCTCGTAAAAAGAACTACAGGTCACACAGTCAAGACAATGAAGGGTACTATGATGATAATAAACCAGACTATATTACACCAAGGACTGCTGTACTTTTCTGTTATACGCTACGATGTGTCATACCATAGATCGTAAAAAGAACTACAGGTCACACAGTCAATACAATAAAGGGTACTATGATGATAATAAACCAGACTATATTACACCAAGGACTGCTGTACTTTTCTGTTATACGCTACGATGTGTCATACCATGGATCGTAAAAAGAACTACAGGTCACACAGTCAAGACAATGAAGGGTACTATGATGATAATAAACCAGACTATATTACACCAAGGACTGCTGTACTTTTCTGTTATACGCTACGATGTGTCATACCATGGATCGTAAAAAGAACTACAGGTCACACAGTCAAGACAATGAAGGGTACTATGATGATAATAAACCAGACTATATTACACCAAGGACTGCTGTACTTTTCTGTTATACGCTACGATGTGTCATACCATGGATCGTAAAAACAACTACAGGTCACACAGTCAAGACAATGAAGGGTACTATGATGATAATAAACCAGACTATATTACACCAAGGACTGCTGTACTTTTCTGTTATACGCTACGATGTGTCATACCATGGATCGTAAAAAGAACTACAGGTCACACAGTCAAGACAATGAAGGGTACTATGATGATAATAAACCAGACTATATTACACCAAGGACTGCTGTACTTTTCTGTTATACGCTACGATGTGTCATACCATGGATCGTAAAAACAACTACAGGTCACACAATCAAGACAATGAAGGGTACTATGATGATAATAAACCAGACTATATTACACCAAGGACTGCTGTACTTTTCTGTTATACGCTACGATGTGTCATACCATGGATCGTAAAAAGAACTACAGGTCACACAGTCAATACAATAAAGGGTACTATGATGATAATAAACCAGACTATATTACACCAAGGACTGCTGTACTTTTCTGTTATACGCTACGATGTGTCATACCATGGATCGTAAAAACAACTACAGGTCACACAATCAAGACAATGAAGGGTACTATGATGATAATAAACCAGACTATATTACACCAAGGACTGCTGTACTTTTCTGTTATACGCTACGATGTGTCATACCATGGATCGTAAAAAGAACTACAGGTCACACAGTCAATACAATAAAGGGTACTATGATGATAATAAACCAGACTATATTACACCAAGGACTGCTGTACTTTTCTGTTATACGCTACGATGTGTCGTACCATGGATCGTAAAAACAACTACAGGTCACACAGTCAAGACAATGAAGGGTACTATGATGATAATAAACCAGACTATATTACACCAAGGACTGCTGTACTTTTCTGTTATACGCTACGATGTGTCATACCATGGATCGTAAAAACAACTACAGGTCACACAATCAAGACAATGAAGGTTACTATGATGATAATAAACCAGACTATATTACACCAAGGACTGCTGTACTTTTCTGTTATACGCTACGATGTGTCATACCATGGATCGTAAAAAGAACTACAGGTCACACAGTCAATACAATAAAGGGTACTATGATGATAATAAACCAGACTATATTACACCAAGGACTGCTGTACTTTTCTGTTATACGCTACGATGTGTCATACCATGGATCGTAAAAACAACTACAGGTCACACAATCAAGACAATGAAGGGTAGTATGATGATAATAAACCAGACTATATTACACCAAGGACTGCTGTACTTTTCTGTTATACGCTACGATGTGTCATACCATGGATCGTAAAAAGAACTACAGGTCACACAGTCAATACAATAAAGGGTACTATGATGATAATAAACCAGACTATATTACACCAAGGACTGCTGTACTTTTCTGTTATACGCTACGATGTGTCGTACCATGGATCGTAAAAAGAACTACAGGTCACACAGTCAAGACAATGAAGGGTACTATGATGATAATAAACCAGACTATATTACACCAAGGACTGCTGTACTTTTCTGTTATACGCTACGATGTGTCATACCATGGATCGTAAAAAGAACTACAGGTCACACAGTCAATACAATGAAGGGTACTATGATGATAATAAACCAGACTATATTACACCAAGGACTGCTGTACTTTTCTGTTATACGCTACGATGTGTCATACCATGGATCGTAAAAAGAACTACAGGTCACACAGTCAATACAATAAAGGGTACTATGATGATAATAAACCAGACTATATTACACCAAGGACTGCTGTACTTTTCTGTTATACGCTACGATGTGTCATACCATGGATCGTAAAAACAACTACAGGTCACACAGTCAAGACAATGAAGGGTACTATGATGATAATAAACCAGACTATATTACACCAAGGACTGCTGTACTTTTCTGTTATACGCTACGATGTGTCATACCATGGATCGTAAAAAGAACTACAGGTCACACAGTCAATACAATGAAGGGTACTATGATGATAATAAACCAGACTATATTACACCAAGGACTGCTGTACTTTTCTGTTATACGCTACGATGTGTCATACCATGGATCGTAAAAAGAACTACAGGTCACACAGTCAATACAATGAAGGGTACTATGATGATAATAAACCAGACTATATTACACCAAGGACTGCTGTACTTTTCTGTTATACGCTACGATGTGTCATACCATGGATCGTAAAAAGAACTACAGGTCACACAGTCAATACAATAAAGGGTACTATGATGATAATAAACCAGACTATATTACACCAAGGACTGCTGTACTTTTCTGTTATACGCTACGATGTGTCATACCATGGATCGTAAAAACAACTACAGGTCACACAGTCAAGACAATGAAGGGTACTATGATGATAATAAACCAGACTATATTACACCAAGGACTGCTGTACTTTTCTGTTATACGCTACGATGTGTCATACCATGGATCGTAAAAAGAACTACAGGTCACACAGTCAATACAATGAAGGGTACTATGATGATAATAAACCAGACTATATTACACCAAGGACTGCTGTACTTTTCTGTTATACGCTACGATGTGTCATACCATGGATCGTAAAAAGAACTACAGGTCACACAGTCAATACAATAAAGGGTACTATGATGATAATAAACCAGACTATATTACACCAAGGACTGCTGTACTTTTCTGTTATACGCTACGATGTGTCATACCATGGATCGTAAAAACAACTACAGGTCACACAGTCAATACAATGAAGGGTACTATGATGATAATAAACCAGACTATATTACACCAAGGACTGCTGCACTTTTCTGTTATACGCTACGATGTGTCATACCATGGCTCGTAAAAAGAACTACAGGTCACACAGTCAATACAATAAAGGGTACTATGATGATAATAAACCAGACTATATTACACCAAGGACTGCTGTACTTTTCTGTTATACGCTACGATGTGTCATACCATGGCTCGTAAAAAGAACTACAGGTCACACAGTCAAGACAATGAAGGGTACTATGATGATAATAAACCAGACTATATTACACCAAGGACTGCTGTACTTTTCTGTTATACGCTACGATGTGTCATACCATGGATCGTAAAAAGAACTACAGGTCACACAGTCAAGACAATGAAGGGTACTATGATGATAATAAACCAGACTATATTACACCAAGGACTGCTGTACTTTTCTGTTATACGCTACGATGTGTCATACCATGGATCGTAAAAAGAACTACAGGTCACACAGTCAAGACAATGAAGGGTACTATGATGATAATAAACCAGACTATATTACACCAAGGACTGCTGTACTTTTCTGTTATACGCTACGATGTGTCATACCATGGATCGTAAAAAGAACTACAGGTCACACAGTCAATACAATAAAGGGTACTATGATGATAATAAACCAGACTATATTACACCAAGGACTGCTGTACTTTTCTGTTATACGCTACGATGTGTCATACCATGGATCGTAAAAAGAACTACAGGTCACACAGTCAATACAATAAAGGGTACTATGATGATAATAAACCAGACTATATTACACCAAGGACTGCTGTACTTTTCTGTTATACGCTACGATGTGTCATACCATGGATCGTAAAAAGAACTACAGGTCACACAGTCAAGACAATGAAGGGTACTATGATGATAATAAACCAGACTATATTACACCAAGGACTGCTGTACTTTTCTGTTATACGCTAAGATGTGTCATACCATGGATCGTAAAAAGAACTACAGGTCACACAGTCAATACAATAAAGGGTACTATGATGATAATAAACCAGACTATATTACACCAAGGACTGCTGTACTTTTCTGTTATACGCTACGATGTGTCATACCATGGATCGTAAAAAGAACTACAGGTCACACAGTCAATACAATAAAGGGTACTATGATGATAATAAACCAGACTATATTACACCAAGGACTGCTGTACTTTTCTGTTATACGCTAAGATGTGTCATACCATGGCTCGTAAAAAGAACTACAGGTCACACAGTCAAGACAATGAAGGGTACTATGATGATAATAAACCAGACTATATTACACCAAGGACTGCTGTACTTTTCTGTTATACGCTACGATGTGTCATACCATGGATCGTAAAAAGAACTACAGGTCACACAGTCAAGACAATGAAGGGTACTATGATGATAATAAACCAGACTATATTACACCAAGGACTGCTGTACTTTTCTGTTATACGCTACGATGTGTCATACCATGGATCGTAAAAAGAACTACAGGTCACACAGTCAATACAATAAAGGGTACTATGATGATAATAAACCAGACTATATTACACCAAGGACTGCTGTACTTTTCTGTTATACGCTACGATGTGTCATACCATGGATCGTAAAAACAACTACAGGTCACACAGTCAATACAATGAAGGGTACTATGATGATAATAAACCAGACTATATTACACCAAGGACTGCTGCACTTTTCTGTTATACGCTACGATGTGTCATACCATGGCTCGTAAAAAGAACTACAGGTCACACAGTCAATACAATAAAGGGTACTATGATGATAATAAACCAGACTATATTACACCAAGGACTGCTGTACTTTTCTGTTATACGCTACGATGTGTCATACCATGGCTCGTAAAAAGAACTACAGGTCACACAGTCAAGACAATGAAGGGTACTATGATGATAATAAACCAGACTATATTACACCAAGGACTGCTGTACTTTTCTGTTATACGCTACGATGTGTCATACCATGGATCGTAAAAAGAACTACAGGTCACACAGTCAAGACAATGAAGGGTACTATGATGATAATAAACCAGACTATATTACACCAAGGACTGCTGTACTTTTCTGTTATACGCTACGATGTGTCATACCATGGATCGTAAAAAGAACTACAGGTCACACAGTCAAGACAATGAAGGGTACTATGATGATAATAAACCAGACTATATTACACCAAGGACTGCTGTACTTTTCTGTTATACGCTACGATGTGTCATACCATGGATCGTAAAAAGAACTACAGGTCACACAGTCAATACAATAAAGGGTACTATGATGATAATAAACCAGACTATATTACACCAAGGACTGCTGTACTTTTCTGTTATACGCTACGATGTGTCATACCATGGATCGTAAAAAGAACTACAGGTCACACAGTCAATACAATAAAGGGTACTATGATGATAATAAACCAGACTATATTACACCAAGGACTGCTGTACTTTTCTGTTATACGCTACGATGTGTCATACCATGGATCGTAAAAAGAACTACAGGTCACACAGTCAAGACAATGAAGGGTACTATGATGATAATAAACCAGACTATATTACACCAAGGACTGCTGTACTTTTCTGTTATACGCTAAGATGTGTCATACCATGGATCGTAAAAAGAACTACAGGTCACACAGTCAATACAATAAAGGGTACTATGATGATAATAAACCAGACTATATTACACCAAGGACTGCTGTACTTTTCTGTTATACGCTACGATGTGTCATACCATGGATCGTAAAAAGAACTACAGGTCACACAGTCAATACAATAAAGGGTACTATGATGATAATAAACCAGACTATATTACACCAAGGACTGCTGTACTTTTCTGTTATACGCTACGATGTGTCATACCATGGATCGTAAAAACAACTACAGGTCACACAGTCAATACAATGAAGGGTACTATGATGATAATAAACCAGACTATATTACACCAAGGACTGCTGCACTTTTCTGTTATACGCTACGATGTGTCATACCATGGCTCGTAAAAAGAACTACAGGTCACACAGTCAATACAATAAAGGGTACTATGATGATAATAAACCAGACTATATTACACCAAGGACTGCTGCACTTTTCTGTTATACGCTACGATGTGTCATACCATGGCTCGTAAAAAGAACTACAGGTCACACAGTCAATACAATAAAGGGTACTATGATGATAATAAACCAGACTATATTACACCAAGGACTGCTGTACTTTTCTGTTATACGCTACGATGTGTCATACCATGGCTCGTAAAAAGAACTACAGGTCACACAGTCAAGACAATGAAGGGTACTATGATGATAATAAACCAGACTATATTACACCAAGGACTGCTGTACTTTTCTGTTATACGCTACGATGTGTCATACCATGGATCGTAAAAAGAACTACAGGTCACACAGTCAAGACAATGAAGGGTACTATGATGATAATAAACCAGACTATATTACACCAAGGACTGCTGTACTTTTCTGTTATACGCTACGATGTGTCATACCATGGATCGTAAAAAGAACTACAGGTCACACAGTCAAGACAATGAAGGGTACTATGATGATAATAAACCAGACTATATTACACCAAGGACTGCTGTACTTTTCTGTTATACGCTACGATGTGTCATACCATGGATCGTAAAAAGAACTACAGGTCACACAGTCAATACAATAAAGGGTACTATGATGATAATAAACCAGACTATATTACACCAAGGACTGCTGCACTTTTCTGTTATACGCTACGATGTGTCATACCATGGCTCGTAAAAAGAACTACAGGTCACACAGTCAAGACAATGAAGGGTACTATGATGATAATAAACCAGACTATATTACACCAAGGACTGCTGTACTTTTCTGTTATACGCTACGATGTGTCATACCATGGATCGTAAAAAGAACTACAGGTCACACAGTCAATACAATAAAGGGTACTATGATGATAATAAACCAGACTATATTACACCAAGGACTGCTGCACTTTTCTGTTATACGCTACGATGTGTCATACCATGGCTCGTAAAAAGAACTACAGGTCACACAGTCAATACAATAAAGGGTACTATGATGATAATAAACCAGACTATATTACACCAAGGACTGCTGTACTTTTCTGTTATACGCTACGATGTGTCATACCATGGCTCGTAAAAAGAACTACAGGTCACACAGTCAAGACAATGAAGGGTACTATGATGATAATAAACCAGACTATATTACACCAAGGACTGCTGTACTTTTCTGTTATACGCTACGATGTGTCATACCATGGATCGTCACACAGTCAATACAATGAAGGGTACTATGATGATAATAAACCAGACTATACTACACCAAGGTGACTGCTACCACGACAACACGAATATGGTTTAACAGTTTTATTTGAAAACCGTGCACACATTTTCATCTCCGTTTACAAGAAAATGATGTGCGAGGGACTAGTTGGTCCGTTGTCAGTTAAAATGACGGTTATTTGTTAGTTCTGTAACGGCGCGGTAGAGCGAGCGGCCATGCATATGAGAAACACCAACAACTAGAACGTGATTAACTAAAATATCTAAACGCCCGTTCTAAAGCAAACTGGCGTGGAAAAACCACCCACAAATAATAAACGTGCAACCCTAAATCCCTGATCACATTTGTATTTTCCGACGATTCTCGGTAGATGTTCGACAGTTGTGCAAAATACTGCGCATGTCCCTAAATGCTACTATGGGTACTATGATGATAATAAACCAGACTATATTACACCAAGGACTGCTGTACTTTTCTGTTATACGCTACGATGTGTCATACCATGGATCGTAAAAAGAACTACAGGTCACACAGTCAAGACAATGAAGGGTACTATGATGATAATAAACCAGACTATATTACACCAAGGACTGCTGTACTTTTCTGTTATACGCTACGATGTGTCATACCATGGATCGTAAAAAGAACTACAGGTCACACAGTCAATACAATAAAGGGTACTATGATGATAATAAACCAGACTATATTACACCAAGGACTGCTGCACTTTTCTGTTATACGCTACGATGTGTCATACCATGGCTCGTAAAAAGAACTACAGGTCACACAGTCAATACAATAAAGGGTACTATGATGATAATAAACCAGACTATATTACACCAAGGACTGCTGTACTTTTCTGTTATACGCTACGATGTGTCATACCATGGCTCGTAAAAAGAACTACAGGTCACACAGTCAAGACAATGAAGGGTACTATGATGATAATAAACCAGACTATATTACACCAAGGACTGCTGTACTTTTCTGTTATACGCTACGATGTGTCATACCATGGATCGTAAAAAGAACTACAGGTCACACAGTCAAGACAATGAAGGGTACTATGATGATAATAAACCAGACTATATTACACCAAGGACTGCTGTACTTTTCTGTTATACGCTACGATGTGTCATACCATGGATCGTAAAAAGAACTACAGGTCACACAGTCAATACAATAAAGGGTACTATGATGATAATAAACCAGACTATATTACACCAAGGACTGCTGTACTTTTCTGTTACACGCTACGATGTATCATACCATGGATCGTAAAAAGAACTACAGGTCACACAGTCAAGACAATGAAGGGTACTATGATGATAATAAACCAGACTATATTACACCAAGGACTGCTGTACTTTTCTGTTATACGCTACGATGTGTCATACCATGGATCGTAAAAAGAACTACAGGTCACACAGTCAATACAATGAAGGGTACTATGATGATAATAAACCAGACTATATTACACCAAGGACTGCTGTACTTTTCTGTTATACGCTACGATGTGTCATACCATGGATCGTAAAAAGAACTACAGGTCACACAGTCAATACAATGAAGGGTACTATGATGATAATAAACCAGACTATACTACACCAAGGTGACTGCTACCACGACAACACGAATATGGTTTAACAGTTTTATTTGAAAACCGTGCACACATTTTCATCTCCGTTTACAAGAAAATGATGTGCGAGGGACTAGTTGGTCCGTTGTCAGTTAAAATGACGGTTATTTGTTAGTTCTGTAACGGCGCGGTAGAGCGAGCGGCCATGCATATGAGAAACACCAACAACTAGAACGTGATTAACTAAAATATCTAAACGCCCGTTCTAAAGCAAACTGGCGTGGAAAAACCACCCACAAATAATAAACGTGCAACCCTAAATCCCTGATCACATTTGTATTTTCCGACGATTCTCGGTAGATGTTCGACAGTTGTGCAAAATACTGCGCATGTCCCTAAATGCTCCGAAATGGTTTCCGTTAAAAAAAAACTTAAAAAAAAGGAGAAAATCGCAAGAGTTAATACTTTTATTAGTTTAGTCATCAGCCCAATTAAATTTGGAACTGGTCCAAGAAAGGACTTCAAAATCGAAGCTCGTATTTTTCTTTATCCAAATTTCGAGTGAAAATTCAACCAATATGATGCGCGCGAACGTGATTTCCCGGATAAAATTCACGCAGGCACAAGCATTTTGCAGACCTGTCTACATGTTTAAAGTGCCTGGCTAATTATATTTATTAACAAGAGACCATTGATTTGATTTATTTGTCACGGTGCATTGGCCGTTCAAAGTTGCCCCAAAACGTGTCTTGGGTTGTCTGTGGACGAAAATCAAGCGCGCGAGAGCGCTTTACAGCATTGGCACTGCGTCAAGTTTGACGTCATCAACAGAACACGCTTGACGCGCCATTGCATTAAAGGCCTTGCCGGATAAAGCTCTCCGAAACGTTTAGCGCGATATTATCATCTTTCTCGGTTATCTATTCAATTATTTTGCAAATAAGCCAACGCTTTCTACCCGGGAAGAGACGAGTTCTGTTGATGACGTCACGTTTTATTCTCGTCCGAGTCCCCCAAGGTGCGCGGAAAGTTTTCTAAATTTGGAAGTTTAGTCGCTAAAAAAATTATGAAAACATTTTTATTTAAAAAAAAAATTCCTACCTTTTAAGGTCTAAGCTTTAAAAAAAAGCATAACTGGCCAGGGCTTTAAGATATCCGTTTTACTACAATTTGGTTTGTATATTACACACCGCACAACGTTTCACGTAGCTGTGGGATTAAAAAGAGCAAACTTGTAGCTAGAAAATCAGGCGAGAAATACAGTCAGTCCAGAGGTCTAGTGGAGGAGTCTAACAGGAACCGGTATCTCCTCGCATAAGCGAATCCCCGAAGAAGTCCGAAGACTGAATAAAGTTGTACTGTATAGTGAAAACACACAAGCTCCGTTTATACACTTGTCAGTTAGCTAACAATAATACCGTTTTAATGGTAACTTTGGAGAATTAGCATTAATTTGACAAATGTTAAATTCTTCAATTTGTTAGCTGTCAATGAATTCATATTTACGTCGTCAGATGTCACTTAAAATTTCGGAGATTTGTCAGATCAGTTGTGACTTACATCACTCTATCACTGATCTAATCAACTAATAGTCAATGAAGGTATGCTAAACGCCGTGAGGAGCGAGTACCAGCTAAGGTTTCGAGCGCTAGTCAAAGGAATCCCTGGCTGTTGGAACAAGTTGCCGTTAAATTGTTGGCAATATGGTCTACTAGGTTGAAAATATGTTGACAAAAATGGAAAATATATTTTAGTTTTTGAAAAAATTGGAGATGAATATGAGCCATTTTGGGCATGGGCTCCGACATCTTGGAACTGATGACGTTTCACGGCGGTCCCTATTGTTAAAAACAATAAGCTTTTATCGTGTAACAATAGGGACCGCCGAAAAACGTCATCAGATCCAAAATGGCGGTACGCGGTAAGTCCATTTTTTTTCTCAAAAACTATAATACATTTCCCAATGTTTTCAACGTATTTTCGATTTAGACCATATCGGCAACAATTTAACGGCAACTTGTTCCAACAGCAAGGGTTTCCTTTAAAGCGTTTGTGATTCTTAAACCCACCTACATCCTCATTTATCGCTCCAGAGAGGAATGATTATTTTGAAAACGCAACTGATTCGAGTTCGTTTGGACGGTCAAATTTATGGTTGAAAAAGCAAAGTTTTGAAAACAATTGGTCACGTGATCTCAATCTAGACATGCGCAGTGTAAGGTTGAACCAGGAGCCCTTACCGGGAGCATCCATATACACTATATCCGTGAGTCAGCATATGACCGGATTTATCTAATGGGCTCCTGGTTGAACACATATTAGTCGCTTGTATCGTGTTCGTGTGCAAGGTCAAACTTACGGCTGAAAATGACAAACTTTTGAAAACAATTTGTTAAGTGATCTCAGTCTAGACATGCGCAGTGTAAGGTTGAACACATGTTAGTCGCTTGTATCGTGTTCGTGTGGACGGGGGAAAGGTTTTTGGCTTACAGATAATACTCTATATGTTCTAGGCTTGTTTGAAAAGGTCAAATTTTCACCATTTCAAACAAGCCTAGAATATAGAGTATTATCTGTAAGCCAAAAATTGCTTCGCAGAAGTACTCAAAACCTTTCAAATATTCATATGTATAAAAAATTAGAAAAGAGGTTAGGTGCACTTTAAGACAATACTTTCATTCCGTTTTCATTGAGTTGAGTTTGTTTTTCAGCCTTACCCAAAGTGTTTTTCCTCCGGAATTTCCGGTTTTGCCCCTCCACAAAAACCAACATGTTACGTTATAATTCAGATCTCACGATGATTTTGCCGCCGGCTGTCGGGGAATGGACACTCATATTATAACTGGGTAGGTACGGCCATGCTGCGGCCATGGTGTCGTCCAGGACCGGATCCGGGTCATCCAGCGACTTTCCATGGTCCGTAGCAAATACAGATACATCTACTTAGTGTCATGGTTCGTAGCAAATACAGATGCATCTCCTTTGTGTCATGGACCGTAGCAAATACAGATACATCTCCTTAGTGTCATGGTCCGTAGCAAATACAGATACATCTCCTTAGTGTCATGGTCCGTAGCAAATACACATACATCTCCTTAGTGTCATGGTCCGTAGCAAATACATATACATCTCCTTAGTGTCATGGTCCGTAGCAAATACAGATACATCTCCTTAGTGTCATGGTCCGTAGCAAATACAGATACATCTCCTTAGTGTCATGGTCCGTAGCAAATACAGATACATCTCCTTAGTGTCATGGTCCGTAGCAAATACAGATACATCTCCTTAGTGTCATGGTCCGTAGCAAATACAGATACAACTCCTTAGTGTCATGGTCCGTAGTAAATACAAATACATCTCCTTAGTGTCATGCATGGTCCGTAGCAAATACAGATACATCTCCTTAGTGTCATGGTCCGTAACAAATACAGATACATCTCCTTAGTGTCATGGTCCGTAGCAAATACAGATACATCTCCTTAGTGTCATGGTCCGTAGAAAATACATATACATCTCCTTAGTGTCATTGTCAGTAGCAAATAGAGATACATCTCATTAGTGTCGTGGTCCGTAGCAAATACAGATACATCTCCTTAGGGTCATTGTCAGTAGCAAATACAGATACATCTCATTAGTGTCGTGGTTCGTCTTCCAGTCGTCGATATAGCCTTTCCGATTCAAACAAGGAACATATCAGAGCTTTTAAATTCACTCTGAAATCATAACATAAGCCTACTTCAAATTATCTACCATAGATCAAGCATAATTTATGCTAATCATGAAAAATTGAAAAATTGAAATCACTACCGCGTTTTTGGGCTAGTGACGTCATGGGTAGAAATATTGGCTAACTCAGACAATCGAGAATGGAATGTCCCGTTAGTGGGACTAGCATTTGCGTGACGAACCTCAGAATGGCTGCGTGACGACCCTAAAAATGGCTGCGTGACGACCCTATAAGGACGGCTGCGTGACGACCCTAATAACGGCTGCAAGACGACCCTCAGAATGGCTGCGTGACGACCCTAATAACGGCTGCGTGACGACCCTCAGAATGGCTGCGTGACGACCCTCAGAACGGCTGCAGCGACTAGGTGAGGGTTGGCACTATCCTGATGACGTTGAACCTAAATTATTATCTCTGTGTACGTTTGCTGTGATGCAAAAGAGAGGTACGCGCGGAGGTTGGGTGGGGAACTTTAATTACATTTGTCAAACATTATAATATATTACTTGATAACAAAAGCATTATTGAAAAACACAGCGCTTAAAGTGTTTGAGTACTTGAACGAATTTTAAGTTAACGCCTGCGCAATACTCTATTTCTATGTTGCTACTCTGGACTCCCGGTAGCAGCCGAGGTTTTCACAACAAATCTGTACCACCGCGTCCTACATGAAAACTACACTCGACTATAAAACAGTAGTTCGAGAAATTGCCCAACGTTATGCGTTGTGCGGATGCTATGGATTTGATTAAATCTAAATTCCACTTTTTCACATTTAACCAGTAGCCTGTCATTGTACCCATAGTCAGATGGAGGGCCATTTATCACAGCCTCGATCGTATGTGATATACCATGGTCCAGACAAACAGGTTTGTCCAGGTTTATAGTAAACCCATAATATCCATCTGTCTTCTCGCTATCCGTCGTAAATGTTGATGAGGAATGGTAGAGCGTAGATGTATAATCTTTCTTCCCTCCTTTGTAAATGGTAAGGTCTACTGTGTATTGTGACCCAGGACGTCCGAAAAATCTGACACCAGTGAGGTGAACCCGACTACTGACGGTGAAGGTGATGCAGTCTATGTATCCCCCTAGCTAAAGGCTTTCGAGTTGGCCACTGCTTACATGTATATGTAAATAGGTAGCTAACTGAGTTTCATACTACAATATAGTTAAATGAATGGTTCAACAGAGCAACAAAATTAAACTTGAGCGAAATTAGAATATAATATAAGGAGGAAGGAATGCAGATAAGGGAGAAGGAAAGATAAAAGAAAGAAAAGAAACGAGAGAAAGGGGAGGGAGGGGAGGGAGGGGAGGGAGGGGAGGGAGGGGAGGAAACAAATGCCATTAGTGTCTCAAACCAGAAATAAACACATTAGTGATGAAGAGGAACAGCTTCACAACACACAGGTAAGATTTCAGGACCATTTTAGTACAGTTAAATATTTTCTAAAAATTCCCATACATTCCTTGTAAAAATCATTAGGTTGGGCTGCCCGTGCAACAACGAATGCAACTCTCAATTTCAGCCGAAATGGTTTCAAATTTTCTTCAGAGATAAAAAACAACGCAAAGAACAAGTGAATGAAGTTTCAAGATCGATTATATTATATACATATATTATTATATTTTATTTCGGAAAATCCTGTACATTCACTATAATTTCTAAACCACTTATAGTGAGCTTGGGATACCTGTGAAAATACACCAATCTATTCGTTCTTTTCTCTTTGAATTCGAGATAAGTAAAACGAGAGAATTGAATGAAACAGTTCTGCGTAGATTCTCTTGTGACCGAGTGACACGAAATGTAATACCACGTCTACACAGGAGCCCATTTGTAATGAGCTATTAGTCTACAGCATTCTGATAGACTATTTCTTAAGAAATACGCAGTAATCTAGACCTGTTTGGCCGGAATACCCTCCCAGTCTAGAAACATTTGAAGCCAGCCCAGTCCAAGGCATTCTCGTAGGGTAAAACACTTATTAGCGGCCATCCCGGAGGGATGATCCCGGAGAACACTCGGGCATTTGTACAATGATTTCAACCAATCCCCCATATCCAAGGGCAGGATTTTTTAACACAAAGTTACCAATAATCCCTATCCCCGGGACACTTTAGAGTACTATTTAGTCATTCATTCAGCAGCTTTAATTGCCTATATAATAAAGTGTAGATCATAACCTCTTTGTTGAGGTTAAAGACAACACCTTGTTACTATCTCGTCGTTTTATTTAGTAGCATCGTCTATGATCCACTTTTTGGTGGCTTGACAATCGTCATAGCCATGTTGCCTTACATGCTCGATGTGCTATACTGGTTGTAGTTAGTGTATAGTTGCAGCCATTGCCACATTATTCACATGTCTCATTCTACACGTCTGGTATTGGTATGGGTAAGTAGGGTAAGGGAGGGCCCCGCCCCTGGATACCAGGTTTCCTCTTGTTCAGATACGTAGTCCTCCTGTTTAGCTCAGTGGTTAAAGTGCAACTAACCCCTTTTGCAATTTTTATACATATGAATCTTTGAAAGCTTTTGAGTACTTCTGCGAAGAAGATGTTGGCTTACAGAGAATAGTCTATGTTCTAGGCTTGTATGAAATTGTGAAAATTTGACCTTTCCTGATCCATGACCGCGCAAGAAAAAGCCTGGGTCGACTCTTGATCTTACGTCACCTCATTAATGCATTATTCTCCATGGCGCCTTTCCATCACAACAACATCGATATATAGAGAATATACACAGTCTGTGAGTTGTTAGTAAAGCAAACAGTTATTTTAGAGTAAATGCTAAATATTTATTCAAATTATTGCAAAGTCGAATAAGTTGGATGACGTAAGATCAAGAATCGACCCAGGCTTTTTCTTACGCGGTCATGGGTCAGGAAAGGTAAAAATTTCACCATTTTAAACAAGCATAGAACATAGAGTATTCTCTGTAAGCCCAAAAATTTTTCGCAGAACTATTCAAAACTTTTCAACGATTCATATGTATAAAAATTGCAAAAGGGGTTAGTTGCACTTTAAGCGCCGGTCTGTTGAGCGGGAGGTCGCGCGTTCAAACCCCAACCGGACCAATACTCAGGGTCTTGAATTAACTGAGTAGAAGGTGCTGCCTTAATTTGTGAAACAACTGCAAATGGTTAGACCTTACGTCATCTCGGATAAGGACGTAAAATCGTAGGTCCACTGAGGAACACAGGCCCAGAAGGGATATTTTGTACTACTGTGATCAGGCTCTCATCCGATTGTCTCAAATCAAATCTATAACAAGATGAAGGATGGCTTGTAGAAAGTAGCAACTGAAAAATGTACTGAGATGGAAGCAAGAGCGAAAAGAATAACAATATTCATCTGCAAAAAGCATCCAGTCCCCCAGTCACGTCCCGGGATAAAAACAGGCTACAAAAGTAAACGAATCCCGTGGGATTTCCGCGTATTTCCCCAGCCGACCCATGCCGTGACTGGATAGTTTCTGATTGGCTCAATGGAACCCCTGTGGTTTGTACTGGTTCAGTTGTGGTGTCAACGCTCATTCATGGCAAACTGGAGGGCATGTAAATCGCACAGAATGAGTGGTGGCGTCAAAACCACAACCCTTGTACTTGTATTCTCTCTATAGTACGTTATAATAGGCATTAATAATTCATGAGGGTACTGGCCAATCCCGTGTGCCGAACGACACCATATGATGGCCTCTGTATTCCCGGGGGGGGGGGGACTCCCTTAAGTGAGGGGTACATGGATGCTCGTCGTACCTTTTAGGGGTCAAAATCAGGAGTTTGGTACCACTTAGAGTATCCACTATCGAACACTATGTAAAGCGGTACCTTTTAGGGGTCGGGTGTCAATTGAACAAAAAAGCTGTTATCAATTTACATTTTTATTATCTTTTAGGCGGGGTCAAAATAAGCTTGAGCCACGCCCATTTTAGTACCTCTTAGGGGTCAAATCGTGGGAGTCCCCCCCGGGCTCTGTATACCCCATACAAACCTGATTAATATATAAAACATCAGGGTCTGTATCGATATACAGACCCCAATGTCCGTGATACAGACCCCAAAGTCCATGAAAGCTCAAGTGGTATTCTCTATCAGGTACAGAATACCAGCTAAGCTTGTGAGGGAGGTCTCATGACCGATCACTGACTTGACCGATCACTGACTTCCCCTATCCCGGGCCGGGCAATATTTTTTTTGGGCCCCAGTTCAGATCTGTGAGAAACTTGACCATGAGGCCTTGCGCGCCCAATCCAAGATGGCGGACAAAGATGGCGGACTTGGGGAAAGGAAATTGTTCTCGGGGTGGTGCTAGTAAAATTTTGACAACTGTGATGACGTAATTCAAGAAACCACGTGTATTGCCATAAAAAAGGGAGGAGTGGGTCAGTAAGAAATAATACGCTGTGGGTGGCTGGCGGCAACATACGGTTCAGGTTTTACTTTACGGAAGATTACCGGCTTTTGCACGGATCGAGGGATTTTTAGTATTCTTACTAACCTGGATTTTTCTAAATGGAGCCGGATAAGGGTTCGAAAAATCTCCGAAACTTGTTTCTTGAATACTCGATCGTTTATCTGGTTTATACCTTTGAGACATTTTTTGCGTAGTTTCCGGACATCACTGAATCGAAAAGCTGCAAATTTTAAGTTTTCTAATTAAAAATTATAAGACTTTGATTCTTTTCCCGATACAAAAACATTAGGATATGTTTTTGTTGGTAATGTGCGAAGCGATTTATATATCCCGGTATATATTCTCTTCAGAGAGATGACAATTAAGGGAATCTTTTCAAATATGAAAGGTAATAAATACCCGTAAGTGCTAAATGTAAAATAAAGTGAATATTTAATTAAAACAACGAATTTCCTTACGCAAAGCACAAAGATCAACGCAAGTTAATTTGCTTTTAGTTTCGTGTTCGCCTTTCACGTCTTAATTCACGCACTTGACGCGACGTTTTTGCGCGCTAAACTTATTTTCGTGGTCAACAGAGACTGAGTGCCCAATTTTAATTTATAAAGGGAAGACGCACTCCAATGGCAGATTCCGACTTTGGAATAATGGTAGACCCCCCAAATTTATAAAAATTGTGTCGTAATTTCATAAGAAAATATAGTTTTTAATTTGTAAAATATATTATAATATGAAGCCTTTTTTACTTTCCCAATACATGGTGCAGTTGTAAAACAACATTCATATATATTTATGTATTTGTTACAGTTGTACCAGGTAGAAAGGCAAGGATACTAATCTATAATTTAAAATTTCTTCATGGAATATGGGTTATCCACAACAATCTTTAAATTTTATGGTAGTCATTTTCAATCAAAATATTTGAGGTGGAGTACTTGTAAATTTTAGACTTTTGAGTATGCTGTAGGAATATTTTATAATGGTTGGGTGGGGATGGGGTGGGGGAGAGAGGGAGGGTAGGGTTATGCAGGTTATGTGTTAAAGACTAGACTTATGAATATATTTTGAATATTTGAGGTGGAGTACTTCTAAATTTTAGACTTAAGAATATATTTTGAGTATGCTTTAGGAAAATTTGATAAGGGTTGGGTGGAGATAGGGTGGGGGAGAGAGGGAGGGTAGGGTTATGCAGGTTATATGTTAAAGACTTCCCCTTCCTAGGTATACTGATTTGTTTTAGTTCCACCTCTTTCCTTAGTTGAAGTCTAGTATTTCTTTACAGTAACAACATTTGCAAAAAATACAACAAAATCTACTTCTTTATTATCCAACACTGAACTGATTATTTGTGCCTGGTCAACAAGAGGATGCATGACTTCATGATCTCTTTATAAATAAGCTACCCTGTGGAGCTTTTGAACTTTTCAGTTGTGATATTTGAAGTAAATGTATAGCATGTAAATTAGTTGGACTAAGGCTGTGTTCATTAAGTATACCACAGGGGTGCAGGTGATTTATTCATAGTAACCCCTATCCTTTCAAAAAAAAAATACACCCCCCTGGCCATTTCCATATGCAAACCAGCATTATTACAAGCATAATTTTACAGAATTGTGATGTTGGGTTGTGAAACTCAGTTTGATACTAGTATGTAGAAAAGCTAAGAATAAACCATAAAATTACTGTTATTACTACCAGTACTTTGGTGTAAATTATTGTAAAAAAGTATTTGTTGCTGGTATTCCAAAACTACACACGAATATATTGTTCTTTGATATAAAACATTCATTAATTCCTTACATCAGGCAACCTAGCTGCATACAACCCTAAGAAAAAAATGTTTTTTAGGGAAGGCGGGAAAGTTTTTACATTTCAGATTATTGGAAGTGCATTCTCCTGCATTTCCTAGCTAGCTCTATTTAGTGCATTTAGCCATTCTATTCACCTACCATTTTAAGTGTAGGTCTTTATGTGACAAACATGCATTTAAAAAAATTAACATATCCCCCCCCCCCCAAGTCCTTTCATTAATGAATTTTAAGATCCCCCTTCCTTCTGTTAAAAAAAAATTGGGATCCCCTTAAAAATCACCTCCCCCTCCCCATGTGGTATACATAATGAATGCAGCCTAAAGGAATAAAAAGAACCCTGTCATTCTTGGGTTGCAATTTTGTCACAATTGTTTTGTCAGAAAACCTAACACAGAATTTTTCACGGTGTTGAAGCTGTATTATGACCACAAAATGTTGCCAGTTATATAAAATGATATATATACTATAGCACACTTGTTATATAAAAGCATGCATGTACATTTTTATTTGCTGATAAAACACTTTCACATTTACATGAACTGTGTTTAAAGGTTTTGATTACCAATGAATTGATCATTATTATTTAACACAAATTTTAAATTTAAAACGCCTGTTAAGTGTGTTCTAGTATATAATATTATATATTGGCACAAATAATGGATTCAAGCAATGTGTTGTTTAATTATAAATTAAAGAAGTACATTATATTGTATTTATTGTATATATTGTTACTGTAAAGAAATACGAGACTTCAACTATTAGTCAAAGGGTTGAACTGAAACAAATCAGTACATGTGGGATAGCGTTTATGATTTAATAAGTGCAATTGTTAAAGTCACCCAAAATTACAATTAGTACCCTAATGCTCTTTCTCTTCCTGGTACAAATGTAACAAATACATACATACATACATATATATTAATTTTTTTTTTATAACTCTGCATATAAAAGTATTGGAAAAGTAAAAAAAAAGGCTTCATAAGCATGGATGGGTGGAACTAGGGAGGGGGGGGGGGGGGGGGGGGTGCCTCAGGGAGTGCTATACTTTTTTAAATTATATTAATATATTATACAAAATAAAAATAATATAATATTTTCTTACAAATTACGACAAAATATTTATAAATTATACTTTGTTCCTTTGTTCCTTGCGTAAGGAAATTAGTTTTTTAACTGATTCACTTTGTTTTACCGTTATAGCACTTAGGGTATTTATTAAGCTTGACCCCTTGTTCTCTCTCAGGAAGAGAATAATTGCTTGGCACAATCGGGAAAGAATCATAAGTAATTAAAGATTACAAGGTCTTAACATTTTTAATAAGGAAACTTAAAATTCTCACCTTTCAACTTGCAGCTTAAAATTCGGTTGATGTCCGGAAACCACGCAAAAAATCAAAGGTATAAACCAGATAAACGATCGAGTACTGAATTGCACTGTTCAGGAAACAAGTTTCCGAGATTTTTCGAACCCTTATTATTCGGCTCCATTTAGAAAAATCCAGGTTAGTAAGAATACTACCCACGATCCGTGCAAAAGCCGATCCCGGCGAATTCGTAATAATCTTCCGTAAAGTGAAACTGCCGCCAGTCACTTTCTTACTGACCCACTCCTCTTTTTATTATGGCAATACACGTGGTTTCTTGAATTACGTCATCACAGTTGTCAAATTTTTACTAGCTCCACCCCGAGAAAAAAATTCATTTCCCCAAGTCCGTCATCTTTGTCCGCCATCTTGGATTGGGCGCGCAAGGCCTCATGGTAAAGTTGCTCACTGATCTGAACTGGGGCCCAAAAAAAATTCCGGGTCGGGTGAAAAGATAAAAGCAAATGTGCTCTCTTATTCCTGGTTTTCTGAACGCTGCGCTCTGCTCTCTTGTAATCCTATTTTTTTTCCACCAATAACTAATCAAATAAGTACACTTGCTTAGGAGATAATCTATAGTTTGTTATTTTATTTTCGTTTAGGTTATGTAGACCTGCAGTTTATTACTACTTTGTTTAATTTGTTTACTTGTTTAGTTGACTGAAATGGCTGGAGTTGTTTTGCATATAAGTATGTTGAACGATAGGTTTGTTAAATTCTGCTCTTGGAATATTGAGGGGCTTGGAGGAAAGCTAAACGATGATGATTATATTTCCACAATTGAACAATTTGATTGTGTTTCTTTAGTCGAAACATGGTTATAATGATTTCAATATCACCGGGTTTTATTCTTTCTCCAAGTGCAGGAAAGCATCGGATAAGGCGCGCAGAAATTCTGGTGGAATTACTATTCTAGTGAAGTCCTCTTTAAGGAAGGGTATCAAATTTCTTGATAAGGAAAGTAGCGAAGAGTTTGTTTGGTGGAAGTTAGAGAAAGATTTCTTTCATATGAAGCGAGATTTATTTGTCTGTACAGTGTACATCCCCCCGCAGAACTCCCCCAGAGAAAAGAGGCTGGCCAGTGACCATTTTGAAATTTTGCAAGAAAGTATTTATAAATTTTCTAGGTTAGGGGAAATTATGTTATGCGGGACTTTAATGCCAGAATCGGTTGTTTAGATGATTTTGTAGATGACACGCTTCCTAATTTGTCAAATATGACTAGTCCAATTGAGTCACGGAAATCTAGGGATAGCCACGTCAATTCGTATGGGAGGTCGTTATCTGAATTGTGTTGTGGGAATGGTTTGGTTATCTTAAACGGTAGGTCTGAATTATGTGATATTCATTTCAATAATATGTGGAAGGACCAGGTTCAACAGTGTAGTAAACTGCGTACTTTTAATATTGTAAAATCGAGAATAGGCTTTGAAAATTACTTATCTCGCATTTCAAATGTAAAGCATCGTCAGGCGGTGACAAGATTTAGGATTTCCGCGCATAAGTTTCCTGTTGAAGTTGGTCGATATGCAAATATCACTTACGATTTACGTATATGTACAATTTGTAATATGAATGAAGTAGGTGATGAACAGCATTACTTTTCAAATTGTACCAATAGCAAATTAGTGAATTTTAGGAATAATTTTTTCAATAACATGTTGGTTTTTAACAGTTCGTTTAGTCGTCTCAGTCATCGCGACTTATTTTTATACTGCTTATCAATGACGGATGTGTCTATTGTAAAAAGCACAGCACAATATATATATGATATCACTACTATATTTAATGAATGTTCTTGTAGTAGTTAGATGATATTATGCATGTTTTTGTAATTCCTATGTACCAATGATGGTGTTGTTGTTGGAATAAACATTATTATTATAACATACATCCCGTCTCTTCCATGTGGGACCTGTTTTTGTGCACGCTGCATTATTTTACGCTTTTCATCAAAAATTCAGATTTAAAAAAAGTTTTATAGGGTTCATATCATAAGTACTTTACAATATTCGCGTCCGAATTGTATGGGATTTACAATGGCGAGCCGCTTCGGCGAAGGACCACTGATCATAGCCTCGATTGTGTGTGATACATCAGAGTCCAGATAAACCGGTTTCAACGCAAAGAAAGTGATACAATGATTTGGCCGCGTGAAAATGGAAAATGGAGAATGGCACGAGAGAGAGAAGAAGGATGGCCTGCAGCCATCCCTTATACATTTTCATTTCCCGTCCAGTTCTGAACGGGAAATACTGATTGGTCAATTAGCTGTCATCGCTGTCATGTGTCACGAAATGTCGCACATTCCTCCTGCGAACTGTCTGAACTGGCGGCGACAAGAGAGAAGTGATCGAGCGGTTGAGCTTTAATCCAGGAAATTATTTAGAAGAACAAAGCAGGCAGTGAATAGTCTACATTTGTACTTTCTGGGTGAGATATTTTGGCGGTTTTATCAACAGTGAAAGCCTTATTTTCCAACTGTTTGCCGTGGAAGTCGGGTCAGACAGGACTTAGTGCTTCGGCATTGTCCTATATTTTGCAAACATCGTGAAGGATCAGTTAATCGAAACTAAATACACTGGGTCTTAAAGCCATCTCCCTCTACGATCTAGACGTAGAACTGAAGGAAATTACGAAGTTCCCTAAAGTAATTTTCGCTTCTGCTGGGGTCGAATAAATGAACTGATGAAGGAAAAACTGAGCGGGGACTGAGCGATTTCTAGAGGCCGTGGTCGTGAATAAATTCCACACTATAGAGACATGGACGCAATGTTTTGACTACACATCTTAGATACCGACAAAGTTACGAACACCGCACAAAGTTTGATTGACATGTTTAATACTCATGTTAATCCATGCGGAAAAGATGGCGTCATTTCCGTAAGATGGCGGTAGGCGCTTATTTCGCTCGGATCGGTATCAGAACTTGCTCGGCTCCTATCGGCAGAACTCGCTCCGCTCGTACCGGAAAAGAGCCTGTTCTGCAGGCTAACAACTAATGAATTATCAGGAAGTGGTACACATCCCTTCGAAAACCTCTCTCGATTATATTGAAACTGACTCACGGAAGATCGTTATCTCATGCTTTCGCTTGTCCATAAATTTCATTTGACAATCGCGCAAACGTTTTCATCTACAGCCTTTACAAGAGACTAAATGGTCGGATACACGTGTCAGTTCGCCAAGCTAGAATATCATTTTTACGGTAATCTTCGAGAATTATCATTATTTTGTTGAATTCAGTAAAGCAGAATTGTCCAATTTGTTAGCTGTCAGTAAATTCACATTTGTCAAGCCGAGGTTTGAAAACGTAAACGCAACGCGCGCTCGAATATCGTTTACGTGTGAATGGTCAAATTCACGGCGGAAAACGCATGCATTTAAAAACAACTGAGTGTAGGGATGCGCAGTGTAAGGTTGAAAGCATGTTAGTCGCTTGTATCAATTTCGTGTTTTTATTTTAGCATATTTAACTTTATCTCCCTTGTCAACTTAATCACCTGTTATTACACATAACTAACTATACATAATACTTTTAGGCCCATATTACACTTATTAGGCAATTACTGCATGGGATAGAAAAACCTACAATCGACGATAAAATAGCAGTTCTGGAAACTGTCCTCTGCTATCCGATGTACCTTTTGGACTATTTCTTTTGGTAAATTCAAATTCTACATTTTCACACTGAACTTTCTTTCTGCCAACGTTCCCACGGTAAGACGGTGGACCACTGATCACAGCCTCGATTGTGTGTGATACACCAGGGCCCATACAAACCGGTTTGTCCAGGTTTATAGTAAACCCATAATATCCATCTGTCATCTCGCTATCCGTCGTGAACGTCAATGTGGAAGGGGTTTGGTAAAGAGTAGATATAGAGTCTTTATTCGCTCCTTTGTAAATGGTAAGGTCTACTGTGTATTGTGACCCAGGACTGCCGAATAATCTCACACCAGTGAGGTGAACCTGACTACTGACGGTGAACGTGAGGCAGTCGGCTGCGTTACCACCGTATCCAAACAGAATTGAGTAACTAGGCAAACCACTGAATCTCTTACATGAACCAGTCTTTTGGATACTTTTTCTATTCTTTTCTTGAAATGTTTTAAGTGATGTTGGTTTCCCAACAGAATTAAGATACGTAACCAATTCGATTACCTCTATCAAATCTAGAATTTCGGTTCGAAGAACAAATTATGAAAATTGCTTCAGTGACATTAGTGGAAATCTTACCAGATGAATCGCTTTATCGCCGAGAACAGCTCTCTTTGATTTTCCATCTTCACTCAGTTCTTGTTCTTCAATCTTCTTACAAGCCCAGCTATGTACGGCCTGGAATAACTCCACCTCTGTTATGCAGAGAGTGTCCCTCTCTAGAATGTCACAAAGTGTTTCTTGCGTGACAGCTAGAAACGGCTCAGATGTCACGGCTCGTTGGGTCTCACAATCAACAATATTCCAGCAGATTTCTTTCAGATTTTCGTCTTCTAGTTTTTCCGCCTGTGGTAGAACAGTGAACACATCCTCTGGTCCCAGCTCTTTCTCAAGATACTGTGTGCATTTCTTAACCAGTGAAGGAACAAAGTACTTCTTAGCGAGATACGTTCCTTGATAGTGTTGTGTTGATGTTGAGAAGTGTTTATATATTAAAAGCAGGTTGCTTCCGTGTTCTCATGAAAGTGAAAGTGCAGGATTCGTACCCGAATTGCATGATTGTATACGAGTTGGTTTGGTATACGTAGTCCCCACCCCTCCGGTTGTTTTTGTCAACATCAAGTTGGGGAAGGGTAGACACCCAAATGTGCCGCCCCCTCGTCTCCCCTATGGGGCGATGCTCGATCTCTTGCAGAAATACAAACAGGCTTCCATTCATTTTGACATACTTCTTGAAAACGAGAATTTTCCCTCACTTTTGGCACTGCAGCATTTTATCATTTTTTTTAGAAGCATAAAAAACTGATGTTAATTCACATCACGATGGCAAAAAAGGGCCCATTTTCCTCCCTCTACGCAATAACTTTATACCATAAAATGCAAATAACTTGCATTTTAAAAATTTGGTAGGAAGATAGTTCAAGAGAAGGAAATCTCAAACATAGTAGTTTGGATGTAGTGATTGACAATGTGACGTCACTATAACCGTGAGACCTTGGCGCCAAAATTAGGATTTTAAATTTGATTTCGAAAATATTTTCAGTGTGTTTTACCCTTTTGGTGAAGAAGTTCAGCGAAAACCAGATTTGAATCTGATCAAATGGAAAAAAAGTTATGGCTGATTAAAAATGTCCAAATTTCTCGCGAAAGCGAAAGAATTGATAAAATGTTGTAGTCTTTTACCAAATATGGTCAAAGTTTTGGGGTATTTACCGATGAACGTAACACGTTTAAGAAAATCTGACAGATACAAAGTGGACCGAAAATGAAAACAAATGTGTAGTTTTAAATCTTACAACATGGGGTATTAAGTTTCTCCTGACCTCATAATGATGTAACTGTGACGTATACATACGTCTATCTGACGTCATAGAATATTTAACCATATAGTCCCAAGTTGAAAAAAAACTACAAATCATTATAATTGTTCAACTTAGCTTGAAAGTCTTTTACATGTTTTTCCTTTATTGCCTTCAGTGGTAAATACCCCTAAAGTTTGACTTTATATGGTAATCGAACAATTATATTCCTTAAATTTCGGGAAAAGATGGTGAGAGATTCAAAACCAATTTCCACTTACAGCTTTAGATTGTTTTATGTAAATCAAATTAACTTTTCGGTTTTGTTTAACTCGATGATATCAGGGTTTTCCATCTTAAAAAGGATCATATTTTCTTATTCCTCAGTTTGGCGCGAAATTCAGGCGTATGCCGTGACGTCACATTGTCAATCATCCACCTCAATCGCAAACCTCAAAAAAACATAATGGCCGCGTCAGGCAAAAAGGGCCCGGACAACATTCAAGTTAAATAATTCCTACAATGGCGTTCCTAATAACAGGTTGAAGAGTCGTACTGTATTCTTGACGAGGAGCGCTACATTTCATTCCTAACAATAAATGTCAGTTTCAAGAAATTGACAACAAAAATCAGGGGGAAAATTTACTTGATTTTGATGCAAGGGCCCGATTACAAATATGACCAAAAAAAATAGGAATACTGTCAAAGGAGATGATTTTGATGTATGACGTTCATTTATACATGCTGACATTAAAGAGTAAAAAATAAATAAGATGAACAAGATGATCACTTTTTGGCCAAAAAATGTCTTTTCTGCAGTCATTCTGCTCCCGTAGCTCATAATATGATTTTAGCAATAGTACAAGTTACACCTAAAAACAATCGTATGATGATAGGCAATCATTTGCAGCTGCTAAAATTGTGATCACACCTTTGTGTAAAAATATTGTAAATTTCATCTTCGATTTCACAATTTCATGAAATCAACACTACTTGTTAGTAGCACAATGTGGCGCTCGCGATGCATATTGTAATCGCACCACAAGTTTAAAAAAACATGGTACAATTTCAAAAATCATTTACATATTATGTCGTCTGGGCCCTTTTTGCCTGACGCGGCCTATTTATTATTATTCGTATATCATTCTGAATTTCTTACACCCTACTATGAAACTTCCGGGAGGAAAATGACCCATTTTTGACCATCGTGCATATTCTTCATGGGAAATTTGGAAATTTTTGTCGCCGGCATAACTTGATGGATTGCGGCCGGGCAAACTAGGAGACCGGAAGTTTAGTAACAAACAAACAATCAAAAATTCTGCTTTAGAAGGGTGCGCGCGTGTAATAATTATCATTGTTACGTAGCCATACGTTTTCCAGACACAACGCACGCTCTCATTGGCTGATTCAGGGTCACGTGGCAGTCCAATGTTTCCCGCGCGGGCAACAATTCATCAATTGTTTCCCGCCACGTGATCACATCGGTCGCGCGCGCCACTGGCTAGATATTCGGGAAATATTTGTTTACCAAAATGTCTAGATCTTCATCAAAAGCTGATCATTTCTCGTCGAAAGAGAGCATTCAAAATGGAACCAGCTCCAAAGAAACAATTTACATCTTTATCAAGCGCAAGAGAGAGAAATTGGTAGCTAAAAAAGGATGTAAGGAAAACACAAAACGATTCTCAAAATGCCGTAGCGACGCTGTCAGCGTTTTGAGTTGAAAAGCAGCTTCCGGCCGAAAAGAAGACGACAAACCTCGCTCGTATCAGGTAGTAAAACTTATGTCTATATAACAAATCACTTAGTGACTGTCCCTTCGGGATCAGTGAGTTTTGTTTCACATCGATCCTCGATCGATGTTCAGGAACATCGAGTATCTCGGGGATACAAAGCTCACTGATTCTCAGTTCTTGGCCCTCTTCTTTCAGTTCTTGGCCCTCTTCTCTTTTTATTGTATATTAATGATTTTAATAAGTGTTCAGAACTCTTGGATTTCCATCTTTTTGCTGATGATTCTAATTTATTTTATAAACATAAAAACATTTCAGTTCTTCAATCTAATATAAATAACGAATTAAATAATATTCACCTCTGGCTTTGTGCTAATAAACTTTCCTTGAATGTAGACAAGTCTAACTTTGTCATATTTCATCCCCCACAGAAGAAAATATTATTTAATATCAAACTAGACATTAATGGCAAACAATTGAAAAGAGAATATTGCATTAAATATCTTGGAGTTTTAATTGACTCTCATCTTAACTGGAAAAGTCAGGTTAATTGCATTGCTAAGAAGATAAAAAGAAGTGTAGGTATTCTGTCTAAAATCCGTTGTTATGTAAATATAAGTACTCTCCTTAACTTCTATTATACTCTAATCTATCCATTTCTAATCTATGGCATAATTGTTTGGGGTAATACTTACCCCTCAACACTGCAACCTTTACATATCTTACAGAAAAAAGTTACACGTATAATGACTTTTTCTAAATTTGATACACATTCTAGCCCACTCTTTAAATTTCTCAATATAATCAAGTTTCCTGATCTTGTTAACTTACATATTACAATATTTATGCACAAATTTTATAATTATCTTCTACCATCTATATTTAATGACTTTTTTACCTCTGTTAACAAAATACATAATTATAATACAAGACTTGCATCTAAACGGTCTTACTCTCTTCCTAAAACTAGAACAAACTATGGAATATTCAATATTAGATATCAAGGAGCCAAAATATGGAATTCTCTTGATGAATGCACTAAAATCTTATCCCCTTCCCAATTAAAAAAGAAATTAAAATTTAAGTTTATTAATGACTATTAAGTTTCCTCTGCTACTGTTAGCCTCTTCCAATTCTGAACGAATCCATTATAGTTTTTTTTTTTTTTGGTTTTGTTTTTGTTTTTTTTGTTTTTTTGTTTTAGTATTCATTTTCTCTGTTTATGTGTGTTTTGTGTGTATGAGTCACGTCGGGCATAAAGTACGTCAAAATCGGCATCAGTGAGCGTGGACAAATAATTAAAATTAACACCATTTCTTTACTTATAGTCTCAATTTGAAGAAATGTTGGTGACTTGTTAACAAAATGAAACTACATATTTTAGGTGTTTTATGTTAGTATGATGACGTTGTTGTGACGTCATAAGTGATGCCTCCTTTTTTGGTAAAATTCCCCCTTTAATAGATGTTACAAACAGACTACACCATCAAAGGGCCTTCATGACACACATTCCTTTGGCGCAAATTTGAACGTTCTACGACTATTATAGGAAAAGTTATAGAGGAATGACTGTTGCTATGACGTCATATTTAGTGACGTCAGGTGTCGTACCTAAATAAAGCTGCCTATTGTTAAAAAATCAAGAAAAGAAAATAATGTGGGTTTTGAGTGCCAGACTAGCGCATTTCATCACTAAAACTCGAAAATCACTCAAAGGATTTTTTTCTAAGGGCATGTATAAAAAAGTATAACGTCATAATGACGTTGCCGAAAATATGACTTCAATTTTAAGCCGGTTAAGGACAAAAAATCAAAATTCAAAAAACATACGATTTTAGCCACCAACGTGTTTTATGATTGGACAAAATGTCATGCAACAATATTTACAACTCTAAAAATTGAATGAAGCGATGTTTTCATAAATGCTTTTGTGGTGTTTATTTCCCGCCAAATTATGGCGGGAAAATGGACAAAATTCAAACTTTCATAACTTTTGATTTCCTTAACCAATCGACATCGGGTTTTCGATTCCTTCATTCTCATCACGAGTAGATTTTAACAATATACGACATTTCGTTTTTAGAGCTAATGAACATTTGCAAGAAACGTATTACAAATTGATAAATGACGTCATTGTGACGTCACGATGGTAGTAACATAGCTTAAAAAATCAGGTTATATTCCTTTTTCGATTCTACATCCTTCTACCAAAATTCAATCGTCTGCATTGAAAACTTTTTAAAATAAAGGACTGATGCCGTTTTTATGGTCGTTTGTGCCCACCGTGAGTGTCCTGTGTGCATGCGAGTGAGTGTCTCGACCAAAGTATAAATACATTGTAAATTAACTGGCTGCCTGATATTTCTAGCCCTTATGGTTATTTCCGGCAGCCAGTACCCTAATTATGTCAAATATTGTAATTTTTAAATTGTATTTTCTTTTTCATAGGGTACAAATAAAAGCTTGTTGTTGTTATTCCCTCGGAGCCAGTCATTAAGTGTTTATTGGTGATTTCATATAATCACTCACTCTGGAAATTGTGGCAATTTAGTATACATACATACAAACTTTATTGAATGTTCCCCGAGGGGCTTTTCTACACACATTACAATATTAAAAATATAGAAAATGGTTAATACCAATTCTAAGATTATCTAAAGTCTAATTTAATGTACACTGTAATATAAATATTATAATATTCGAAAATTACCGCTGAATGCAAGGACTACAGACGCATGTACGCAGCCGGTTACCTTCATTCTGAAGTTAAACATTCATTCTCTGCCCTCTCTTTTCTCTCGATTGTACTTGCTGCGCGCGTGTCTCTGAGTGTGTATATATGTCACTGTATTTGCATACTCACCTTGAACATGTGTTATTGGTGCAGTTATTTTAGTGTATTCTCATGTAATAGACCCATTCGAAAAATGGTGTCACCAAACTTGGGTTGTTAGAAAATGTTGGCACTAAAATAAGCACTGCCACTTCAGAGAGGATGCAAAAATGAGTACGTTTGTAAAATTTAAATAGCATAGCACCAAGTGTTGCGAAGTTACCGAGGTTTAAAATAAGAGAGTTTTGTATGAGATTCAGGACGTCAGGACTGACTAGCCTCGTTTTCATGTTTCTTGAGAGTTTCAAACGCTGATTGCTTTGTCAGGATATATTCTTCAGTTATCAAAGTGCTACATGTTGCTAACGTGAACTCGCTCTTTCACATAGGCTAGTTTATTCTTAAGACAATATTGAATATCAACATTATGCAAATTAGCGGCAGCCATTTTTTTTACAAAAGTTCCCTAGCTAATTTACCCAGGTTTTGGAACAAATGTAACTGGAATAAATATTGTTTAAGGACGGTGACCCCTTTGCTAGTGCACATTTCTTTTGCGCATAAGCCTTAGTACGGGTGTCCCGCGAGTTGACCCGTAGTCTCGTATGATTGATTGTGGAAATAAAATAAAAATCGCAACATTTTGTTAGTGGCTTGGAAAATGTGTTGACCTCATTTTTTTTTCTCATATTATCCTGGCTGGATAAATTGAGTATATTTCTCAAAGGACAGAAAAGAAAGCGGAACAGTAAATTCTCTTGAACTTGGCTGAAGCGACGTATTTTGGGGCCGGAGGCGGAATGAACTTGCGATCTGCCCGCAAAAAAATAATTAAGCTGAGGAAAAAGGAACTGAACACTGAAAAAAAATTAGACCTCGAAAACTAAAGTCTTATTTAACTGTTGGTTTATACAAACAGCAAGCGTCATTGATGACAAATTGTTTACAACATTCTTATATCCGGGTAAAATGACAAGCGAAAGTCGCAAACTGGTTGTTTATATTCAAACTCGTCTGTGAAGCGTTCGTGCAGAACTAAAGAACCTCCCCACTACACTGTATGGCATGGGGTTTTCAACAGACGAGAACTCTTCCAGCTTCTGCATCTGTTGACCCCAGAGCGAAGTTCACATCCTTCTTCATTGCGGTCTATTATAAAAGCGCTATTCTAATAGTCAAGCAGTAATTTTTTTTGTCACTTTAATTTTTCCAGTAAATGTTCAGTTCCTTATTTTAAGGCTAATGCTAATGTTTGATTGGGGAAACCCGCAGAGAAGTACTCTAAGCTGATAAGTGACCGAAGGCTGCATATGAACTTACCGGGATGAACTTACGACTATCTCAGTGCAGCATTGTTGTTTTTCCACTTCTACAAAGTCCACGTACCCGGCCTGTTATTAAACGTAGAGGCTATTGCCCAGTGAAAGATTCTCGTATAATTTTTCAGTAACAATCGTCGATAAGATGAGTAAGAACTACAGATTTGCCGCGCGGGATTCTGTAATCTTTAACAACACAACCAACAATTTGCCTTACTATCAGGCCCCGCAAGAGTTGATATTGTCTTCATATTTTTGTGTGCAAATTATCCTTACAGGGCCCCGGCACGAGTCTGTGTGGGATGGTAAATATTTGCAGTGGGAGGGTGGCATAGGTGACAAAAGGGGGCGCTTATGCGCAGCATCCCCCTGCAGATCATCTGGAGAAAGCAAAAGCGCGCAGAAAAATCGTTTTCGAGCGGCTCGTTTGGAGGGTTAGCATCAACCTAGCGTCCTAATTTTAGGCAGACGTATAGTTCAAGAACTGCCCTTGTCCATTCTGGAGTCTTGTTGGCAAGCGAGAAGGAAAAATAAAGTTCGACATTTTGGCAAATATTCCGCGAGTGTCGTGTTCGCAAAGTGCCCGAAGTTTCCTGCCTTGTTGATTTTTTTTGTAGCTGAAGCGAGCGCATCAAAACATCGATAAACAAACGCCTGAAACTCTCTCACATCGCCCCAAAAAGCACATTAGACCACATCAAAGTGTAAATAGTTTATTTCACTACGAGTTTCAAGGTATATTATTTGGGCATCATTCGACCAAATATGAGGATTTTTCGAGCCATTTAGTGAACTGTTTCGGTCATTTTACAGAAAACCGATGAAAACATACGATGACGTCACATGATTCCTACTGCCACAGGGAGCCCACGCGCGGGTGGGCTGCCTGTGGGGAGACCAAGGTTCGAGTCCTCCCCTGGCGAACCACATTTTCATATAGTGTGACATATCTTTTCTTTCATGCGTTTACATCACTCAGTACTTTGATATGACCGATCTACAGTGATACTATATGACATGTGCTCCAGGCCAAGTTCTCATGGCTTCGCCATCAGTTCGCGATACTCGTTTATCTGTGATTTTTCTTAGCCCTAAAACCCCGTCGTTTACCTTGGAGCTTATGTTCACTGACCGGTCAGGGTATGTTTTATGTGATGGTCTCTTGGTTTTAGTTAATTAGTTTATATGGTCAGATCCGGGGGGGGGGGGGGGGGTACCTTCTACCTTCTTTATTTTTCAAATCCTGGGTTAATTCATTAATTTTTATGACGAATTGTTCAAGCAAGCAACCGTGAACGACAATCCTGCTGGTGTACGTTGGATCAAACTAGTGATCTAATTGGCTATCAAATAAAAAAATAAAAATAAAATAAAAATAAAAATAAATTTTCTTCATTGTACATGAAGAAGGCTGGGTTGGCCAGCCGAAATATTGTACCACTAATTTCAAAATTCTACGTTGTATCGGTCTTTGCTTCTTCATAGTTATTAATTGTTAGCACAGGCAACCCAAGCTCTAATTGTGTGTATTTGTCAGTATAATATAGGGGAACTACTAAACGGGGGAAATCACGAATTTTACTACTATTGAAAGGTTAAAATCAACTGAAATTAATTGAAATGACAAGGCTGCACAGTCTGTTGAGCACATCAAATCACTCGAAGGGCACAAAAACACCCTAAAATCACTTCGATCGTCGCCAGACTCCACAAAAGGACGTACCTAATATCTGTCTACGTTTATTTCGGGGTGAAATTCCAAAATTTTACATTTTAGCCCTCGTAAACCACATATTACCACTTTGAAAACCCGCTGATTCTGGTAACTTAGTCCCGAGACAGCGGGACGTTCCGCGGATGACAAATGCGCTCTGATTGGTTGGTCGTCATCACGTGGGGTTGGCCACACTCTACCACGTGACGATGACAAGGTACTCTCCCATCTGATTGTGCGGCTGTGATTTTCAACTCCAAAACGAGGTATCATTTCGGTTGGACTTCCGGTGGCTCGTCAAACTGTGAAGAGGTGTTTAGAACGGCGAAATGCGAGGTGACAAAAATCATTTCTCGGTACTCGTTGAATGTTTGGTCATGAAACTTGGAGGATACGTAGCAAGGAGATCTGTCTACGGAATCCAGAAGTATCATGTCGATTGAGTGGATTTAAGGTCATTTTTGCCGTGGAGATGACAGGTTTGTGACACGCCATCGCGATCCGTTTTCCGGCCTTTTCTCTCTTTAGGTAGAGGAATAATAATAATAATAATAATAATAATAATAATAATAATAGCATTTATTTAAACACGGTATTGGCGATACTGCAGCATTCAGAGCTGATGTGGCCGTGATAAAACAAAAGGAACGATAAAGAAATCTAACTAACCTCATTGATTATGTAAATTACAAGTTTTTGATTGAAAGACTATTGCATTATAAGCTAAGATAATTATTGGAAAGATACTAACTGACTAACTAGTTGAATGACTAACTAATTGACTAATAACTTAATTAGATGAATAAGCGAGTAGTTGTGTAAATGGATAGGCGGATGTCTACTCATAATAAGTAAACACTTGGACGAGTAAACATGAATAAATTAAACATGCATGAAACATAAATAAAACATATTAGTGGTATGAGAACTTATCAGTGTTGATCCTAACATTTGGTTGCAGTGGTATGGAGTTAATATACTTTTTGACAAGTTTTTTAAAGGTCGAGAGTTTTTTTATCTTTAAGGAGATCGTCTAGGTAGTTCCACAGTACGGATGTATGAACGCCTCTTAGAGAGTGTGTATTGTTTCTTAGTGTGAAGAGTTTATTTGGGAGTTTCTCTGAGTTGAGCGATTTGTGAACAAACGTTGCTAGCTTATATTTGTAATTCCAGAACAGTAGATTCCAGTGTGCCTTGTTGATGACGTCTGCACTGGGAGTGGTCCAGTCACATCAGTACACGTGAATCCAGGTTTCCTAGAAACTCGTTAAATCGGCCCCCAAATCCCCAAATTCAAGACACAACAACATAATATTAATCGAATCAAGTTTATTGTGTTATTCATTTGCCATTTAGTTCGATAAAATACCAGATATGTTTGAACCTTCGTACTTCAACTGTCAAACTAATTTCATACTTTGAGCTTGGGCTGCCTGTGGTGAGAAGACAAGGAAAATTGCCGACGAAATCTACCGTACCGTAATAGGATTTGTAACTGAGCCACAAATGGTGAGTTTGAGCTGCCTGTGCGCGGAAGGCAAAAATTTAACCTCTGGGCGAGGTCTGTTTGAATTTCGTTTTCATCCAGAATAATGCGTGAGCAAAAAAATATAGATTCTGATTGGATAAAAGCAGTACAAGTTATATTTGAAAATTGAAAGACCAGTGAAAAAACACTACCGTTTCGCAAAGTCTCGTAACCAAAGATCGCAACGTTAAATGTAACCTAGCTTTGTAGACACGTATTTCTTGCACGTAGTTGATAAATTAAAGAAAACTGCAGAGAAAGGGGAAGATTTGGCTGAAAAGTTTTCAATTTTAGTTCGCGCGCGCTGCTGACGCAATAATCACTACACGCCATTTCGAACAGTGGGCAGCCACGTGATGAGTATTATCCAATTACAGGTTGTTGTGAGCGTTAGCTAATGGCTATCGGTCTCCATATTTTGGATGAATAAATTAAGTTCAAACAGACCTGGCCCAGAGGTCAGTTGAAATTTTTGTCCTCCGCGCACTCGACGATCCTAGCGCCTTTTGCGCTCGCCAACGCAGGCAAAACATTTAACCTCTGGAACCCAGGGTAGGAGTATACTGACTCAAAGTTAAAATTAAAGAAATTAAAGTTAAGAATAAATAACCCGTATTATTACATGGCAAGCCACTCTCAATGTCAAATCGAGTGTTTTGATTGGCTGGTGCTCGGTCGGGATTTTGCCGTACGGACCGTTACCGTGATAACGGTCACAAACCGCATATTTTGGTCTAAGCTCAGGAAATTGAAAACTCAAATCGAGCCGGGTAAAACAGAGATGACTAGGCACTTAGTGATGCAGTTTAAGAGCACAAATATCGTAATAATACCGTTTTTAAAAGAGAGAAAGCCGGTCCATCAAAAACTGTGACCTGTAAATATAATTACAAAGCGGCTAGCTTACCTCCAAAACGAACTTGACCATTTGTTGTCAAAAATTATCATTGATGTACGCAAAGTCAACCAGAAAAGGACAGGAAAGAACTAGTTGAAATACAATTCCATCCAAAGGTCTATGCTACAGACCTTTCTTCAATGTACGTATACGGAAAAACCATTTTAACCTGGCCGTCAACTATACAAGCGAGTTCCAAACACCGACATCACATGAAGTCTCCACTCGGTATATAGAAACGAAATTAGAACATATAGCTTAGTAATGCATCAAGCAATCAGCAGGAATCAAACACCCCAGCAGCGAAATAACTGAATAATCCGACTCAATAAAGATAAAACTGCTAACGCTGATCCTGAAAGCTTCGTGGCTCTGTTGAGGGGTGTCTAGATAACGAAGACCTAGAAAACGAAGACCGAAGATCGAAGACCCTAGATAACGAAGACTCAAAAACGAAGACCCTAGATAACGAAGATCTAAAAACGAAGACCCACCTAGATAACGAAGATCTAAAAACGAAGACCCTAGATAACGAAGACCAGAAAACGAAGACCCCCCTAGATAACGAAGACCCGAAAAACGAAGACCCTAGATAACGAAGACCCGAAAAACGAAGACCCTAGATAACGAAGACCCGAAAAACGAAGACCCTAGATAACGAAGATCTAAAAACGAAGACCCTAGATAACGAAGACCCGAAAACGAAGACCCCCCTAGATAACGAAGACCCGAAAACGAAGACCCCCCTAGATAACGAAGATCTAAAAACGAAGACCCCCCTAGATAACTAGGGTCTTCGTTTTCTAGGTCTTCGTTATCTAGATCACCCGCGTGTGATCTAGATAACGAAGATCTAAAAACGAAGACCCTAGATAACGAAGACCCGAAAACGAAGACCCCCCTAGATAACGAAGACCCAAAAACGAAGACCCTAGATAACGAAGACCCAAAAACGAAGACCCAAACAAACTACCATTTTCTAGCGTTTCAAAGCTTTTTGACAACAGATGGCACGTGACTTGTTGGCCCATAGCAATTATTAAACGCCATACTGGGGTTGACCCGTGGCCGTGGTAATTATTTGTAGCTGGACTTCGAAGCGTTTTTCTTTCTTTCTTACTAAATTCTTATCGAAATAAGCCTGATACAGAACAATACTAAAGGTTTTTCTTTACTTTTGATCCGGTATGTCGACAAATAAGCTGAGGAAAATAGAGCTTAGACGCTCAAACGAACGAACTCTGCATGGCATTAATTTGCCAAACATGGCGGCCGCTCAACAAGGTAAAGTAGTCATAATTAAACGAATAGTATTGTAATAGTTGAGCAGATTCCTTCTTTCTTTTATACTATATTATATAAAGCCGTAATTACGGGGTTAATACTTCGGATAGTACACGAAACATTGACGAACGGCACCATGAGTACGTGATGCAATGGTCGAAATGACCACAGGAAGGCCAAGCTCTGTATTTGACAGTTTTCCCATATTAGAAGAAGAAAATGAAAAATAAATAAAATATTTAACTTTAAAGAACTTGTCTTGTGTTATCATGTGTATTTAAGTAACCATATCGCAATCTTAGTGCTCTGGCACCTGTAATAGTATGTTTTCTAGCTAGCTCTTTTTCTTTAAATATAACTGAAGAGGGAATCAGGTTTTTCTCAACTATAGTTTTCTTATAGCTATAAAAAAATATGTTTGATGTGGTGACATGAAATATTGAGAACATATTAAATACCTTGTAAGCTTTCTGCAGCAAATACATCAACTCCAATGTTTCAAAAAGTGACATAAAGAACTTAAGAATTTAATTAATTTAATCTAATTAAGGTTATAACATGCTTCCTCTTAATAATTACTGGCAGGAATACTTAGACTTAGTGTTTTTCTTTAAGTGCAAATCAGGCATCGTTAATCTGGATTATACTTCATACAGTCAGGGGTGTTCCAGCCGTTGCCAAACTGGATTTATCTTATTACTAAATACGCAAGAACCTCCCTTTTTCGTGACTCTTTTTTCAATAGAATAGCTAACTTGTGGAATTGTATTCCAGATACTATTAAAGCTGCTCAGTCCTCTCACTTCCTTCAAATGGCAACTAAAGTCATTTAATTTTATGTGCTTACAGAATGTTTTTGATGGAAATAATATTAGATCATATAAAGTAATTTGTCCCAAATGTTGCTGCATCAGCCTTATGTGTAGTGTAGTTCCAGAAAATATCCATACCCCAAAAACTCAAAAAATGTGTATATTTTCTATGCATCGATGTTGTTGTGATAAAAAGGCACCATGGAGAATAATGCATTAATGAGATGACATCTACCAAGGTTTCGACCCAGGCCTCGACCCCCCCACCCCCCTCCATGGAAGGGATTTATTCTTTGACCCCCCCCCCCTCTTGAATTTCCAGTCCCTTCCGTTGAGGGGGGGGGGGGGGGGGGGTATGGATATTTTCTGGAACTACACCACAAACATGTGTACCTGTTAATTAACCATTATGACTGGTAGCTGGAAAATTAGGAAGCAGCATTTAACCACAAAAATTGGTTTGGCATATATATAAAACCAAACAATTAAAGAATTAGGGTCTGATAGTGTTTATTAACCTAGTATATTTTTTACATGGTGTAGTGGATGTGAAAGGGGCACTGTCATTGGAATTGAATCTTAAAGTTTCTGTTAAACAAAACTACAAAAATAACACCTTGAAACCAAAGAGTAATACCCAATATGGTTTTCATTTTTTTTTATAAAGGATGGCAAAGTGGATTACAAAAGCTAATTCTATAAACTTGATTTTGGATACAGTGAACGTATTTCAAGTCGCTCTAAAGTTCTCTTAAAATTTTATAGTGAGGGGTCAATATATAATGTATGCCTGTTATTGGCAAATCAGAAACAAAATATATAACATTCTCTGCATTGAGTGATTGACTATAAGTATAAGGGATGTAAATCTTAACATCAAATCCGATATTTTTCTTTGCTTCAAAACTGGATATGTAACTCCCACAGGTTATTTTCAGGTAAGCTTTAATTACATTACATATAAATAACATGACTGCATGCAGTGATCATTTGCATCTGCTGTACTTTTTGCATGTACAACACCCACTCAGTTCAGTATCAAACTAAAATAATATTCTACGATAATTCTGCATCTCCACAAGTACAGTACATGTACATGTAGCTAGCCATAGCCTGTCCTTTTCTAAGTTGAGGGAAAGGAGACGAACATTGAAATATATTACAACATGTTCCACCATTTATGAAATCAATATTTTGTAGCTGGACCTGACTTTAAAGTTAAACACAGGATTTTTTTAGTACGAGCGCCTAGAGTAAACGATATTCATCCCAATATTCTTTTGAGTCCTGAGCAAAAGCATATTGTATTTGTCCGACTATTCACTAGCATTAAAACAAGCAATTGAAAGAGTTCACCATAGACATAGTAATTAAAGGCCTAGCTGGGTCGAAACCTGGGTAGATGTCATCTCATTAATCACCACCCTACCGATGTCATGTGACCTCTTATGTTTGCAACCAAAGTTATTTTACAGGATGTTAGCATCCATTGTAGTTGAATAATGTCAATTGCATGTGAAATGACCTTATATTTTAAACAGGAGAATTTTTTACAGGTTATCTATGATTGGAAAGCAATAATCCCAATTATGGACAAGAAAATGGTGTGGCAGATCACATGATTGGATGCATTAGCACATGTCTCCCAAAAATGAAGTCTCAGCAACTTGAAGATACATATGTTGTGCCTAATACAAATCTTTGCAATTAACTTGAACTTTGAACCTGCACCCCCTCTAACCTTAGGTTTGGCTCTGAATTAGTGTCCAATAAGAGAAGAATAGGGAAACACATTTTTGCTCATAGCTCCTGTCTAGAAAAAAATTGGTCAAACAATTGATTACTTAGTGAGTATCCAATTAATGCCAAGTCTGAACGAAAAGAACAGAAAGTTATAATTTTATTTTTTTTGTTAATGCATTATTCTCCATTGTACCTTTTTATCACAACAACATTGATGCATAGAAAATATACAATTTTTTTGAGTTTTTGGGGTATGGATATTTTCTGGAACTACACATTATTATTATTATTTATTTATTAACTTTACAACTAGTCATGATAGACACACACAGCAAACTAAATACACTGCATTAGGACAAATGGACTAGCTGAAGGGAAATACACAAGGACAAGGGTCTCGTATTAAGTTAACCCAAACAAAAAATACAAATAATAATACAAAATTAATAATACATTTAAAAAGGTAAAAATTGTATTTTACATACACCATTATAACTAATTAATACTAAGTTAAATATATTAAATAATATAAATTAGACATAATTTGTATAAGATAGATAATTACATGGAAGCAACAGTATACTAGGAAAGAAGAATGGCATCTTAGGGAAAAGTATTACTTATCATTAATTACATTTTTATTTACAGCCAACATAAGGCTGATGCAGCAACATTTGGGACAAATTACTTTATATGATCTAATATTATTTCCATCAAAAACATTCTGTAAGCACATAAAATTAAATGACTTTAGTTGCCATTTGAAGGAAGTGAGAGGACTGAGCAGCTTTAATAGTATCTGGAATACAATTCCACAAGTTAGCTATTCTATTGAAAAAAGAGTCACGAAAAAGGGAGGTTCTTGCGTATTTAGTAATAAGATAAATCCAGTTTGGCAACGGCTGGAACACCCCTGACTGTATGAAGTATAATCCAGATTAACGATGCCTGATTTGCACTTAAAGAAAAACACTAAGTCTAAGTATTCCTGTTATGTCTCTATCAATTCCAAGCCCGCCCATCCCCCCCCCCCCCCCCCGGGCAAGATGGGGAATTTGACAACCTATCTGTCCCTGGGGTGGGGCATTTGTTTTGCGCAAGCCCGGGCCCGGGGCATTTGTCAAAAAAATATCCCACCCCTCCCCTGTGTTTGATTTTGTTTTGCTCAACTGATCAACACGTGCTTGCTTCATCGATCAACATGGCGGCGGAAAAGTCATCCGTGAACATGACGTTAGGAATTTGCCAGTTTCGGGGTGAAGTGTGCGGTTTGTTGGCCCCCAAATCCCACATTCACTAGCCAGTTCCACTTACGAAAGTGTTTGAAGGTGAGTACTGCATTACTTTCATAAAGAAAAGCGGCGAAATGGGGCTTTGAAACGCGAAGAAATTTGGCGCGTTCGCTATACTTGCCCCGGGGTGGGGCATTTGCATAACTTAGCTGGCCCCACGGTGGGGCATTTGCAACGTTCTGATTCCAAAATGACAAAATCCCCACAAATGCCCGGGGGGGGCATGGGCGGGCTTGGAATTGATAGAGACATTATAAGCTTAATTAGATTAAATTAATTAAATTCTTAAGTTCTTTATGTCACTTTTTGAAACATTGGAGTTGATGTATTTGCTGCAGAAAGCTTACAAGGTATTTAATATGTTCTCAATATTTCATGTCACCACATCAAACATATTTTTTTATAGCTATAAGAAAACTATAGTTGAGAAAAACCTGATTCCCTCTTCAGTTATATTTAAAGAAAAAGAGCTAGCTAGAAAACATACTATTACAGGTGCCAGAGCACTAAGATTGCGATATGGTTACTTAAATACACATGATAACACAAGACAAGTTCTTTAAAGTTAAATATTTTATTTATTTTTCATTTTCTTCTTCTAATATGGGAAAACTGTCAAATACAGAGCTTGGCCTTCCTGTGGTCATTTCGACCATTGCATCACGTACTCATGGTGCCGTTCGTCAATGTTTCGTGTACTATCCGAAGTATTAACCCCGTAATTACGGCTTTATATAATATAGTATAAAAGAAAGAAGGAATCTGCTCAACTATTACAATACTATTCGTTTAATTATGACTACTTTACCTTGTTGAGCGGCCGCCATGTTTGGCAAATTAATGCCATGCAGAGTTCGTTCGTTTGAGCGTCTAAGCTCTATTTTCCTCAGCTTATTTGTCGACATACCGGATCAAAAGTAAAGAAAAACCTTTACTATTGTTCTGTATCAGGCTTATTTCGATAAGAATTTAGTAAGAAAGAAAGAAAAACGCTTCGAAGTCCAGCTACAAATAATTACCACGGCCACGGGTCAACCCCAGTATGGCGTTTAATAATTGCTATGGGCCAACAAGTCACGTGCCATCTGTTGTCAAAAAGCTTTGAAACGCTAGAAAATGGTAGTTTGTTTGGGTCTTCGTTTTTGGGTCTTCGTTATCTAGGGTCTTCGTTTTTGGGTCTTCGTTATCTAGGGGGGTCTTCGTTTTCGGGTCTTCGTTATCTAGGGTCTTCGTTTTTAGATCTTCGTTATCTAGGTGGGTCTTCGTTTTTAGATCTTCGTTATCTAGGGTCTTCGTTTTTGAGTCTTCGTTATCTAGGGTCTTCGATCTTCGGTCTTCGTTTTCTAGGTCTTCGTTATCTAGACACCCCTCTGTTGAGTGCGGTTCACACGAGAACTCGATCCGTCCAGTGGAAGTATAATAAAACTACAAGACAACAAGTTTGCAAGCGACTATCACCAGAGCCAGAAGTCATAGTCCATATTTCAATAAGTTTGCTCCTCTGCAGCCGGATTTCTTTCTACAATTATCGGCTTTAGGAAATTTGTCTTGAATGTCAGTCGGCATCGGTCCAGTTTACAAATTACAATCCCTCACTATAAACCAGGGAAGTTCTGATTCCATAGCCGGCAACCAATTTTGCCGATCAGTAGCAAATATCAGGGATTGTCAGGTCCAGATTTTCCATGTCCTCCCAGTCAAAGTTGTCCAGGATACAAACAAACAGCATAGAACTGTCATCGCCGAAAGTGAGTGATCGAAGATCTTGAACGTTTTCGCCGACCACATGGCACTTGCTTGAGCGAACGGTTTGTTTGTCGAGTTGATTTAGTGGAAATATGTTCTTTTCTGATAGGTTTTTCTACGAATTCCACCTTTCATGCACTTTGAATTAGCAAAGTTTTCTAATTCTGAATTGATTCTGACATCTGACATTGTATTTCCATTCATCTTTTGTATTGATTTACGGAGAGCTGTCAAATAGATCCCGGAATAAATTCTGAACGGCTTCCACTACTTTGGTATATTTATGCAAATTAGGTATCTCACGTTGTGTTACGGGGTGCGAGTAACGCGAGTCACTTATTTTCTCATTTCTCGTTTATCACAAAGTGCCATATAATAAACTACTTATTAACCTCGCTCACTCGGTCTTTACGGGAAAATATCAGACCTCGGTCTTTTATGTCACCGACCTCGCTATCGCTCGTTCCGTACTGTCAAGACCTCGGTCTGATATTTTCCCGTAAAGACCTCGCTCTCGGTTAATAAGAAGTTAGTATGGTGGAGTCATATTTTCAAACACACAAAAAAAAGTTTTTTGGGAAAAAAGAAAATATTTGCTTTGAAAAAAAGAAAAAGTAATTTGATTTTTTTGAGAATTTTTGTTTAATCCCGAGTTCCTCAGAAATCCAGAGTTCTTAATCCCGAGTCCTTCGTCGACCGTTCTTATTACCAGAAACCGTTTAGCCTGTTTTTAATCATCGGGTCAATTATATTGTTCTAACTCAATTTTGTTTTCATTCCCAGATATCTCATCCTGCTTGTCAGTATCTCCTATTTACAACACACAAGGAAACAATTTCAAAGCAATAGCAAAAGTAATAACAAGCGTAACAGCCAGGAGCATAATCATCATCATATTTATTTCATCAATTACAATGCAATGCAGAATTGTGAAATTATATAAGATAAGTATAAGATGTATTGATGAGGAATCTAATTATAAAGCAAGCACATGCTTATCAGGTATAGACCCCTGTAATATGTCTGTGTTATATGAATGGTTTAATTTCCAGGTTCATTAATATTTTGCAACTGATAACAATTGTACAATCTAAATATAATCACGATAATCATGGATTAATGCCTATTTCATCTAGTAGTTGACACTTTACAAGCTTTTTAAAACAGCTTAGTGATTGATTTTCTTTGTATAATTTATAGAACTGATTCCAAACTATTGGTCCTTTGTAAGATATTGAAAATTGACCTAGTTTTGATTTTTTGAAATGGTTTGAAATAATTTGCTGGCATTGTGTTGTGATTGTGAATTTGTTTGTTAAGATAGAATGATTCTGGAAGTTGGCTATTATATTTAAACATAATCGCGCCTTGTTCACGAGTGTCAATTACAGACACTGCGAAGGCTGTCAAGATTGGACATGTCGCTGACAACGACAGGTGTGATCCGGGATCGATGGCGTGACGTCATGGAGATTTTGATGGACATGTTTTAAAGGGGGTTCCCTGCCGGAGCCAATGGTTAAAAATCATTACATCATTATTAAAATCTGTTCTTCATTTTTCTTTCATTCATACTTTAGATCCACTATCCAGCGGCAAAAATCCATGCCATTCATGTTTTTTCACGGGATCATTTGCGGTCCCCATTGGGAATCATTTGCGGAGCGGGATCATTTGCGGTCCATATTGGGAATCATTTGCGGGCCTGGGATCATTTGCGGACCGGGATCATTTGCGGACTTGTACAAAATCTCCATAATAACCAAAAACCTTGCGTGCTCGCTCGAGAAATCAAATGGTACTTTAGTCAACTCTAAAAAACAATCTCCCGGAAATTCTTTTCCCGAAAAATGTCTTCTCCCAAAAAATACTACAAAATCCCCTATAAATTTCCGGAATTAATAAACCAAGGCTCCCGATTCACGGAAATTGTCGTGAACGGCAGACAAAGACTTTGAGATACAACACATCTTATTTGCTTTGTTTTTTGTTTTTTATTTCATTCTGAATGCCGGGAGAAAAATGATTCCGGATTAATTTTTTTAAATATTTTTCAGGGTCTTCGTTTTCGGGGTCTTAGGTCTTAGGTATTCGTTTTCGTGAATTATTGCTTTATTTTAATTCCATTTACTAGTCCGCATTTTACTAGTCCAGTCCAGTTCAGTCCTCGGATTACCACAGCCTTTATATTTTAAATCAGATGCTAATTATAAACCAACCCCACCACTTGGTTTGTTTGGGCGTAGCCTGTTCACACTAGGCCCTGGATACTAAAAAAAAACTAAAAAATCGGAACTAAAAAATAGGACGTGAAGAAAGGGGGAATGGGGAGAGAGATTGTTTTTGCCACGTTATGTTTTCGTCATTTTCCCCAGTATCTAGAGCCTGTGAACAGGCTAGTTTGGGCGATGATTGTGAACGAAATTATAGCCGTCTATGTCAATAGAATGTGCTGATGTTCGGAGCCAAGTTTCGGAGATACCAATTATTGAAAATTTATGATCAATAGATGCAAGTAGATTAGTGAGATTATCAAGATTATGAGGGAGGCTTCGAATGTTTAGATGTTAGCCAACATTAAATTTAATTTATGCTCGGTATAATAATTGCAGTTGAAATTATCCGAGAAATTTGAATCTGGATATAAGGCTAGGCTACGATTATTAGCAAATACATTGAGCATGTAAAATTTCAAACAGGATGATCTGTCTTCATCAAAGTTTACCGGTCCATTATATAACTCGTAGATAGCTAAAGAAAATTCATCACCATTTAGATGATGGAAGGGCAAAACACCATCGAATAATACAGAATTAGGTAATAACTAAATATAACTTATCTGACTCTACAGTTCAACGGATTACGTCGGGAGAAGTTTGCTTTATAGCCCGAGGGGGGTGGGGTACTGCTATACAAACGCCGTTATACAGGGATGTGCCGCTGGATGGGGTCGGGTTTTTAGCCTTCTGGGTCTGAGATGGGGCCCCATTTTTGCTCTTTTTGGTCTGAGATGGGTTATACTTTTCCAGGTTTCTTCTGGTACTTTTTTGTTACTTTTACCAGGTTTTCAACCTTTGATGCAGCATCAACCTTTGATGATACGCGATGCTGATCGATAATTGGTTTACGAAATAAGACATTATTCCATTGTCCCCGGCCTTAATGTCCTTATTTGTTTCGGATGGGCTCCTGAATCCAGTTAAGCCTGAATCCAGTTAAGCCTAGTCTGAGATAGCGGGGTATCAATAGACCAGTTCGCGGTAAATTCCGACATTTTGAAAGGGGTGCAAACATGGCGCGAAATACAGTGTTTGTATGGGAATGGTGGGAATCCGATGCCAAATAAAATCCGTAAAATCGAATTTCTGAAATATTCGTCAGATACAAATTTAAGATTCCAGGTAAAAGATTAACATATCGAAATTTAAGGAATGTAGCTGTGCTGGGAAGCGTGCAATCGTGTTTTCAGTTTGCCATACATTGTCTGTAAAAACGAGTCAAATTCCGGGTGAAAACTTAGTCTGAAACGGGGTAGGGGTTTTGAGCTACCAGCGGACCACCCCCAACTATAAACCGTCACACAGCGGTCAAACGTCTGCGCGTGCGTATTACGGTCAGTCTGGTGGGCTTTCCCGCGCAAAATTTACCTTAAAACGTATGACAGTATTACGTATTATTTTCACAGTCGACGGGAAATTGAACAAACTTTAAACTGTGAGTTTACCCAACTTTTTCGTAATTTACCAAAAAAGTTCTCAAGGTTTTCAAACAAGTGTGTGAGCATTGACGGCCGTCGGCTCGCTTTGAATTAGTTTTGGAAACGTTTTTGTTGTTGAAGACTTTTGACGCATGCGCAGACGTTTGACCGCTGTGTGATAAACCGTATTCCCCCGGGGCAGTCGCCTACATTTTAACCGTCGTCTGCAAAATCACAACGTCAAAACTCCAAATTTTACGTTTTATAGAGAACGCGAACGTAAGAGAGATAATCAATCCGTTTTTCGTTCGGCGTGGATGGAACTCTATACTCATCATATTTTTCGAAAGTCTGGTTGTGAGAAACAATTAAAGGAGAACAAAAGAAAGAGTAAACACCAAATTTCGGAAAAAAACACTTCTCTACGTCCCGTCGTCAATGCCGTCGCCGTCCTGGTTGCTTTAGTTCCCTACATTAAATAACCGGCGAGGCGATCGTAAATTTGTAGATGTACAAAATGTTAAATAATTTAGTTCCACCTTATTTGTTGGAACTATGTCATATCACAACCAGAGCCAGAACAAGTTATAATCTTCGCACTAAAAACGATCTTAGTTTTGTATAAGCCCGTACTGGATATTATAGAAAGTCGTTTATTTGCTCTTCTATATATTAAGGGCCCATTGACATATTTAAATCGGCCGTTGCTAGGGAAAGTTTGAAGCCTCGTAAAACCCGGAAAATTAAAGAGTGGGCAATGATTATTGTCAAGGTGACTCCTAGGGTAAAGTCTTGTAGTCTGATGACGTCTTTAAGTGACGTCATGATGACGTCATCAAAATCAGAACATTTCTAAACTCTCCAAGGATTTTTAATCTACTACTAATTTATGAATATTTTCCGAACCTACGAATTAAGGCGCATTAAACTGAGCATGCGTTTGCCATTACGACAAAAAATAAAGATTTTACAACACTTTTCAGTCCAATTTTTAGCTTTTTTGGCAAATAAAAAGCCATAACTTTCACATTTATTGTCGGTTTCCAAATTCCATGCTCGATTTTGTGGAGAACGTGGTCAACAACATTTTAACGGGGAAAAGTTTGGTGTTTAAGTGAAAGTGCGCTAAATGTTTAGGATTTTTAGCAACCGGAAGTGAAGAAATTAACGCATGCGCAAAAGTGCCTGTTTTGTGGTCGTGAAATAGCCGCAGAACTGTTGTTGCAGTAATATAAAGTCTACAATAATTGGTCGAAGAGGATGTGCATATTCTCCTATTTCCTCCGACAATGGCCAGTTTTGGGACTTGGCTGAATACTCCAGTCTACAATGAGCTAGCTTGATTGTCTGCAATGAGCCGGCTTCGGACTGTGTGGCCATGGAGCACATGCCAGGAACCCATTTCGCTGCAAACCGAAGAGCCAATAGAAATCAAACTAAAATTAGACCGAGATTCGACAACTTTCACTTGAAGTTAATCTCGTGGCGTTCACAACAGTTTGTTTTTCGACATCAAAAATACTTTTTTCAAGGATGAAAACTCACCTGTATTTTAATTAGTTGCACTGAGGTTCAATCACAACTTTACCAGGAACCCGAAAGCATTATCTGGAGACAAAAATGTTCATGTTTGTGGAAGATTTGAGTTGAAAACCTGCCGGTCGAAAATCACTTCACTTTGCAGTGTTCTTGAGTGGCCGTACTTTTCTTCGTGTTTTTAGAAGCCATTTTCTCGTTGGAAGCAGCCATTTCATCTTTGACATATTTAGATACTATTTACTAGATGTTCTTTCAATCTATTAACAGTAGAAAGAGCTCGGCTACATCGGAGAGTCTAATACAAGTTTGCAATTGTTTTCCCATACATCTGCGATTTCCTGACTGACTTCATCACACTGTGTTGGCGGCGCCGTACGCTAGCCGCCTAGCCGTTACTTTTTTACTCGGTACAAATTATTAATTATTTCCCTTTCTCTAGGTCCAAGTACAGTTAGGCGCCTTTCGAGTCCTGAACGGTTCCTTCGAACTTATCGGATTGAGATTCTTATCAGTATTATTTTCTTTCACACGATAAACCAAGCTTTTCATTTCCCCCGCTACAACTTGTTCCGACTTTTGAACACTTTATTACTTCATTCATTCATGAAAACCTTTCAGGTAAACCACGAATAACACTTACAAATATATGTAAGTATTAAGACTAACGGGTGGCAGGTGAACACGCATAAAACTAGCCTGAGAAAACAGCCGACTCATATAGCCGAGTCGGCTGTTTTCTCAGGCTAGCAAAAACCGGAAGTCAACATCGCATCTGCTGCTGCGAGCATAGCAACGGTGTTGCATAGCAACGAAATATGTCAATGGGCCCTTAAACGTTTGAGGAAGTTCCGCGCTGTTCTCCTATCCTTGCTAGTTTTATTTTGGGAAAAGTTACTAAATGACATAAATACCCAACACGTGAGCCTTTATAGTCTTCATATTATACTGGGAATTGTTTTTCATCTATTTTACATACAAGACTAAGGCTGGGGAACAGTGCACTGAATCAGAATAATTTTTTCAACACTTCGTCTTTTATTGTGACCGAGTTATATGCTGCTGCTCCTCGTAACATTTCGCTTACCTCCGCTGGCCTAAATGTGTCTAATCGAATTAGACTAAAATGGATATTAAATGGCATACCTGATGTTTCTGTCAACTTGAACGTTTCCTTCAGAGAGAGAGTCTCGGGGCCAGGGGCGTTGGCTGCATGGGTATCTTAATCTCACTACAGTTATTTTTAGAAACCGGAATTGCTTTCCTTTACGTCCGCATTTCCGGTCCCGGGTTGCGATTTTGCGAACGGCTTCGGATTATCGAAGCGAACAATTTCTTTCTTTGGATTTATTCCAACGACCCACTACGGAGACAGAAGTCTGTAAATTTAGTGAAAAAGATTACTATAATTGATGAGAATCATCTAGTTTGTCTGAAGCAAATTGTACGTTACCCTGGTTCCAGAGGTTTTCTAGAAAGCGGGAATCGCAGCTCGGAAACGACACCTGATGACCAGAACTAGTTCCTTTTACGTCCGCATATATAACCGATTTCTAAATATAACTTTAGATATCCCAAGGGCCTGACCAGGAGAGTCCCTATCTTTCCTTTATTTTCTCTTGACTGTACTTGATGCGTGTCTCTGAGTGTGTATATACACGCCGGGCACAAATGATTGTAAAAGTTTCTTATAAATTTTTATTACCGTACCTCTAAAAACGTTTTATTATATCTTTTCTTATCTCTTGTTAATGAAAATGAAATAATTGAAAACCCGATCTCGATTGGTTGAAGTAAACGAAAGTTATTAAATTTTGAATTTTGGTAATTTTCCCACCAAAAATTGGCGGGAAACAAATAGCATAAAACCATTTAAGAGAATAAGGCTTGTTTAAACATTTCAGTTCGAAATACTGGTGCATCATTTTGCACAATAATAGAGCTCTTTAGTAATAACGGGTTCTTTTTAGAATTTTTATTTTTTGAGTATAACAGCTTAGAATTGTTAGTAGCCCCAGTTTTGGTATACGTCATAAATATATTTGTGTACCCTCAGAAAATAACCAGTTCAATTGTTTTGGAATTTTATCGATTTAATGCATTTGGCTAACACTCGCGAGTCATAGTATTCTATTTAATAATATTTTTATAGTCGGCAATCTGATTTAAGCTTGAAGTATAACGTCACTAATAAAGATGTCATAAAAACAGTAAATCGTCCATAACTTTGAATATATTTATCGTAGAAAGTTCAGTTTATCGCCTAAAGAATATATTTCGTAAAGGCATTCTGATGACGTAATATTTTTGGCACGTGTTTTAAAGGTTAATTTTCACCAAAAAAGGAGGCATTCCTTATGACGTCACAACAACGTCAGAATACGGAAACAATTGCACCCAAAATTGTAGTTTTACTTTGTTACCAATCTGCCAACATTTCGTGAAATTTAGAGTAGAAGTAAGGAAATGGCATTACTTTTACATTTTATATCACACTCAACCCCGCAGTTTTTAGTTATTCGTGCCCGGCGTGATATGTCACCACTGTATCTATTTTGTTATTTACATAGTACCTTAAATGTGTGTTATTTGTGCAGTCCTTTTAGTGTATTCTCATGTAATAGCTATTTTACGTAAGTTCCCTAGCTAAGCTACCCAGCTTTTGGAAAAAATAGTCTAAATGGAAGCGTTTATAATAATAATAATAATGGCCACATTTATATAGCGCCATATCAACCACAGTTTCATGGCGCTTTACATATGACTGACATATCCCGTCAGTGAATTATTTCGGACTGCTTCACGGCGCTAATAGCTGCCACGCAGTTTACAACGTTGAGTGTGGTTAGTGCAATGGCCAGGCTGCTGTACCGGGTGACAATCCCCTGCTCTTTTTCGAGTAGTACAACAGGTTCTTTCACGTCCCCTTCAAATGCTGATTAGAAGTAGAAGGAGACAAGGCCAACGGCTTATAAACGTCCCTGCCCAATTGTTTATTGACAATTTTTAAGCGATGATCGACTTCGTGGCAGACTTGTCTTATCCAGCAAACGGCCAGCTGCAAACGTTTGTGGTGTATCTAAAGGTATAACGTTCCCTTTACTTTATAAAGTCAAGCCCTCTTATTCATTTCACTCTGATGCAAATTGACTCGTAGTCGTTCATTTATACGAATTCAAAATTATTTCCATGCAGGAGAAGGTATATAGATATACCCGGGGGTGGGGCATTTTCTTTACTTCTTTAGCTTTCGCTACAAGGTGGGGCATTTGAACACATTGCTTCTCCCCACCGTGGTGAATTTGCAACAAAATTCAAAATCATGACTAATGTCCGGGAGTTGGCCTGGGGAAGGGATGGGCATTGCTGGGCATTGCTGGAATTGACTGGTGCATAAAAACCTACATTCGTCGATAAAAAAACAGTTCTTGAAATTGTCCACAGCTATTTATTGTACGCCGGCTATTTGAATTTCCAATAAATTTAAATTCTACATTTTCACATTGAACTACAGCCCTGCCATTCTGTCCATAGTGAGACGGAGGGCCACTGATCACAGCCTCGATCGTATGTGATACACCAGCGTCCACACAAACCGGTTTGTCCAGGTTTATAGTAAACCCATTATATCCATCTGTCTTCTCACTATCTGTCGAAAACGTTGATGAGGAATGGTAGAGCGTAGATGTAGAGTCTTTCTTCCCTCCTTTGTAAATGGTAAGGTCTACTGTGTATTGTGATCCATGACTGCCGAACAATCTCACACCAGTGAGGTGAACCTGACTACTAACGGTGAACGTGATGCAGTCTGGGCTACCATCGTATGGCCAACCACCCCCAACAATAACTCCATATGGGAACCTTTTACACGAACCACTCTTTGTAATACCGCCTCTATTCTTTGCATTAAATGTTTTGAGTGATTTTGGTTCTTCTCCGACTGATCCAAAATATGTAATTAATTCAATGACTTCCTTCATATCTAGAATTTCGGTTCGAAGAACAAATTCTGAAAATTGCTTCAGTGACATTAGTGGAAACCTTATCAGGTGAATTGCTTTATCGCCGAGCACAGCTCTCTTTGATTTTCCATCTTCACTCAGTTCTTGTTCTTCAATCTTCTTACAAGCCCAGCTATGTACGGCCTGGAATAACTCCACCTCTGTTATCCTGAGACTGTCCCTCTCTAGAATGTCACAGAGTGTTTGTTGCGTGACAGTTAGAAACGACTCAGATGTCACGGCTCGTTGGGTCTCATAATCAACAATCTTCCAACAGATTTCTTCCAGCTTTTCGTCCTCAAGTTTCGCGACCTGTGGTAGAACAGTGAACACATCCTCTGGTCCCAGCTCTTTCTCAAGATACTGTGTGCATTTCCTAACCAGTGAAGGAACAATGTACTTCTTAGAGAGGTACAAAACCTCCATAACATGACTTCCGGTCAACTGCACTTCATCGTAGTACATGCAGCGAAACAGTTCCAGTAATCCTTCAGCGGTACAGTCTGGTAGGTCGATAGTACGTCCAGTCTCGGCCAGTTCACCGTAGAACATGGCCTGGAATACAGGACTACTGATAGCCAGTACGTACTTATGGGCAGGAACGGTGATCGTGTCGCCTTTGGAGTCGACAACCGAGAACTGTACATCACTGAACATGCTGTTGTTGTACATGTACTGGTTACGTTCCTTGATAGTGTCGCGTACGGTTTGCCATTTGGTATCCATGCCTTAACTGTGTTGATGTTCAGAATGTGTTTGTAAGGAGGTAGGTTACTTTCTTTCTAAATCAGTGAGAACAACAAGAGTGCTTCCTCGTACACGAAAGTGAAAGTGGATTTATACCCGAATTGCATGCTGGTATAAAATCATGGTTTGTTATGTGTACCCCCTACCCCTCAGTCTGTGTTTGTCAACATGAAGTTTATTCAGGTCATGATGGTGTCATAAATCACATATGGTGAAACTAAAATTGGTTTGTAGCTCCAGAGGATTGCTACCCTGGTTACCAGAGACTCGAAAGTTGCGAGTCGCGAATTTCCTTTTTAAGCGCGAATAAGATCGTTGATAATTAGCCTCGGGGAGTTTCAAAATACAAAATAGCGCTGAAAAAAAAAGAATTCTAAATCGGGAAAGTATTGTTTTTAGTTCCTGCCAGTTTCGGAGTAGACTGCTAGCAAGTTCCTTCTATTCCGAATGGCTTAGAATGGCTAAACATGGTTAGACATGATCTGTACACAGCCTACCAGTGCGCACCGTGTCCCGCCATGTCTAGCCATCGTTAGCCATCTGGAACCATGTTTAGCCATTCTAAAAAAAATACGCAGTAGAAGAGAATTGCTAGTCTAGTTTCGGAGTATTTGGAGGTCTAGGGGAAATAAATTACGTAAAATAGGAAGTAAAATCACGAATATCAGATGTTTATTGGGCTTATTCACGCGTCACGCGAAATCCGTCGAGCACGGGTCACGAAGAATAATTTCTAAAAATCACGCGACATGGACGTCCGATCACGCGTCACGAGGAACCTCCTGTACGCGCCTCCTTTTACGAAGTGTGAACAGTGCGCACTGGTGTCATAAATCACATTTAGTGAAACTGAAATGTTTTAATCTGAAGAGGTTGCCTTTATTAACCCGAATATAATTATTAGAAAACTTGACTTTCCTTGAAATGTTATATGCTGATTGATTGTCAATATATACTGCTTCAGCCTTTTAATTAACAGTCTATCACTGTCGTTCTTTTGATTAAGCAACATTCGCCAGTTTGTCATGGCACGTTTCATTTTTCTTTCACTCATTTCTCGTCTCGTTAACATAGATGTAAGGTTCAGCTATTAAGCGGTTTAGTCCAGCTATAAGCGTTTAGAAGGGCGAGCTCGTTTTCAGTGAGTCGCGTCGAATATACATGAAGCAAGCGGGAAAATACAACCTCGATTCCCTGCGTCAGCAGACAAAAGGACCTTACGGGAGGATCGGAGGGGGGGGGGGGGAGGGGGAGGGGGAGAGGAGGAGGGGGTTCGTTCGAACCTCTAACCTCCCCTGTCGACGGGCCTGTAGTGGACTGTGAGTGCTTTCCCTTGAGTGGAGGGAGAGGAGGAGGGGAGGGGGAGGGGGAGGGGGAGGGGGAGGGGGAGGGGGAGGGGGAGGGGGGACTCTAAACGCTCAACCGGGTGACTTTTTCAACTGTTTAATAACAATTTTAGACAAAGATTTTACACAGTTGTGACTTTTCTCAGGTACAGTGTACAGAAGGTCTCAATATTTGCTTTTAATTAATTATTATATAAACGGGCACTTCATTCCCAGTCAGATGATCAAATTCAGCACCAAGGTAAAAAAAAATTAAAACGCCGGAGGAATTAAATTCCACAGCACTGCACCCCTATAGGAAAATCTCCTTTTTCCTACCTCGCTCTTTGGTCTCTGTACAAACAGAGCTGAATCCGAATTTCTAAGATTGTATTGATGGATAGAATTTGTTTGTGTAAAAATGTTACTAAGATAGTCTGGCACGCTACTGATGCATGGGTGCATTTGTAAACCATTGAAGCAAGTTCAGACTGCCGTCTCTCATATAGCTCCTTCCCACGCAGTTCAGCTAAAATTTGATCAGACCTGATATCGTAATTTGAACTGGTGATGATCCTGGCAGCTCTATTTTGAAATTTTTGGAGTTTAACTGACAGTGTTTTCCATAGACTACCAAAAACCTCACTACTAACAGTAACTAATCCAATTGAGGTAAAATTAACGATTTGTATATTGTTATTAGGATAGCTTCAGGGAGGTTTGATTTCAGTCTGCGCATAGTACACCAAGCACCTTGACAATTTACTTAGATATATATATAGTTTACATGAACCTCCGATGTAAAGTGCTCATCAATATTAACGCTGACTGAGGCACTTGAATGAACTCTTTCTTTCAATTTGCTTTCCATCTAGATTTATATTAAGATTACTTGGCAATGGTGCTATTTTTTTGTCGAGTCCCTAATATTATGTATTTAGTTTTAGTTGCATTTAAACTAAGCTTATTGGCATTTAACCATTCATGAACTGTTTCAAGATCACGGTTCCTTGGTAGTTATCCGGGGGGGGGGGGGACTAAAAAGTCGGATGCTCGTCAGAAAAAATGAATTTAACCCCTAATTTAACCCAGTGCACTAGACTTGCTAGCGCTCCAAGTTGATAACGTAAAGTATATTCACAATACGCATATCAATTTAATTTGATATCCGGTGTAACAAGTGCAATGATTAGAACAAGATTAAGGCCACCCTTGGCGAGAGACCCTAAGTGATAGCAGACTCGTAGAAAAATATCCGCTTTAACCCTTTAACACCTAAGAGATAGCGTAGCAGACTATTTTGACCCCTAAAAGATTGGACGAGCATCCCCGACTTTTTTATAGAGGAGAACTCTACATCGTACTTCTTATTTTTATGCCTATATTTCGTGTTTACATATTGTACATTGTCAGGAGCCCATAACCAGGAGTGTCCATATCTCCTATATAGCTGTCACGGCGTTTTCACAAGTTGGGCTATTTTTAGAATATTTTTCCAGCCAATTAGTGGTTGCACCAGTGACGGAACAAAAGATGCCTCATTAGCTACTTTTGTTATACAAATAACATGGCTGCTAGATTTTATTCCCTTAGGAATGACTGGAACTCAAGAATAGCGGGAAACCGTTCTAAAAATAACCTGACTTGTGAAAACGCTGTGGCACTAGGCCTAGTATGCGGTATGGACGCTCCTGACATTGTAGTTTATCGATTTGACATTCAATATTTCACATTTGACCTTACTCTATTGTGCAATGTTTTCGATTTCACATGCAAGTATTCGTATTTGACATCCAAGTTTTTGTATTCGACATGCACGTTTTCGTATTTTACATCCAACCGCAATCCAACTGAAGTCCGACATCGAGGGCTCAGTGGACTGTACTGCTACCTCGCCCACCCCTCCCCCAGAATAGACCACAAAAAGGCTTTCAGGGGAGTGGGCCACCCCTACCAAGTTCGGCTTGCCCGGAAGGGGATGGGCATGGTATGGCACTGATACAGGCTTGGAATCATTGATAGAGACATAGCCATTTAGGCAGTTGCTAATGTTTAAGCTTTATATCAAACGTTTTCATGTTGAGTTTTTGTATATATACTATATGTGTTACACTCCGGGCAAAAGGTTAATCTGAAGTAAAACATGATACAATACATGTTAAACATGCAACGAAAGAACAATAGCTTTCAATGTTATACAAAGTCTGTCAATCCCCGAGGCACGTTTTATGCGCGTTCAGGATTTAGTCAAGTGTGAAGCAAAGCACAAGACTAAATAAATATATTTCAAAATTTACTTACTTAAAGGGGCAAATGAACTTAGAGATGAAAGGCGTTCTGCTGCTCTCAATAGCGTGGCTCTAACTTCATCGATGCTTCGTTTGTGTGTTGTTCTATAACACACACACACAAGACAATAACAGCAGATAGAAGAAATACACATTAGCACACCGAAACCACTTACATTTAAATTACATTTCAGAGGGTGGAGGGCATCTAATAGAAACCTAATAGTGATGCCCTTATACTATAGATGACGTTGAAATCGATCTATCTTTATGAAGCAAAAGTATTCGATACGGTAGTATTTATTTAATATTGAGAAATAGTAACGAAAAAGAGCGTTCTTTAATTGAGTTTTGGTTGAAATGTTTTTGATATGCAAAGGTAAGTCGTTCCAATAATAACATCCTATAACAGAAGTTCAACTTTCATTCTCCCTCCCAACTCGTCCGAATGAAAATAATTTTCCTAGTCCCGCTAAACACTGAATAAACCACAATACACAACTACAATGGTAGGTTGTATCATGAGCAATATACAAACCACGTTTTTTTAGTATTACATACCAATATAATAACCCGAATTATACGAGCTACAATCCTAAACTTTTTGACACTTTCAATCGCACCTCTAATTTTTCTTTCACATACATATCCTTTGCTTAGTCCGTTTTCCAACGGCCGTGTAATTTAAGCAGGCGCTCTTTCGAAGGATCATTATACAGACCTTCGTTAATACAGGATGCCCCTCCTGATCTGAGGCTGTGTAAACCGTACAACTTTTCGTTATAACCTAAAGACGAAATACACTCTTTAAATATTTCTCTGAACCTAGTATATGATAATTTCCGATTGCCTAAGCAATATGCCTGGTTAGACTTGACATTTCTAAATATAAATTCGTCACTGCCATCGAGGACTATTTCCGCATCTTTCAAATATCTTAATAATAATGTACAAGGACACGTGGGAAGACCGGATTTATAAATGAACACTTGTTGTCCTTGCCTGTATATATCCGTTTTACTATTTGGCACGTGGATGATGATATGCTCTTCGGCTAACGAGATATCTCTAACTCTTATGTTCAATAACTCTTGAGACCTAAATAATCCAGCAAAAGCTATAACACACATTGTTGAAACTCGAAGGTCTTGTAAATTACAAGTACTATGCGCATATCGATGTACTATCGACTTAATCAACTCTAGATTAACGGGCTCCTTCTTATTTATGGGCGGGTGTGGTAACCTCTTCTCAGTCTCCACTAGATTTTTGCAGATCGTCGAATCTAAAGGATTAATACTTATTGGTAAAATTCCGTGAATCCATTTGAGTGCTGCGTACGCCACATGGACTGATGTTTTTGAGTTTTTCTCTAATAATTTAGACAAATAAATAGCTATGTGCGTTACCTTAGCTGGGAGATAAACCGGTCCACCTATATTTCTTTGAAAAGCAAAGAAATGTTTAACTTCATTTTTATATCTAATCACTGTAGAGGCCGCTCTTGACTTCAGACAGTCCTGGATCACTTTCCTTTTAGGTGAAACGGTGAGATCGTCCCAGCACTTAGATCCCATTAGGACCTATACAAAGAAACGACGAGATAGATCATGTTTCACCTGTACTCTATGCCGACTTATTCGACTAGACTAACTATGACTTGGCTCTTGGTGAGCCCATAACCCATATTGGTGACCTGAGAAACGCCGGCCTGCTCTCGATGAGCTCAATGGCCGCTTAACCAACTTCGCTCACACGCAGCCTCGGTGCTCGTATCGTGTGAAAACGTAGTCCTATACTCTTGGACCGCTATACGCCGACCTGCTCTCGGTAAGCCCAATGGCCTCGCATTATCTTCGTAACTCTGTAAACTCTGAAAGGACAGTCTAATCACATAAACGTGCCCTTCCCACCAGGGGGAACCCAAGATAGAGTTCAAATTCCGTCCATGCGCGAGTACTCTTTTCCCTTCGTAACGTCGATAATCTAGTATTGCATAACTATAGCGATGCCATAATAATGGCCAAAATGACGCCGAAGGCCAATCAGGGACTATCAGAGTTCCTTTTGCTCTTTCTCTTTCCATATGGTTAAGTACCCTAGCAACTAAGTCTATTGGAGGAACGACTAAGCAATTTTCATTTTTCCAAGATTGGAAAAATGCATCTACTCCAAAAGTCCCTGGATTCCAAAACCGGGAAAAGAATTTGGCAACTTTCTTGTTGTAATAGGTCGCAAAGCAATCGACAGTGTATGGGCCCCACAATGTCTGAAGAATTTCAAAAAATTCGTCCCGAACCTGCCAATTGTCTAGATCGAAAATTTTACTAAGAGCATCTGCTTTCTTATTCAATTATAAAGGATCTGGGAATCCATTCAATAAACAATTCGATACCTCTTTCTAAACAAAAAGAGAATATGTCGACGGCTAACTTCTGTAGCTCGAACTTCATACTGCCGACTTCCACTATTTTAACAGTTGATTGATTATCCGTGTACCATTTAACCTTTGAATTATCTAAGAAAGGTACGAAGGACTTAAGACTGTAGGATACGGTTAAAAGTTCCCTATGTGTCGAACTGTAAGTTCTCTCCTGTTCTGTAAACATGCGATGACATGACATTTCTTCTGCCCCCTGCACGATAGCCCCACAGGCTTGCCCACTTGCGTCGGAATAAACTATTTTATTGTGAACCTTACCGGAAAAGCAGTCTCTAGAATTAAACCTTCTGACGTTGGTTAACCAAAATTATAATTCCGCAACGCAGTATTGATCTAAAAATACCTTTTCCTCCCATTCTGTTGCTATAACGATATTAATTTGACAATGACGTGTCATGATTCTTGTTAAATGACCGAAAACTGGACTTAACGAAATGACTGACCCTGTGAAGAACGCTAGCCATCTTGCCGATACAAAAGGTGAGTCTAATATCTCCCTTATTTTCTTTTCGATTTTTATAATTCTCGCTTCTCGTATAGTTATGCTACCGCTCGCACAATTCCAAATTATTCCTAACCATTCAATATTCACTACTGGAGATCACACGCTTTTCTCCTCATTGATGACGAAACCGGCCGCATGTAGATCTCCTCTGATATGATGAGAAGCCTCTTCGGCTTTTTCAAATGACTCTTCAAAACCAATGCAATCATCTAAATATATTACGCACTGAAAACCTCTGGCTCGCCATAATTTTACCAAGGGTCTCATCACCTTCGTGAAAATGTATGGGGCTGATGAAAGACCAAACGGAAGGACTGCACTAACTCCTCGTCTTGCACTGTATTATCACTGTCTTTATTGAAGGACTTAGATGGCTCCGGTGTTTGATGTCGAAGGGGTTCCATAACCAAATCTTTTGCCGCTCGAATCGCTCCTAAGCTTGAAAGTTCGCACGCGGCATGTGGCGCTCCAGTGCCCTCTATAACCGCACGTGAAGCAGACGTCGTCCGCACGAGGTTGCCTACGGCCTTAAAAAATAAAGGAAAAGCAGAAACACAGAAAAAGAATAAAAGAAAGGTTAACTGAGACCTAACCACAAACGTAAATAAATATTTATGCGATAAACCGTCGTTTGAACCTTGCTCCGTACTGATACCTGGATGAAAAAACTCCTTAACAGGAGTCTTTTATAACAACTAACAAAGAACAGCTATTACGTAACATACACGCCTATTATGTCATTGTTTGTATGAATTTTCATACAAACGCAGGAATTCAGCTAATTAGCCTCCCATAGGAAAATACATTTTCATTCTCCCTCCCAACTCGTCCGAATGAAAATAATTTTCCTAGTCCCGCTAAACACTGAATAAACCACAATACACAACTACAATGGTAAGTTGTATCATGAGCAATATACAACCTGGAACATCACAAAGAAAGAATGCGATTACGAACCTTGAAAAAGCTGTTTGTCGTCAGCTCTTGTCCGAAAACTACTAACATTAGTACCAGTAGCACGACTTCCCGGTCCATGCTGACCCTGCTTCTTTTTTCGAGATGCTTTTTCTTGGGCCTTTTTAATGCGTCTCTCGTCGGCCGAATCTTCCGCCAACTCGTCACTCTCATATTCTTCTACTGCGAGCCAACCCACTTCGCTTTTGTCTGCACCTCAGCATTAAACAGAAACTGCTTTATGTTGCCTTTCTTTTTGAGTTTATTTGCTGCTGTCTCTCTTTCCAGCTTTCTTGTGTCGGTGGAAACTTCCCGTACACTTGTAGCTGAAAATGCCGACAGTCTTGCGTCTAAGTAGGATTTAAATTCTTCGAACACCGACTTAACCGTACTGGATGACTCTTTGGAAACTCCTACTGACTCTCCGACATTATCTTCACCCTTATTTTCTTGATCGCTATCACTCATTTCACAATATTTATGCGATAAACCGTCGTTTGAACCTTGCTCCGTACTGATACCTGGATGAAAAACTTTATAATATTAAAGTGCCTATAACCCTTTTGCAATTTTTATTGCTTACGAACCTCCGAAGAGTTTTGAGTACTTCTGTGAAGAAAGTTTTGGTTTTTAGTGAATACTCTATGTTCTACGCTTGTTTGAAATCGTATAAATGTGACCTTTCCTGATCCATGACCGCGTAAGCAAAAGCCTGGGTCGATACCTGTATTTACGTCATCTTGACGTCATATAATTAATTCGGCTTTGCAATCATTTCAATAAATACGTAACATGTTGACTAAAATGACTTTTTTCTTTACTAACAACTCACAAACTGTGTATATTTTCTATGCATCGATGTTGTTGTGATAGAAAGGCGCCATGGAGAATAATGCATTATGAGGTGATGTACATACAGGTTTCGACCCAGGCTTTTACTTACGCGGTCATGGGTCAGGAAAGGTCACAAAAGGTCACATTTACACGATTTCAAACAAGCGTAGAACATAAAGTATTCACTGTAAACCAAAACTTTCTTCACAGAAGTACTCAAAACCTTTCGGAGGTTCATAAGCTATCGAAATTGCAAAAGGGTTATAGGCACTTTAACAGGAGTCTTTTATAACACCTAACAAAGAACAGCTATTACGTAACATACACGCCTATTATGTCATTGTTTGTATGAATTTTCATACAAACGCAGGAATTCAGCTAATTAGCCTCCCATAGGAAAATACATATTTTCTCAGGTTTATTCGAAAAGGTTCAATATAATAAAGATGTTGGTTTACCGAGCTCCTGGTTAAGTAGGTCTGTCTGCTGTTGAATGTTGTTCAGACACGTATTTCAAGGTAGAGCTATTTTTATTGCCAGTTTGGCAATCATTTCTATAGACTGAGGCAGGTATGCGGCATTTTAATGATGTCATGTACTTTAAGGAGATTTAATTGAATATAATAAGGAGTAATATGTTCTCGCATGTTCGTCGATGCTAGGTACAGGTCGAGATGTAGGCATGTGTTCTCGTTCCACCATCTTGAAAGAGAACGCCGGTGTGTTGGATATGCAAAGCCGAACTTGGTAGGGGTGGTCCTCAGCTCCCAAGCCAACTCCCCTGAAAGCCTTTTTGTGGTCTATTTTGGGGGAGGGGTGGACGAGGTAGCAGTACCGTCATCGAGTCCGCGATGTCGGACATCAGTTCGATTGTGGTTGGATGTCAAATTACTAAAACTTGCATGTCGAATACAAAAATTCAGTTGGATGCTTGCATGCCAAATCGAAAACATTGCACAATAGAGTAAGTAGAAGGTCAAATGTGGAATATTGAGTGTTAAATTGATCAAATACAATGTACGATATCAATGTTGAAAGTTAAACACGATTTTTGGCGGGCATTGGACGCCATAGATAGTAGAATCTCTTCTTGCGGGTGTATATGTAAAACTCAGCCGTGTCATCTGCATACATATAGTACATACGCTAGCTGATAAATTACGGTTGGCCAAGTCATTAATAAAAAACAGAGGACTAAGAATAGATCCTTGTAGATTAGCACACTTGACAGCTGCAAGAATCTGAAAAAATTCCGTGTGCTCGTGTCATTTGTGTGCGATGTGAACCATACCAGTGCTTACGGTTGGACCACGTAGAAATTTAATTTTCTTATGAGAATATCGTTATCAATAGTATCAAAAGCCTTTTTAAGTCGAGAAACAAGACTGCGTTTATTAAGCCATTGTCAATATTTAGAAACCATTCATTCGTGGCGTCTAAAAGAGCTGTTACAGTTGAGTGCAAATGCCTACAACCTGACTGAAACTTTGCCAATATATTGTTTTGAGATATGTAATCATATATAGAACTGATTAAATATAGCTCTCTCAAATACCTTGATTACAACTGAAAAAAAGGTCTGTTTTGGAATCATCGTTAACAATTGGAGGTACTCTAGCATGTTTCCAGTCAGTAGGTAAAATGCCAGTACAAGAGACAGATACAAAATAAGCGTTAAAGATCTAGAGGTAAAGCTAGCGCTATAGCCTTTAAGAGGCTAGCGGGAATAGCAGCAAGGCCACTACTTGCCTTGTTAGTCTGCCATTTACTCAAGACATTGTTTCAAGTACTTCGGTCTGAGATAGATTTCTTAACTCAAAAGTGTAACTCATGCACTCGATTAATATAATTTCTAAAATCAGAATTTGGAGATGGAACTGCAGAGGCCAACGTAGGCCCAATATTGATAAAATTATCATTAAAAGCATTGCTAATATCAACAGGGTTTTGTATAGCTCAACATAGGACATATCGGCTTCTTAGACAAGATTGAATTAATTCCACTCCAAGTACTGCGTGCATGTATTACTGGTGTTTGTGGAAAATAAATTATTGTAGAAGACAGTGAGCCTTGCTTCATTTTATAGCCATATTTACTCGATTCCTAGCATGTCTGTAAGCCGTCCAGTTAACTGCATTCAGTATTTTTAATTACAGCTATTCGTTTCATTCTGTCCCTCTCGTGAATTAGGCTTTTGATGTTAGCTGCATGTTAGAGGGAGCAGGCGAATTACTAACCCGTTTGGACTTAATATATAGGGGCATGCCAGTTTCTAAGAACATGTTTTTCCACAGCTCCCACGCCTGTATGACGTCATAATAAGACTCAATTTGATCCCAGGGAGCTTGGGAAATGTTATCTAGTAGGAAACGTTGCATGTCAAAATGCTTATAACTCCTAAACGTGGTAACTTTTGGCTTCACTGAGGGAGATACAAGCTTTCTGGCCCCGTATATCAGACTATGATCGTTCATACCAACATGTGACACACCTGAGGTTTTAAACTTACTGGGTTCATTCGTGCGAAAAAGATCTATTAGAGTAGCTGAGTTCTTAGTCACACTTAGCTGCGAATACTGATATAGTTCACAGAGCTCGAGTAACTTAGAAGTCATTGCCCGTCAATATTTAGAGCTTCAATTTTCTCTAAGATAGACTCATAATTAAGAAAAAGGTCAAGTGAAGAGCTAGGTGGCCTATACTAGGTACTAACCAGGAAAGGCTTTATCTTCGGTTTCCTATAATTTCAACTCACAGGAACTCTAAGTCATAAACCTGGAGAGCGATTAGAACTGTTCTTAAAGTCAATAGGGTCTCCTATATAGATCGCTACCATACCACCCTGTCTATTTCTATTTCTACTGTAACCACAGAGTAGCCATTAATATGAAACTGGGATTGACTACAATTGTCATCTAATCGAGTTTTATTAATTACTAATTAATATATCTAATGTTTTATTGGCTATTTGGATACGAAGCTCGTCTATGTGCTTGAGTAGACTATTTATATTAAGGGCAGCAATTTTAAAACCCTTAAGCTTAGGTGTAGATTGAAGTCGAGTTTTGTACGGGAAAGGCAGGATCTTGAGTTGAGCTACCAGGATCACTAGGGATAACAAGGCAAAGTTTGTTTAAGGGATGGAGTGGTTTGGGAACTCATGTAATATGTCAGGAGCCCATTACCAGGAGCGTCCATATATACTATACCCGTGAGTCAACGTATGCCCGGTTTGAGCTATTTTTCAGTGAACATGTTTCCCGGGTAACTGCCTTCTGACTCTGCTGCGATCGTGCATATCCTTGCCGTAATTATCGAGATTAAGAATGATCTATTGTTTTTTGAGGTGATTTTACTAACGCTGAATTGTCCTGACTATGGTTTGATTGGATTCCCAAAGTGTGGGCACGTTAACTCCCGTGAGATCTGTTCTAAATATAGCTCAATCCGGTCATACGTTGACTCACAGACCTAGTATGGGAGATTGACGCTCCTGGTAATGGGCTCCTGAATATGTTTAATACAATTACCGTGGACATGGCTGAACTCCGGTGTACCAGAAGGTAACAGATGGACAAGACCGTATCAATGGGAGGGTTCCAGGGGTTCCGGTAAAAAAGCTCTGTAAGATGATACTGAGATCACCAGACACGAAACCCGACCTCCCCTCGGACACCCCCCCCCCCCTCCCCCTTGGAACCTCCTTTCGCGGAACTCCTGGCTACGCCCCGATGGAATCCTCCTCTGTTGAGGTCTTTAACCGTAATGTTAGTCTGTTAGTATGACTAATGCGATCCCAGCTATTTTGCCTGCAATATATTTTTCATTAGTTCTTTATTCACTTGACTTACTTTGCTGTTGAGGGTAGAATCTGATCTACAGACGAGTTCATATATGGATTCTGCTTCGTTTTCAATTCCTCTCCAGGTTAACAATTCCTTCAGTGGTGACTTTGACTTCACTGTTTTGAAGGACGTTCGTCCCGCAATGCACAATTACCTCGTAGGGCTGATGCTGTATACTTGGCTTGATATAGTGCGCAACGTACGTCATGAATAGAACTTTTTCAGGACACAGTCACGTGCTGATATAATACTTCGTTAACGAATGAATTGAGCTCGTGATCCCCATGGGAAAGACGTTGCTATGGATGCTGGGTGGCAAGCTATCTTTAAAAACGCTGTTTTAGAAAGATTGACAATCGATTGGAGGTGGAAAATAGCATTTACAAACATATTTTTCTAATAACACTACCGATCTCGTACAAGTGCCTTTAAATATACGAATTAAGATTGTTTTGCAACCCAGTACAACCACGTGATCGCCGGGGAATTAGCCTGCTTGCAGGCTCTGGTTGATTTTGAGCTCTGGTTGATTTGGGCTTCCTGTGGTGGGAAATAGTAGTGGGAAGGGGGAGAAAGAGAAAGGAGAGACTGCGACAAGACCCTGTGTTTTGAACTCCCGTTCGTCCACGAACGGGAATAATTTTTCAATCTGATTGGTCGAATCTGGAAGGGGCGCGCGCACTTTGTTCGAAAATGGCGTGTATTATGGTGCAAGCAGCGCGCGCGAGCTAAAATTGAAAACGTTTCACTCAAATCGCAGTCATTTTTCTGCTGTTCTCTCTCTTGTTCTCGGGCTTTTAGCATGAAACATGCAGTAGAAATACAAAGGGTTCAATGTTAGGGTACATTTACAACAGAATCTCGGCGAAAACATTGATTTTAAAATACTTTTAAAATGTTCCCCACATATAGGATTTCTTTCTCTCTTCTTGTGTGTGTGCGTACGCGTGTGTGTGGTAAAGCTCTTTCCCAGGACTCCCTCGATCAATATCCTAATATGGAGAACGCGCGCGCGCGTCCGAAAATGGCGCCAAAAAGTGACGGCCACAGGTATCCCAACGAAGACGACAAATCATGCGAAAAGTTGCTCTCTGTCTTAAAATAAATGATACACTTAGTTGGGAGAGCAAGCCATCGAGTTTACGGGAATCTGTTTTAGGAGAAACGTAGGCGAACAAGCCATCGAGTTTACGGGAATGTTTTAGGGAAAACCTATCGCCACTGGCGAAGCGGCCGAAGTCAAACGACCGAATGAGGTAAGACCAGGTATTCAAACCCAGTTAGAAACCGGAATGTTGTCCGTGGAAAAGGCTGTTTATTTTTTTATCTTACAACTCTATGATGTGTGTAAGAGCAAGATAGTTTGTCCATGTCTGTTCTCTTTAGTTTACATACATACATACATAATCTTTATTTATACACGAAGTCGCATCATATACATAAAATGATCTTCCTGGGAGCCGTGTTTAAAACTATAATTATATAACCATATAATTGAAACAATACTAAATACAACTAATTGATGAACGGAGACTAAACCTACTCTTAAAATCTTAATTTTAGATGTACAATAAGCTAAGTATAACTTTACTAGTTTATTTAACTAATGTATTAAAAATAACCTTATTATGTAGCATACTTTTAAAATTATTTAAATTTGATTTACCTCTTATCTCAATGGGGATTTTATTCCATAGGATAGATCCCCTATAATGCAGGCTGGACTTTGCAGCCTCAGTTCTAGGTCTGGGAATATGCCAATTTGATACAGAGTTTCTAAGATTATACGAGTGAACACTTGAAATATTAGTAAAAATCTGTTCCAGATATGGAGGAGAAAGATCATTATAAATTTTAAACATGATTGTAGCCAATTGCTTTATCCTCCTGTGTTCTAACCTATCCCAACCTAGTTCATTCAATAGATCACTGGATCGAATCTCGTAATCAGAGAAGGTGATGATTCTAGCAGCCCTATTCTGAAGCTGTTGAAGTTTATCTGATAAACCCTTACCAATATATATTGCCCCACACAGAACTACAGTAATCAAAATAAGGTAGAATTAGTGCATTATACATGTTCAATCTGATTTCAAATGGTACAACAGGACTAATACGCCTAAGAACAGCAAGACCCGCAGATATCTTCTTTGAGATTATATTAATGTGTGAGTGCCAGGTAAGGGCTTCATCAATATTAACTCCAAGGGATTTATATTCAATTTCCCTTTTTAATGGCATATTATTAACTTCAACAGTAAAGTCATTATGCATTTTACATAATTTGTGGTGACTCCCAATCAACATGTATTTTGTTTTCTTAACATTCATTGTCAATTTATTTGCATTAAGCCACACTGTAAAAAATGACTAGTTAAAATAACCTTTAATTTTGGTTGCGACTATTTTAAAGGTTTGTTTTGACCATTTTATAACTGGTCAAAATCACAACTATATATAAAAGTTATAACAACCTTTATTTCAGGTTAATTTCACCTTTTCTTTATTGGTTGTCACAAGTTGTAACTATTTTGATTGGTCGTAACAGTTACAATAGGTTGAAATAACTATTACTTTTGGTTGTAGCTATTGACAATGGTTATACTGACCATTTTACAAACGGTGAGAAACACAAACTATAAACAAGAGTAATAACAACCTTTATTATGGATTAATTTCACCATAGTGTCCAAATAAGTCTAGTGTCATGAGTTGATTCCTATGCCGTAGACGGCTGCAGCGAAACAGAGCGGTACGGAAATTTTCTCGGATGCGGATAACTATTTAAATAGTCTCTACTTTGTGAGGAAGTTAGCCTGAAATTGCTTATGCATTAATACATGAAAAATAATACTATAGTACTAAATAATATTATGAAAATAGTCCGGAAGATCAATCGATCTACTCCGCAGTTGTTTCAGCCGTGTCTCCAGAGACTGGTAACTAACAGTACTGTAAATCGGTCAGCGGCAACGCACATGAGTATATCAGGTTTCGGCTGCGTGGAGGAAGAACTTCAACGGTTTCACGATGGAGCAGCTCAAATATGGCTTTACAGACCAAGCTAAGAACTCATCAAGATGTCGTGTGAACCCTAAGTGGCTATTTATGGGCTGGTATCATTGGAGGAAGACAGTTTGAAGATGATAGACCGGTAAGCTCACAGTACAATCGGCCCATCGATAATTTTTAAAGTAATTCCGGAGCGATTGCAGAATACAACGTCAATTTTCAAGGTCTCCCAAAAAAAAACAGCTCCGCGGTTCCGCAGACCATAGCAAGTTAAAACGACACTGAGTAACACTTAAACTTAAGTTAAACCAGCTTTAACAGTAACACTAACACGAGACTTAGCCTATTATATTATTATAAAAGTCGTTATAGATTCCAAAAACGATGCCTGCATGTCTATACCCTACCAATGCAAGGTTATATTTGAAGTGGCTCCGCGGCTCCGTGGCTCCGTAGTGATACAATTATAGATTCCAAACACGATACCTGTCTATACCCTACCAATGCAAGGCTATATTTGAAGTGGCTCCGCGGCTCCGTGGCTCCGTAGCGATACAATTATAGATTCCAAACACGATACCTGGCTATACCCTACCAATGCAAGGTTATATTTGAAGTGGCTCCGCGGCTCCGTGGCTCCGTAGTGAGACATTATAGATTCCAAACACGATACCTGTCTATACCCTACTGTAGTAGAACGAAGCAACATGTATTATGTCAACACTATATCATGGGATTCCTGTGTGTTTTGTTTATCCACGGAGCCGCGGAGCCGCGGAGCCATGACCTTTGCTTTCCTACTTTGTGATGATAATAAATTCAAAATGGAGGTTGTAAGACTTAGCTAATCCTAACCCCTTTGCCTAAGATTAACTACAAAATGACTTTCAATCGCTAATACAGTTAAGTACTATTTCAGTTCCTTAAAACGACTGCGCGGGCAACTACGGAGCCACGGAGCCAGATATTTCTAAAGAGCTTCAAGAGTGCCACTGTATTCTGCAATTTAGCCGTAATTCCTAATTTACGTACAACTAAGATATGTTGATCAGTAGCTCCCTTAATAATACTCCCAAAAAGTAAATGAGTATATCATGGACGAACTAACTATGCAAAAAACGATGTACGTATGCATGTGGCCCAACTGCTGTGTTTGCTCTCTCAGTCTCACCTTGTTTGACGAGCAGAGTGAAAACATGAAGTCTCATTGCAACTTAAATACACATCGGCGACTCGAATTAACCATCTAGTTACAAGGTTAGGACATTGCGTTGTGTTTGAGTATATTTCTAAGTTAACAAGGACGTTTCTAACTTATAAATAGAAGCGAGTAAATAATGATAAGAATAACACAAAAGCATAGATAGTGAACCTCGTGTCAGCCCAATCCAGAAGTCTTTGCGGGCACCAATATGGTAATCATATGATAATTTCCGGCCCATACTTCCGGTAAGATACTAAAATAACAATGTCACGGACAATGGCCACATGCATATAAACTTAATATACATTTTACTACAACTGTCGGTGTCTCAACAATCAAGTGAAAATCACTAACTTGCAAAGCAAACATTTTAGAACAACAAAATTCAGCATGATCTTTCTATCAGAACCTTTCTATCTCCTACATGTATGTGATATGAATGTTGTTGTTCTTAGATGTTTGTTACTTTTCAAATGGATTCCCAAACTAAACTTTTATTTGAATGGCCCATTTTCATGCCAACCTGTTTTACAAATTTGTAAACCAGCCATTGGGCCTTGGTGAATCCATATACAGTACATGTATTTTCGGGTAGTGCTTTGTCTCTCACCTCTGTGTCCCCGGTTTAGATTATCGATTGCGATACCATTTGTGAGTTGAGTTTGTTGGTATTTTGCCCTTGCTCCAAGGTTTTTTGGGGGGTTTCTCCAGTTTTTCTCTCTCCATAAAAACCAACATGCCAAATATTTATTCCAATTCAATCTGTGATTTAGCCAGGTACTGGCTAAGATAGCTCCATGGTTGTTCCAAGTCCTGTTACAAATTCATGAACAGGTAAATGTCTAAGACTTCTTTTGTGTAGGCTGGACTGAATGTCTTACATTTGTCTATCGGTTGTTGTCAGTATTTATTTATTTAGAAAAAGGTTTAACTTCAGGCCATTTCATGACTAAGAAACCAAAGTAATCCTTAGAATTTGAATTTTTGTTTTAATTTCTTAATTAAAATAACATTCAATATTTTTTTTGTTAGTGGGGCTTCCGATGGCAACACAAACAACTTGAAAATCAAAATCAAAGTATTTATTTCCCAAAATAATGTAAATTAAGTGGCTAGAACACTGCTAACAGTTGTATTATTCCTTTTTTCAGCATATACATGTATATGTGTACAGTTTGGAAAGCACTTACATGTAGCAACAAGATTGCTGGTTGGCTGAGTACACATGGGAGAAGACCACAGATAAGACTTATAAAAAAAAAACTAGGCTATGTTAGGATAATTACTCATGTTTAAAAAATTCCTCTCCAGCTAAGGTATAATTTCTTAAAATTATGCTTACAATATTTTCTGGAATATTAATGCAAGGTATCTGTATGTCTTGAGCATGATGATTTTAAATAAATGTCCAGGGCATTTACATGTATTTAAGATGAGGCCTTGGTTTTTATTCGATAAACACATGTGACGAAACTTTTGGCCTGGGCTGAGTAATAACAAGTGAAATCAGTTTCTTGGACAATAAAAAATGTGTTTTGTGTACATGTTGTTTGATATTTGACACTAACCCGGTTTTTTATTTTGTCAAAAATGTTTGCCTTCTATGCTATTAACAAGTAATCGCATGGGTCCCCGTAAAATAATAATTAAAATCGCATGGATCCTCAATAAAATAATTATTAAAGGGAACCTTGGCTGAAAACTGTTTGTTCTCAAGTGTTTGTTTATAGATGCCTAAATACATTGTTGTGTTTGTCTCCAGTAAATTGTACACTAGATGTTATTTTGCACTGATTTTCCTGTCGATAAAATGTCCTGCATGCTGCCATCTTGGATTTTATAATGTCAGTGTTGCTCCTATTGTCAGAAAAAATAGCTCTTTTGTTGTGTAACAATAGAGGCAACACTGACGTCATGACATCCAAGATGGCAGTGCACAGGAAATTAAATGAGTTTTATTGACAGGAAAATAGGTGCATAAATGACATCTAGTGTACAATTTATTGGAGACAAACACAGTGACAGACTTAGGGTAGGCATGTATAACAATCATTTGAGAATAAACTTTGTTTTTCAGCCTAGATTCCCTTTAAGAATTGATTTCACTTGTGTTAACTTAATTAGTCTTTAATTTTACTGTTTCCCAGAGCAAGTGAGGATCACTAATATTTTTTTCAAGTAAATCTTAAAGCACAGTAAAACTACATTTTGTATCAAGTGTTATCCACAAACTTAATTGAACAATAACTTTGATTTGTAGTCAATCTAAAGCTTGAGCTGAATAAGTCAACACATGATAGCTACAATGTATTAGTGTGCTGTGTGAAAATCAATGAGATTGTACAAGTGATTTTTTGCCTGAATACTGAAGTTAGAAAATACTACTACTTAGTTACAAATTAGAGAGAAAAATAACTGCAACATGTATATTGTGTGTACTGTACAAGTCATGTACTTTTGAGGAACTATACTGCCATCAATGTTAATTTTAAAGTAGGCTGCTGCTTTGTAGCATTGCTGTTAGTAGTGTGGTCAAGCTAATGCACCTTAATGGTGCTTATTAGCAAATCGTGCGAGTGACGAGTAATCAAGCGCTTGCTGATGGTTGGCCATTGCAAAGACAGAATGCCCTGAAGCCATAAAATAAAGAGTTTGATTCTGGTTTGATGAATGCTACATGTATATATGTTGCAGTTAATTTTTGTTTTCAGTTGATATTTTTCTAACTAGTTATTTTGTTCTTATTAAAGAACTCATTGCTGACGGTTAGGATTTGTTAGGCTTTGAATTAGTTCACAGGATCATTGAAGAAGCATTATATTTATCTGTTGTTTATAACTTAGCCCTAAAAATCCTAAATTAGTGAGCACCTGTTGTTGATGGGTAGGGTTTTTGGTAGGCTTTGGATTAGTTCACATTTTTCTAACTGGTTATTTTTTTAGGTTTATTATCCTTATTACTTGGTGAACCCTAGCCATAGGCCAGTGAAAACTCTTTGTTTACCTGTGAACCCAAAACCACTGTGAGTGACTTGTGTAGCCCTAAAAACCCTAAATTAGTGAGAACCCATTGTAGACGGTTAGATATGTAGGATTAGGCTTTGAATTAGATCACATGGCAATTGAAGAAGCTTTATATTTGTGTGTTGTTTATTTATATATATAGTGACTTAGCCCTAAAAATCCTAAATTAGTGAGAACCTGTTGTAGATGGTTAAGGCTGGTTCACAGTAGTGATATAACAGTAAGCATAAGCAACATATGCAGACCCAGTATTAATCACATCTGAGTAGAACAAGCACTGCTAATGATCAGTGCATTCACTGCATCTGCATGTATGTTGCCTGTGCTTATACTTATGTTACTAGTAGTCAGGGAGCATGTGTACTCCCGTGGGAAATCCGTGAAGAAAGCAAACAACTGGGCTAGATGTGTTCAGGGGACCTCAAAGAATAAGAAAAGTGATGTTGCCAAGTTTGCAACTTGCTCAGAGCCGATTAAGGGGGTATTTAAGAAAATGACGTCATACGCTCAGCATGAAAAACGAGGCTGGCGTTAAAATCATGAATATCTTTGCCGTTTGTTGATCAAATCTTACGAAACTTGCAACAAATGATAACCATGACATTAAGATGTTAACAACATAACATGTACGATGTCACGTGACTGCCTGACTGAAAACGAGGCTGTTATATCATTCCATGGCCTTGACAAATATTATGTTCTTAATTTCCGTTTATTGCGAACCAGCCGTTTGTTTTAGTCTTTAATAGATAACAGGGCCGTCCCTTCATGTAGGACGACACAAATTGCTACCAAATTGTATTGTATTGTGTTGCGTTCTATTGTATTGTGTTGTATACTATTGTATTTTTGGTAAAAATTCGTGTCGTCCTACATAAAGGAATTGCCGATAACATTATTATTATGCTGCCACAAATTATTCATATTCACTGTAAGATTATGACTTGCAAATTATTCATTATATTTTATGTTACAAGTGCAAATTTGATTGTCTTTTTCAGAAAGACTGTTCACAAATTAGTCAACATTCAAATCAGTACAAACTTATATATCTATTCATGCACGTGTATAGGTTGTTAGCTGACAACCTACAAGTTTTTGTGAAATAAAGGAAATTTGAAAAATAAATCAAGCTTTTTTTGTGATCAATGAAAGTATATGTGCATTCTATGTTTTGAAAACGTTATATCAACTTTTAGAAAAGGCTGATGAAACTCTTTTTTTTGGGGGGTTAAAATAACCATATTATCAACCATTTGAAAAAAGGTTAAATTGGCCAAAGTTAACTAAAAAAATGGGTTCTCTCAGATGCATCCCAAGTACCATTTTAATTAGTCAATTTGACTAAAGAAATGGTTATTTCAACCTATTAAATAAGGTTCTTACCAATTTCGAATAGGTTAAAATAACCAACGGGAAAAAGTCAAAGTAACCAAATCTGAAGGTTACTGTTACTGATAAATAATGGATGAAAACAACCACTAGAGGAATGTTGAACTAACCAAATTTAAAGGTTATAATTACCAAACGAATTGGTTAAATCAAACAAAAAATAATTGGTGAAAATGAATTTAAAAAAGGGTTCTCTCAGATGCATTTAATGACCAATTTTTAAAGGTTATTTCAACTGGTCATTTTTTACAGTGCATGATTGAATTAAACTCATATCATGGTTCATTTGAAATTCAAGCACATGTGGATCCTCTGCAGCTGACGTAAGAGTAGTATCATCAGCATACATTCTGGGTTTTGAAAACAAATTACATGAAGGAAGATCATTGATATAAATAATAAATAATAATGGTCCCAATATAGAGCCTTGTGGAATACCACATGTGATATTACAGAACTCTGATTGTACACCATCAATAAAGGTTTTCTGCTTTCGATCAGAAAGATAAGACCGAAACCAAGCTATGGATTTAGAGTTGACACCATAGACCATGAGCTTTTCTAATAAGATGTCATGATCCATGGTGTCAAAAGCCTTTTTCAGGTCTAAAAATATCACGCCAGTCAATAGGTTGTTGTCAATATTCCAAAACCATTCATTGGTGGCCTCTAACAAAGCAGTTGTTGTAGAGAACATAGGCCTAAAGCCAGATTGATATTCAGTTAACAAGTTATTGTCGTTTAAATATTTATAGAACTGATTAAAGATAACTCTTTCAATTAGCTTACTCACTATAGGCAAGACTGAGATGGGTCTATAGTTGTTGGGATCGGTTTTAATATCCTCTTTGAAAATTGGAGAGACTCTAGCTAGTTTCCAGGCATCTGGGAATATTCCAGTGATAATGGAAAGATTGATTATAAAAGTTAAGCTAGAAATAACTATAGGTGCAGCCTCCTTTAATAAACGAGCAGAAATATTATCAAGCCCACTGGCTTTATTACATGGTATATTTAACAATTAGACCCGCAGCCCGAATGGGCTACGAGTCAATAGCCCATAAGGCGCAGCCGAATGGGCTATTTAACTCGTAGCCCATGAGGGCGAGAGGTCTAATTGTTTTAGTATAAACTAACTAGTCGGACAGTAGAAATAATAGAAAGAAACAAATTGAAGTTGAAAAATGTAATTATTTCGTGAAAATGCGTGCGGTTTTTCTCTACCATGGGCTATCACTAATAGACCTATAGTAGCGTAGCCAATCAGAATGCAGGATTTGTAATAGTCCACTAGTTGGTTTATACTAATCTGAATTAGACTAAGTATTTCCTGACATGATGTTTCAGCTAGATTGAATGTATGATCAGTTGGAGTCATATAATCAGTGAAGTTGTTGGACGTAACTGGGATTTCCGAGGCTAGAGAGGGTCCAATTTTGGAAAAATGCACATTAAACGCATTGCTGATATCAATGGGGTCAGTATATGTAGTATCCTCTATCTTGAGCTTATGTATTTTAGGGGATTTGGATTCATTACCCATTAAATTATTTATTCCTCTCCAGGTATTTTTTATATTTCCACGATTTTCTTTAAAGAAAGAGTTATAGTAATTTATTTTAGCATTCCTGATTTCATAGTTAACTCTATTCTTTAAATATTTGTAAGAAGTCCAATTGGCATCAGTTGGGAACTTTGAGGCTATTTTCTTAAATTTATCTCTTTCAAACATTAATTTTTTTAGATCCGGTGTAATCCAAGGAGCAGAAATACCTCTCACTCTCCTCTTCTTTACTGGAGCATGATAATCAGCAATGCTTAGAAACATATGTTGCCATATATCCCAAGCAGTATTTGGATTATTTTCTAGTTCAACAAGATGCCAAGGGACCAATGACAAATCTGAGCTGAGTGCGTTCTTAGATATAAAATTCAACTGTTTCCTCGCCCAACTATCGTAGGCTCTTCAGACCATAAACTCACTACAACCAGACATTCAAATAACTTAGCTTTTGATTATTGTTTTTATTCCGTTTTCCTGCTTCGATCAATGCTCTTTCGGCGACCATATTTGTTTTCTTCACTCGAATTCATAACTCGACCTGCCTGCGACCGTCAGTTTTGGCACTTTTTCGACAATACATGTATTGTAGGTATAATTGTGTTCATTGGTTTGAGAAATTGACTGAGATCCGTAAGATATTATTGCCTATTTTTATCAAAATACAACTTTGAAAACATCAACACGCTAAAACCTCCAGGAACCGGTCAGCTGGCAAGACTATGTTACTATGTATATTATCGTATTTGTTGATTTCATGTAAGTTCCGCGGGTCCCTGCTAGTATTAATATTAATGTAATATCAGCTACTGACGTTGCTCAAGTCCTCATCGCCGGTTGCTACTAACTGTAAAGTTACTACTACCGTATTAATGCGTGAGCGAGCTGGAGGACGATGTCGAGCCACTGTGGGCTGAAAAGAGATGAATACAATAAATAAGTGAATAAGTTGATAATGTGTTACTTACTGTGCCAAGACTTGTCTGCGTATCCTCCAAACACGTAGCTACCCACACGTACTATGGTTACCGTGGTTACCATCAGATCATGGACATGGCTGAATTACCAGAAGGTAACAGATGGACAAGGGCGTAGCAATGGGAGGGTTTCAGGGGTTCCGGAACCCCATTCATGATTTCCAATATGTAAAAAAGCTCAATTGCTACTAACTGTAAAGATACCGTTACCGTATTTATGTATTTATACGTGAGCGAGCAGCTGTGTTATCCATGTGGGAGATGTGTTTGCTCATGCGCCGATAGTGACGTAAAACCCTTGTACGTTTTCATGTCTAACTGGTTTAATAGAACAAGTCCGAGCACTACTAACAGTAAAGCTGAACGAACAACGTATATATTAATGAACTTTTTTTTACAATATTTCGGCCAGCCAAACTTGCATTCTTCAGGTAAAAGATGGAAATACAATTCAGACTTTCCAAGATGTAGCAGAAGCGCTGGTAACAGCATTTTCAAACAGGCATTCAAGTCTTGATACACGAGAAGAACGCGTTGACGTCATTGATTATATTTACAGTCAGACTTATTAAAATGGTCTATACGAAGCAGTTTCATAAAACATTAAAATTAAAGTTCACAAGGCGATTTGTTTAGATATAGAGATTTAACTCCTGGGTAACGCTTACCATTAATTCGAACAACCGTGCCCAGGGTTAAATCACTAACCCGTGGTTAAACTGTACAGATTACAATTACAGATTTAGCGCTATCCTAGGGATAAAGTTACCCTTGATTCGAACAACCGGGCCCAGGGTTAAATCACTAACCCGTGGTTCAACTGTACAGATTACAATTACAGATTTAGCGCTATCCTAGGGATAAAGTTACCCTTGCTTAGAACAACCGGGCCCAGGGTTAAATCACTAACCCGTGGTTCAACTGTAGAGATTACAATTACAGATTTAGCGCTATCCTAGGGATAAAGTTACCCTTGATTCGAACAACCGGGCCCAGGGTTAAATCACTAACCCGTGGTTCAACTGTACAGATTACAATTACAGATTTAGCGCTATCCTAGGGATAAAGTTACCCTTGCTTAGAACAACCGGGCCCAGGGTTAAATCACTAACCCGTGGTTCAACTGTACAGATTACAATTACAGATTTAGCGCTATCCTAGGGATAAAGTTACCCTTGCTTAGAACAACCGGGCCCAGGGTTAAATCACTAACCCATGGTTAAACTGTACAGATTACAATTACAGATTTAGCGCTATCCTAGGGATAAAGTTACCCTTGCTTAGAACAACCGGGCCCAGGTTAAATCACTAACCCGTGGTTCAACTGTACAGATTACAATTACAGATTTAGCGCTATCCTAGGGATAAAGTTACCCTTGCTTAGAACAACCGGGCCCAGGTTAAATCACTAACCCGTGGTTCAACTGTACAGATTACAATTACAGATTTAGCGCTATCCTAGGGATAAAGTTACCCTTGCTTAGAACAACCGGGCCCAGGGTTAAATCACTAACCCATGCATGGTTAAAGTGTACAGATTACAATTACAGATTTAGCGCTATATCCTAGGGATAAAGTTACCCTTGCTTAGAACAACCGGGCCCTGGATAATGATTCATCTAATATTACCCCTAAGTTCTTAATTCAGAGACTTGTTCTATGTTCTGGCCTTGAAGCCTTGTTTCAAAATCTGTAGCCTTTTCAATCTTTTGCATTGTGCCGAAGAGCATTCCCTTATATAGTTTTAGTTTGATTTAATACAAGCCTAGAGCAGATTTCATATGAGTGGGACAAACTACAGCACTGACTACAGCATGGTTACCGTACGGCAGGCCGTGACGTTGAAATGGTTTCCCATTGTTTTTGCCCTGCTGATCCAATCAAATTACAGAAATACGGCACAGAACGGCTACGGCAAGGCTACGGACATGCCGTAGTTTGTCCCACTCATACGAAATCTGCTCTACTACTGCTCTCCATCCACTGCCTACAACACGGCCTAGATAATATTGAGCTGCCTTTATTATCTCCATATGGTGGAATGACCTGAAAAGTATATTACAGTGTCATTTGCACACGTGCTGATGGAACAGTTTACGAGGCACTGGGGCAGACCGTTTATGTGCAAGAAAACTGAAAAGTAATGGCCCATGTTCTCAAGGATATACAACTGCAGTTTTCGTGGAGTGTTTCTTTCAGAAACCCGACTGATAAAGAGAGAGAACTATTATCTATGAGGAATGCTAAAAGTTGTATTTGAATTAGAACGTTCCATGATCTTGGAGATGAGAGGGTGTACTAAAATTGAGAGTTATTTTCGTCATTTGCTGTACCCGATTTAACGTTTGGGCGTCACTACGGTTTCTTTCCAGCCCGTCGAGATTGTTTGGTTTATGAGATATGCAACTGGCCTAGCTATTACTGGGGCTGCATCCTTTACAGTTCATGGTAAATATCATTTCTTTTAAGCGAAAACCAAAGGTTCACCTAATCACCTATTAAAGACTGATCTCTGGCTCTGTTTATTTCCTTTTGTGTTGGTAATTAGCTTCTGCTTTTACAATTTCTATACATATAACGGTACTCGACTTAATTTTAACTTTCTTTTCCTTTTATTTCTATTTTTGTATCTTATATTACATTTACTAGTATTATTAGTCATTATAATAGAGTTTAGTTAGTAGTCTAGTTTTTGTTTTCCTGTTTGCTAACTTGCTTGCTTTGGCACCATAGACTTTTCCTGACCACAAATGTATCTTCCTATTTTAATAGCCACCTGCCTCGTCTAGCCCCTTTGGTTATTGCAGGTCGCCTGCACCTTACATTCTGTAATTGACATAATTATCATTGTATATGTAATTCTTAGAGTGCTAAATAAAGTGTTGTTGTTGGTAAAAGGTATTAGCTTTAAAATAGATCAGTTAGTAGACGTGAGTGAAGAAACGGTTTTTAATTAACTGACAACGCGTTCTCCATGCACTAGTCGAGACCTGTTCGGCCGGAATACCCTCCAAATACCAGTCTATCGTACAGAAAAGGCTTTCTGGCTTGGTAATTTTGATTGAGTTAATGGGATCCCTGTCACATCGCGTAAAATTGGAGGTCATTTCCGGTGTATTTTCTAATTTGCATAATATCTTGGCGTCAAATTTCAAGTTTCAAGCTCATTAACTCCGAAATTTTACAGTAAACACGCGTGCAGCCGTACTTTCATAAACGTATGGCAAGATAACAGCACGTATCGAAGAAAAGTTAACATCGGGAAATAAAATCATTACGACAATAACACAACTTAATTTAATCCTTACGTCTGTACTGTAGGTCTATCTAGCGATTTTCTTTCCATGAATATGGCCCCGAAATGGCCGCGTCTTGTATGGAAATGAGTCCGTCGCGAAGAAAACCAGCTTGTTGTGCTTTACGAAGGGCCACAATAAAATAGTTAACATCGGGAATCTGATGTACTTCTAAAGCCATTCAAGATACTTATATTTGTTTGCCAATAAATTAAACGTATTATGCGATTTCTCAAGGTTTTTTGGGGTCGCTGTAGGGGCCGTTTGTATGAGACAGAACTGTATAAGTACCCCAAATTGCCCAAGTTCGCGAGCGTTTTTCTCTTGCCAGAAGGCTTTCTTCGTCAGCCATATTGGAAAATATAGTAGCCAGGCCTCCGTTACTACAGAAACCGAGCTGCTTCGTACCTAGTTTCAAGTTCAAACACGGTAAAACTCAGCCAAAGAGCGCTTCCGAGGACTGGCGACTTGGACGCGTGGGACCTGAGTCCAATATTTTTTGCGGGAAATAAAATAGTTTTCTCTCGCTCGTGAAAAATGTTCCTTCCCTGTTTCAATAGTAAATATACAAATTTTATTCGAGTTTGTTGACAAAACCAGTTTACTAAAACGGAGAAAAGCAATAGAGTTGTTGTGTGCTTGTTCTCAGTCTTCCACACGGTCATGACCTGATTTTAGGGGCAATTGTACGCGATGAGTTTGTATTGGTTTGTCAGTGACTGTGTCAGTACAAACCACAGGGGTACCATTTAACCCATCAGAAAAAATACCCAGTAAGAACGCCTTGGACTAGGTTGTTTGCGAACCTAACACTGTCCAAATATCTACTCTCTTGAATATGACTGAGTGCCTTGCCAACAGCTCTTTTACTAATTGCACTTTCAAATTCTCTCTATAGGACATTACTGCATGGGACAGAAAAACCTACAATCGACGATAAAATAGCAGTTCTGGAAACTGTCCACTGCTATCCGATGTACCGTTTGGACTTTTTATATTGGCAAATCTAAATTCTACATTTTCACACTGAACTATTGCCCTGCCGTTGTTCCCACAGTGAGACGAAGGACCACTGATCAAAGCCTTGATAGTGTGTGATACACCAGGGTCCAGACAAACCGGTTTGTCCAGGTTTATAGTAAATCCATTGTAACCATCTGTCATCTCGCTATTCGTCATAAACGTCGATGTAGAAGAGGTTTGGTAGAGCGTAGATGCAGTGTATCTCTTCTCTCCTTTGTAAATGGTGAGGTCTACTGTGTACTGTGACGCACGACGTCCACACAATCTCACACCAGCGAGGTGAACCTGACTACTGACAGTGAACGTGATGCAGTCTGAGTTACCACAGTATCCCCATCCTAGTTTGAATGAGCCAAACCTATTACATGAATCAGTCTTTGTTGTACCTCTAGGCTTTCGGTTAAATGTTTCTAGCGATGTTCGTTTTGAGACAGAACTAAAATGTTGAACCAATTCGGTGACTTCTTTCATATCTAGAATTTCAGTGGGAAGAACAATTTCTGAAAATTGTTCCAACGACATTAGTGGAAACCTAATAAAGTGAATCGCTTTGATTTTCCCTTTTCACTCATTTCTTGTTCTTCAATCTTCTTACAAGCCCAGCTATGTGCGGCCTGGAATAACTCCACCTCTGATATTCTGAGATCTTCCCTTTGTAGAATATCACAGAGTGTTTCTTGCGTGACAGTTAGAAACGGCTCAGATGTCACGGCTCGTTGGGTTTCACAGTCAACAATCTTCCAGCAGATTTCCTTCAGCTTTTCGTCTTCTAGTTTTTCCACCTGTGGTAGAACAGTGAACACATCCTCTGGGCCCAGCTCTTTCTCAAGATACTCTGTGCATTTCTTAACTAGTGAAGGAACAAAGTACTTCTTAGCGAGGTACAAAACCTCCATAACATGACTTCCGGTCAACTGCACTTCATCGTAGTACATGCAGCGAAACAGTTCCAGTAATCCTTCAGCGGTACAGTCTGGTAGGTCGATAGTACGTCGAGTCTCGGCCAGTTCACCGTAGAACATGGCCTCGAATACAGGACTACTGATAGCCAGTACGTACTTATGGGCAGGAACGGTGACTGTGTCGCCTTTGGAGTCGACAACCGAGAACTGTACACCCGGGGGAGGGACTCCCCATAAAAATAGACGGGGGTGCTCGACCTATCTTTTAGGGGTTAAAATCGTTAGCAGTGCTATCTCTTAGGGGTCTTCCAAAGGTCTGCTATCTTTTAGGGGTCTCCGAGACCCAAACTTTTTGTGGCCGAGAAAAAATAGCGCTGGATCCTCGAGCATGAGACCCCACAAGTTGAATCGGTATAATGTCTTTATATAGTCTCTAATAAATCCAATTAATGCCATTTTCTTGTCTTTTGGAGTGCTATCTTTTAGGGGTAAAATGTTTGTGAGCCACGCCCATATTGCTATCTTTTAGGGGTGAATTTCATTTCTCACGTCGAGCACCCCCGTCTATTTTTATGGGGAGTCCCCCCCCCCCCCCCCCCCCCGGGACTGTACATCACTGAACATGCTGTTGTTGTACATGTACTGGTTACGTTCCTTGATAGTGTCGCGTACGGTTTGCCATTTGGTATCCATTCCTTAACTGTGTTGATGTTGAGAATGTATTTGTAAGGAGGTAGGTGTCTTTCTTTCAGTGAAAACAGAATGCGTCCTTCCTTATATACACATGAAAGTGAAAGTTGCAGGATTCATACCCGAATTGCATGTCGGTATACGAATTGTTTTGGTATGCGCACCCTCCACCCCCAGTAAAACTTAAATATTATTTATATCTCCAGAGGATGGCCTATTATTTACTTACACGAATATAATTGTTATAAAAACTTAGTTATATTTGTCCACTAATACCATCGCGACTGTACTTATGCATCTATGAATGGGCCTATCAGGTGGTTGTACTGGAGGGCAAAAAAATCTGACCTCATTTTTTACGAGATCGGTTGTGTTATTAACAAAACCTGTTTGTAAATGATATTTATTTTAAATAGAGCTTTTAAATATAGCTTGCCCTCCAGCATCCATGGCAACGCCTTTCCCATGGGTATCACGAGCTCAGTTCATTTGTCAACGAAGGATTATATCAGCTCGTGACTGTTTGCTGCAAAAGGCTATATGAATTGATTGTCAATGTAGAGCGGGTTTCGATTGAGTGTTGTAATTTAACCAAAACAATTACAGAGCCAATGACGGGAGCATTTAGTGGAAACACAATGAGTCTATGATGAAGAAAAGTAAATGCAATAGTGGATAAATCTCGCTTAGAGCGGTTTTCAAATTGCAATTGAGTGTAGAAAAGTAATTAGGTGATAGCTTTCGAATTTGATTGGTTAGTTATCCTCGATTGCGTTTCAGTTTTCCTCGTGATTGGTTGAAGTAAAACCAATCGTAAATTACTTCAGTTCGTGATTGGTTCATTGGGTTTTTATTTGCTCGTGATTGGTTCATTGGGTTTTTATTTGCTCGTGATTGGTTCATTGGGTTTTTACTTGCTCGTGATTGGTTCATTGGGTTTTTACTTGCTCGTGATTGGTTCATTGGGTTTTTACTTGCTCGTGATTGGCTCAGGTTTTGGTTTCACAACGCTCCTATCGAAAACCACTCTAAACGAAAAATTATTGCATGACGGACCAAAACGTTTAGTTGAGGACATGATTGGCTGATAATTACAAAACAGTTTTCACAGCCAATAGAAAAGCTTTGCAGACGCAAAACTAGCTGTTCACAGGCTCTATATACTGGGGGAAATGACTGCCCCAGTCCTCCTCTTCTCTTTGATCCGATGTTTTAGTATCCAGGGCCTGTGAACAGGCTAACGGAAAACCAAAGTAATCACCGAATTACTTATGCAGTACTCAATCGAAAATCGCCCTATACTGCTTCAGTCTCATATATTCAGTCTTTGAGTTAGTTTTAATCAACCAGCGCGTTCCATCGCTGAATTACGTACTGTTATTGTATATGTTGATTCATTCACTTGGTGCTCTCGTTGGTATGTGACTATCAAGTGAATTGTGTATGGTACATAAGGACTGATTGCATGTTGATTCATTCTCTTGGTGCTCTCGTTGGTATGTGACTATCAAGTGAATTGTGTATGGTACATAAGGACTGATTGCATGTTGATTCATTCTTTTGGTGCTCTCGTTGGTGTGTGACTATCAAGGGAATTGTGTATGGTACATAAGGACTGATTGCATGTTGATTCATTCTCTTGGTGCTCTCGTTGGTATGTGACTATCAAGGGAATTGTGTATGGTACATAAGGACTGATTGCATGTTGATTCATTCTCTTGGTGCTCTCGTTGGTATGTGACTATCAAGGGAATTGTGTATGGTACATAAGGACTGATTGTATGTTGATTCATTCTCTTGGTGCTCTCGTTGGTATGTGACTATCAAGGGAATTGTGGATGGTACATAAGGACTGATTGCATGTTGATTCATTCTTGCCGCAACTCAATCGAAAGACTATTCCATAGGACCGCACCACTATAGCCATAGCTATTTTTGAGAAAGTTGGTGCGGGGCAGGAGAATAGCAAGTTTGCTCTCAGTGTCTCTTAGAGAATAATTCGTAACGCTGCTGCGGTCAACACATTTCGAACGAAGATAGTCAGGGGCGAGGCCATTAAGCGATTTATAGACCATAACAGCTTTATGAATTTGGCGTTGAGTTTCAAGTTTTTTCCAGCCAAGTATTTCAAAGAGATAATCAGCATTAGCATCATAGCTGGAAAAGGTTAAAACCCGAGCCGCACGGTTTTGTAATTTTTGGAGTTTATTAGCAAGGGTTTTATTGCAACTTCCCCACACAACACTACAGTAATCAAAATGTGGTTGCACCAGTGAATTGAAAATAGACTGCAGTGTTTTGCGGGGACAAATGGTGCAATGCGCTTGAGGGTACCGATGCCAGAGGCAATTTTCTTACACAACTTATCAATGTGTATGTTCCAGGACAGATTCTCATCGATATGAACACCGAGAGATTTTGTATTCGATACCTGTTTTATGGGAGCCCCATCAATTGTTAGTGACGGAGGGTTATTAAAGGTACTTAATTTTTGTCTTGATCCAATTAACATGAATTCTGTCTTCGATTTATTGAGAGTGGGCTTATTCGCAATAAGCCATTCATTAACGTTAACAAGGTCCTGATTCAGATTACGATCTATGGCATCAATATTATTACTTGCGAAAGTTAAGTGAGTGTCGTCAGCATACATTCGAGGCTGGGAATGAGAGGCAGTTTGGTAAGTCATTAATGTAAAGCAGGAACAATAGCGGCCCCAAAATTGTTCTATGTGGAATACCGTAGGATAATGAACGGTTTTGTGAGAAACAACCATTAACAAAACATTTTTGATTGCGGCTATTCAAGTAAGACTTAAATCAATTATTCGAGGCGCCCCTGGTGCCGTATTCGTTTAATTTCGATAACAGAATATCGTGATCCACCGTATCGAATGCTTTCTTGAGATCTAAGAAAACAACGGCGTTCACATTGCCGTGATCAATATCATATGCCCAATTTTCAGTGGCTTCAAGTAATGCAGTAACTGTAGAATGAAGTCATCGGAACCCTGATTGATGGCTCGATTGATGGCTCTACGTCGAAAGTTCGAAGTCAAGGCATCAATTATAATCGGGCCAGCGAAATTGTGCTGCTGCTAATGCTGGAATCACGGATAGACCTTTCAAACGATATGTTCGCTGGTCAAGCGAGAACTCTAAAGATGGTTACGCCATAGGGCTGAGAGTTTTCCCTTTCTAAGCCGGAATGAGCGTGGTGGGATTTTTGCATCCTATGGATGCTCGTTTCGTATTCCCTTATGATCAAATGTATTAGATGTAGCTTAGGTTTCATTTAATGATTTCACTTCAGATGTTATAAATGTACTGTATTTAATCTTGGTCAGATTAAATGGGTCGTGCGCGTGCGGCAACAAACAACAAGTATGTCTATGTTTTGATTACTGTTAGCCCGTACGGGAAGTTTGATACGAACTACAAACGAGATAGAGGGTTTGTATCAGTGCAGGGTGAACTCCATCCTCCATGCGAGGCTAAGGCTTGGTACCTTTCAAGAACTACGAATTAGCCTGCTTGCCGGCTCTCCTGTAATTTTTTTCGGTCGTTTCATTCGGATTGGGTCACCTGTGGCACGCGGTCAAAATCATTTTTTGTCCTCGCCCCATTTTGACCGCGTGCCACAGGTGACCAATCCGAAAAGAAACGACCGAAAAAAATTACAGGAGAGCCGGCAAGCAGGCTAACTACGAATTGGACGTAGTTGGATGTAGACGATACCACGATTCACGAAGTAATAAAAAAGAACGAATGCAGCCACGCACATGCAGGAGATAATTAATCGTGTAGATCAGTGGTCTAAAGAGAACAGATTTGAATTGCATCCAAAGAAATGTAAAGAACTCAAAATCTCGTTCTCTAGAACACCGAGAATTTATGACACCGTTACGGTAGCAGAGGCAACTCTTGATGAAGTGGACGAAATTAAAATTCTAGGTGTAACATTACAGAATAATCTTAAATGGAACTCTCATATTTCGGACACCATCAAAAAAGCGTCAAAGAGACTATACTTCCTAGTTCAGCTTAAGCGCGCTAATGTTTCTGCAGACGAACTAGTACTTGTCCAATTTTATACTGCTTGTATTCAATCTGTGTTGTTATATGCCAGCCCGGTATTTCATTATAGTCTCCCAGATTATCTTAGCTGTTCACTTGAACGAATACAAAAACGAGCCCTACGCATTATATATGGAAACGATCTTTCGTACTCTGACCAGCTTAACTTTTCTGGTCTATGTAGCCTTGCGGACCGTAGGTCACAACTCTGCCAGAGTTTATTTCGGAGGATACTGTCGCATCCAGAGGGAAATCTATATGGCCTCCTACCGTTTAATACAACGCGCCCAACTGTTACCTTAAGGAGTAGAAATCCTATGTGTATACCATCATGTAGAACTAATAGATATAGAAACACCTTTATAATATCGGCGCAAATGATTACAATAACAATTGTAAGTAACTACAATCGATGTATTTAGAAATTTTTAATTGTAATATAGCATTAGTTTAATTAGAGCAGTATATAGTATATCCTTCTTAAAACTTAGTTAACTTATCTAGAACCATATTAATGTAAATCTCCGTAATTCAGTTTTTGCTGTAAGTGAGAAATATTTGTAATAAACGATCTATCTATCTATCTATCTATCTATCTATTGCCCCCTTATTTTGTCAACTCGGATGTCGAAATTGTTTTGAAAGAAATTTCTATGGTGTTAAGTTTCAGCAGATGAACTACCGAACGGCTTCAACAGTACTACATGGTTCACATACACATGAAGTCTTACACCATCTACATCTACCAGATTAGGGCACGCCCTCTCTTCGAGGCTTATGTGCCCGGACAGCGGCTAGATCTTAATGTCAGCAAACAAGATCTTAATGATTTAGCGCGCAGGACACCCCTCCGGAAAGATTCGAGAGTGGCGGCTGTGGCTAACGTTCAGTTTAATAGTCCTAGGGATAAAACTTAGTGGATATAAGTTTTGTCCTCCGAGGGTAGAAGGAAGGATTTAGGGAGAATGTGTCTTGTATATTTAGTAACCGGAATGAGTTCATTTGAGAAGTATACTACGACGCAGACGACGAGGCCGTTTACTATCTTGTAGAGCGTTATAAGCCTACTGTCAGCCCTGCGCTGATGAAGACTGCGCCAGCCAAGGTCAGCAATCATGGTGGTCACACTGGCTTCACAGTTGTAGTTTTTGTAAACAGAACGAGCTGTACCATCTCTATGTTATCTGAGGGTCTGAATGGGGGGTCTACATGTCAGTTGTCAGTAAATTTTTGGCCATTTGTCAGTTGTCAGTTAACCCTAGTTAATCATTACTAGAGAAAATTTACAATGTTTGACCCACAAACATCAAATTTGTCAGTTGTCAGTTATTTTTCGGTTGTCAGTTGTCAGTAAAAAAATCGTCATTGTCAGTTGTCAGTTATTTTTAAGGCCGTTTGTCAGTAGTCAGTTAACCCCATTCAGACCCCTCTTATCTTGGTTTGCCTGTGTAAACGGGTCCCAGACGACGGAAGCATATTCGACTTGCGGAAAATTTGGAGATTGCGCCTAAGAAAGCCTACTGACGAGTTAGCTTTCTTAATTATATTGCTAATGTGCTCATTCCCAGGAAAGCTTGTGGTGGATGGTAACACCAAGGTACTTAACTGAATCCAGCTGTTTATGGGTTTGGCCATGCAAGATGTAGTCATGAGTGAATGGCTTCTTGCTCCCGGTGACACGTAGCACATTGCACTTATCAGGTGAAAGGACATCTGCCACTTATTCTCCCATTCTTCTAGGCGTTGGAGATCCCGTTGTAGTGCCTCGTTATCGGTGTTGCTGGTTACAGTCAAGTACAGTCACATTTAAATGATACCACTACCCGTGACTACTGTGATTCTTTGAAAAATAGTGTTTTTTTCTATGCATGATCTCCAGCCAGAAAAAAAGGTGGGGGGGGGGGGGGGTACTCCCAGGAAAATATAAGATTTTCGATACCCTTTTCAGATATGTACTCTATTTCATAACAAGAGAAATATATGAAAATGTGCGGTCTCAGACAAGGGAGCACGGCAGACTTGCCTGTTTTGTTTCGCTCACGATATCTAGCCGCCATCTTGAAATTCTACAATCCGACTTTCCGCTGACAATAATTAATTTTGGCGCGCACGAGGCGTGCCGAGAGAGCCCGAAGCGGAGAGTGTAACTAAAAAAGCGAGGAGTGAAACTGTGGTGCACGTGACGTCTATGAACCAATTGGAAACAAGAACTCGGAGTGTGTCTTCTCCTGATGCTCGTAGCAGTTTCCTAGGAAACGATTTCGGCATTAGCAAGAATGATTGTAGATAGGTTTGACATTTGAAAACCGACTGCCTTGTTGATTTCAAAGTCTAAATCGCTGGGAAAATGTTTTTCTATCAACGTATTTCAAGAACCGTTAACAAGTTTAATATTAGTTACAATCAAACGAGGAACAACCTCCAAACGGGGAAAATCCTTTTAATTCTGACTGCATATTTTTAATAGGTTCTAATACTTCAGAAGTTTTCAATTATTGGCAGTCGTTCTGTGATTTTGAAAACACTAGCAATTAAACACAACCTTCAGTAAATTAATTTGCCTCAAAATAAAATACAACTTTGCAGTTTCTGTTCCCGAAACGTAGCAATCCTGAATCGCTTGATATCCTAGTCATAAATAATCTGCTGTTTAGGCAACCTAAGGCGACTTAACTTTCACCAAATAAAAACTCTCTGAAACATCTAGGGTATGTATACTAAATTTCTAGCGGGAAATGTTGGCTTAAACCAGGAGCCCATTACCAGGAACGTTCCTATGTCATGGGCTGGGCCCCCAGCACAGGAGTAGATGTGGCTATATTTAGAATTGCTGGTTTTCACTTGACGACATAGCCGCCATGTTGTTTCCCTTAAACAATAGATTCCTCGTTAGCTTCTTTTGTTGGGGCACCTACATGGCCGCCATGCCCTTTGTCATTTGAATCTCTGGGGATTGAGTGAAAACCAGCAATTCGAATTCCCGCGTTGAAAGTGAAAAGAATGATAATGAATAAAAATGAAAGTGACGTTAGCTATCTGATTGGCTAAGACAACGCGCGAAATGCAATTCTAAATATAGCCACATATACTCCTGTGCTGGGAACAGACCCAATGGGGAAGATGGACGCTCCTGCTTAAACATATGATTTTCGACGTACACGAAATAATTCACAACAAGCTTTTGGTTAATCGTACACTTCAATTTAATTTAATAGCTTCTTCATCGGTATGTAATTCTCCCACCTCGCTCGGTCCCGATCCCTCGTGAGCGCCAACAATAATTATTGTAAGCGGAAAATCGCATTGTTGCAAGAGATCGTGAGTGAAACAAAACAGGCAATTCTGCCGTGCTCCCTTGGCGAGTTACGCATGAAAACGTACAAGGGTTACGTCACTATCGGCGGACCGAAATGCGCATGCCTACTAGTAGTACTGGTTTATCGCTCGAGCACATATCTCCCACATGGTAAATATTTGGTCGCTAAAGTATATAAGTACCCCAACGCTCACTTTATAGTTAGTTGCAAGAGGCTAGGGATTCGACGATGAGGCCTTGATCAACGTCAATTCAATAGCAATTAATATTCGACATCGATCTTCAATTATTAAGGAAATGTAATATCGATTACTATTATCTTATCAACTGACATTCTAAGCATTCCATTCTTCTAACACGTGAGTGAGCGCGTGACAAGAATACACGATTTCCCAAGCGCAGGAACGAGTTTAATATCGGGAAGGTTGGCACGCATCAGGAGTTATAAATGGGACATTTATGGCCCTATTTCAGACTAAAAGTACCCTTTGTTTGGGGCGGCACATATACGTGCAGCATAGGCATGGCAGTAACTCACCTCCCCCCGTGTCTCCAGTGTTTTGTAAGACTGCTGGATCCTTACAAGGAGGAACCAGATGTGTACCATATAATCTACAATATTAGGTAAATTCATTGCCAGATGAGGGAATTCCACGTTAAATTTCATGCGAAAAACCGATATTGCACGGAAATATATAAAATATATATAGTCAGTTTGACGTCTTGTTAAAATTCCCGCCACGCGCCAGTAACCCATTGCGCGGTAAACTGAATAGCGAATAGGAATCGAGCTAAATTTGGACTCAAACTCACACGAGGTTCAACGTTTTGTGAAGCTGTTGCTCACAACATTCGGTTTTCCGACATCAAAACAGAATTTTTATACTTAATGTCAATCTAATCTTTATCAAGAAAGCGAAAGTGCATTAACTGGAGACAAAATTGTGAATGTTTGTGAAAGTTTTAGAAAGCCGGTGGCTTGTTGTCTGTTGAAATCACTTGTTAAGCCTAGAAATTATATATTTTAAAAGCGCTTTACGATCTCATATTCTATCATCGTAAATAATTTTTAATAAGATTTAATAGACTTTTTAATACTTTTAAACATCAAGTGTATCTAAACTTTTTAAAACTATAAATATGTATGTATTTTTATTTGCCAATTTTTTGTTCACGTTCACGTTTAAACGAGTTGTATAAGCTCCTAGGTGACACGTGTTTAAATTAAGTATTGTATTGTAAGCCC